>SJYX01017510.1:89755-203341 GCA_006410675.1 Oreotragus oreotragus | reverse complement strand
GCTCCCCCATCCCTGGGATTCTCCAGGCAAGAACACTGGAGTGGGTTGCCATTTCCTTCTCCAATGCGTGAAAGAGAAAAGTGAAAGTGAAGTCGCTCAGTCTGTCCGACTGTTAACGACCCCATGGACTGCAGCCCACCAGGCTCCTCTGTCCATTGGATTTTCCAGGCAAGAGTACTGGGGTGGGGTGCCATTGCCTTCCCCGTTTGGTCTCTATTTGTGTGATATATCTTTTTCCAGCCCTTCACTTTCAGTCTGTATGTGCCCCTTGTTTTGAGGTGGGTCTCTTGTAGGCAGCGTATATAGGGGTCTTGTTTTTGTATCCATTCAGCCAGTCTTTGCCTTTTGGTTGGGACATTCAACCCATTTATGTTTAAGGTAATTATTGATAAGTATGATCCCATTGCCATTTACTTTATTGCTTTGGGTTCGGGTTTATACACCCTTTTTGTGTTTCCTGTCTAGAGAATATCCTTTAGCATTTGTTGGAGATCTGGTTTGGTGGTGCTGAATTCTCTCAGCTTTTGCTTTCTCCTTCATATTTGAATGAGATCCTTGCTGGGTTGCCAGGGTCCAGCCCTGGTGGAACCAGGGTAATAAGAAGGGGAGACGGAGTAGGCATCCTAGGAAAATGCTGTTTAATTACAGATATAAGGAGAGATTAGAAAAGACTAGTGTAGTAGGAAAATTAGTGGAGAAAAAGAGGCTGAATAACTTGGTGTACGTAGAATATCAATAAAACTCCAAGACAAGGAATTTGNTGCTGGGTTGCCAGGGTCCAGCCCTGGTGGAACCAGGGTAATAAGAAGGGGAGACGGAGTAGGCATCCTAGGAAAATGCTGTTTAATTACAGATATAAGGAGAGATTAGAAAAGACTAGTGTAGTAGGAAAATTAGTGGAGAAAAAGAGGCTGAATAACTTGGTGTACGTAGAATATCAATAAAACTCCAAGACAAGGAATTTGCACCACCTATGTAGGCCACAGGCGTCTTTCCGTTCTCCCGAAGGAGAGGAGGCACTGAGGCCTCCCCGGTCAGATCTTAGAAGCCCAAGCAAAATTAGCAGGCTTGGTGAGTACCCACGTTCCCGATGGGAATTCAGCCAGAAGGGGAAAGAAAGAATAACACGTAGGAATCAATCTTTCCAGAAGCTGATCTGATTTCTGTATTTTTCGGGTTTGCTTATATACTTTTTGTTATGCATAGGGATGAATTCAGAGTCACAGGGAGGTCAGCAGACCTGACCCTTGTCAAAATCAGGTGCTTCATATAAATGTATACAAAGGTCTTATGGATTTTACATCATCTTCTGGCCATGAGGCCTGCTGACATTTTATGGCCCTTTCTGATAACGGTCAGTCAACCAGAAAACTTATTTTTTCCAGGGGTGATTTTTTTCTTAAACCAAGTGCCACCCTCCAAATTAAGTTGCATTCCTATAAGGTGAGGATGTAGTGGGTTACAATCAAGAAAGGAATTTATTTAGCCTAAGGTTTAACATGATTAATCTTAAAGGTTAATCCTTATTTTTCCTATATGCTAGTTATATTCATAATAAGGGCAAGGAATATGGAGATTTAGCAGCAAATATTGGCTCAACAAATGAAAACCCTTCAGCAATATTCCCCTTAAGATCTATTTAGTCTTAAGATAGTGATAAAGTAACATTTTTACATAGCAAGGACACAGTGATTTATAACAAAGTACAGTGATCTATAACAAAAGAGAAAATTCATTATCAAAAAGTCTAGTATTGCTAACGTCAAAAACTTCTGTATTTCCTTTTCTATATTCCAAATACATTAATATATTCCCAGGTGCCTAAGGATATGGAGGCCTGGCGGCAATCATTGACTTAACAATTAGCCCTATGGTAATTAAGACTTTCAAAATACTCCAAACTCTCTGTGCTGTTTATGGTTGAGAGGTAGTCACACAAGCTAGTGTGTCAGCAGAGAGGTTTGACCTGAGACACCCATGTCATGCCCAGGAACTTTTATTGACTGGAGCTGCAAGTTTACTCCTTCTCCGGGAGGACTGGTGGGGGACAGCCCCCCATAAAGTCAGAGGTGTAGGTGAGAGCATGAAACAGTAAAGTAGGTAGACTCTGGTTTTGGGGGTAGATGCTCGGGAACAGAGGGTTTCCTGAGGCTTGATTCCGCCTTTGTGTATGCTGAAGCCTCCTTCCTCATGACCTTTGCCATGGGTGGAGTTCCTCACGCTAGCTCCCGGCACTAGGTACAGTAATCTTGGCTGTTGGTTATTTTCTTTCATCACTTTAAGTATGTCTTGCCATTCCCTCCTGGCCTGAAGCGTTTCTATTGAAAGATCAGCTGTTATCCTTATGGGAATCCCCTTGTGTGTTATTTGTTGTTTTTCCCTTGCTGTTTTAATATTTGTTCTTTGTGTCTGATTTTTGTTAATTTGATTAATATGTATCTTGGGGTGTTTCACCTTGGGTTTATCCTGTTTGGAACTCTCTGGGTTTCTTGGACTTGGGTGATTATTTCCTTCCCCAAGGAAGGGGAATAGTTTTCAACTATTATCTCCTCAAGTTTTTCTCATGGTCTTTCTTTTTGTCTTCTTCTTCTGAGACTCCTATAATTCAAATGTTGGAGCATTTCATATTGTCCTGGAGGTCTCTGAGATTGTCCTCATTTCTTTTAATTTGTTTTTCTTTTTTCCTCTCTGATTCATTTATTTCTACCATTCTATCTTCTATTTCACTAATCCTATCTTCTGCCTCCGATATTCTACTATTTGTTGCCTCCAGAGTGTTTCTGATCTCATTTATTGCATTATTCATTATATATTGACTCTTTTTTATTTCTTCTAGGTCTTTTCATCACTTTAAGTATGTCTTGCCATTCCCTCCTGGCCTGAAGCGTTTCTATTGAAAGATCAGCTGTTATCCTTATGGGAATCCCCTTGTGTGTTATTTGTTGTTTTTCCCTTGCTGTTTTAATATTTGTTCTTTGTGTCTGATTTTTGTTAATTTGATTAATATGTATCTTGGGGTGTTTCACCTTGGGTTTATCCTGTTTGGAACTCTCTGGGTTTCTTGGACTTGGGTGATTATTTCCTTCCCCAAGGAAGGGGAATAGTTTTCAACTATTATCTCCTCAAGTTTTTCTCATGGTCTTTCTTTTTGTCTTCTTCTTCTGAGACTCCTATAATTCAAATGTTGGAGCATTTCATATTGTCCTGGAGGTCTCTGAGATTGTCCTCATTTCTTTTAATTTGTTTTTCTTTTTTCCTCTCTGATTCATTTATTTCTACCATTCTATCTTCTATTTCACTAATCCTATCTTCTGCCTCCGATATTCTACTATTTGTTGCCTCCAGAGTGTTTCTGATCTCATTTATTGCATTATTCATTATATATTGACTCTGTATTATTTCTTCTAGGTCCTTGTTAAACCTTTATTGCATCTTCTCCAGGCCAGCTATTTATCTGTGATTCCATTTTGATTTTAAGATTTTGGATCATTTTCACTATCATTATTTGGAATTCTTTCTCAGGTAGATTCCCTATCTCTTCATCTTTGGTTTGGTTTGGTGGGCATTTGTCCTGTTCCTTTACCTGCTGGGTATTCCTCTGTCTCTTCATCTTGGTTTTTGAGGTGGCCTTTCTGTATTCTGGGAATTTGTGGAGTTCTCTTTATTATGGAGTTTCCTCACTGTGGGTGGGGTTGTATCAGTGGCTTGTCAAGGTTTCTTGGTTAGGGAAGCTAGTGCCAGTGTTCTGGTGGGTAGAGCTGGATTTCTTCTCTCTGGAGTGCAATGAAGTGTCCATTAATGAGTTATGAGATGTCTGTGGTTTTGGAGTAACTTGAATTTCCTGTATATTGAAGCTCAGGGCTGTGTTCCTGTGTTGCTGGAGAATTTGCACGGTAGGTCTTGCTCTGGAACTTGTTGGCCCTTGGATGGTGCTTGGTTTCATTGTAGGTATGGAGTCATTTGATGAGCTCCTGTCGATTAATGTTCCCTGGATTCAGGAGTTCTCTGATGTTCTCAGGATTTGGACTTAAACCTCCTGTTTCTGATTTTCAGTTTTATTTTTACAGTCGCCTCAAGACTTCTCCATCTATGGGCACTGATGATAAAACATCTTGGTTAAAGATGAAAAGTTTCTCCACAGTGAGGGACACCCAGAGAGGTTCACTGAGTTACATGGAGAAAAGAAGAGGGAGGGTGTAGTTAGAGGTGACTGGAATGAGATGAGGTGAGATCAAAAGAGGAGAGAGCAAGCTAGCCAGTAATCACTTCCTTATGTGCGTTCCACAGTCTGGACCACTCAGAGATGTTCACAGAGTTGTACAGGCAAGAGGAGAGGGAGGAAGTAGACAGAGGTGGCCAGGAGGATAAAAGAGGGAAATGAAAAGGAGAGAGACAGATCCAGCCAGTAACCAGTTCCCTAAGTGTTCTCCACCGTCTGGAACACACAGCGATTCACAGAGTTGGATAGAGAAGAGAAGGGGGAGGGAGGAGGCAGGGACCACCTGGTGGAGAAAAAGGAGAGTCCAAAGGAGGAGAGAGTGGTCAAACCAGTAATCTCGCTCTCAGGTAAAATTGGGTGCTGAAGACTGGGTTTTTAAATGTACAAAATTGACAACAAATACCAAAAAGCAAAGATTAAAAATCTAGAGTAGAGATTGGATTTTCAAAAATACAATATTAAAGAAAATAAGAAGAAGAAAAAAAAGTCACGAGAATTATTAAAACACAACAACCACAAAAAAATATATATATATGGCATTTGCTTTAAAAATAGGGTCTTTTTTTTTTGAAAAGTAATAGTAGGTTATAAAAATTAAAATTAAAGGAGAAATAGAGGACTTAAAAATTTTTTTAAGTTAAAAAAAGAAGAAAAAGAAAAGAAGAAAAAACAAACAACATCAACAAAAAAGAAAAAAGAGAATGTTCTTAAAAATAGTAAAGCTATTTCTGTGACTTTCTCTGGTGTTGTGGGCAGTGTGGGGTCACTTCCAAGGCAGTTCCCTCGGTTTAGCTTCTTCTGTTTGCTGGTCTCTTCAGTGTCTGATTTCCGCCCTGACACAAGGGGGTCGGTGGTGGACACTTTTCTTTTCTTTTTTTTTTTTTTAGGCTCACTTGTTCAGTCGCGCTGTGGGGAGGGAAGGATGCTGCAAATAAATAACACTGGCGTGTGCTCGCAGTGTCTCAGCCACGCTGGGCATGCCCCTGCACACGGTGCACACCACTCAGGCTCTATGTTGCTCCGCCGGGAACTGTCTGAGGCTGACCCTAGGCTGCATGCACCTCCCCAGTGTAAGCCGCTCAGGCTCGGCTCTCAGGTAGCCCTCAGAGGCACAGATTCAGTTGGGCCTGCGTTTTGTGCCCTTCCCAGGACTGAGTAGCTCAGGTGTTTGGCAAGTGCAGTCGCTGCAACTTATTGCCTTTCCCGTCCCTGCTGCTCAGTTTTCTGGGTGTACCGCTGGTGCCCCTTGTGAGGCAGATGGTGACTGTCCAGGTCCCCAAGAAGTCTTAGCAAAGAAGCCTGCTTGTAGTTTGGTAGGTAAAGTCTCTCCGGGGCTGCAATTGCCCCCTTCCAGCCCTTACGACTCTGGCTGCCTGTCACCGGAGGGGGATAGTCTGCAGCCGGCTATTTCTGTTCCGTCGTTTGTTCTGTGCACGATCCTGGCGGTGTCTTATGTTAGAGCTTTTTGTGTGGTAGTTATCCCACAGTCTGGTATGCCAGCCCAAGTTAGTTTGCTCTGGTTATACTCTTGGCATTCCAGCCCAATTCTTAAAAAGTACTGCAGCCTGCGCCTCCCTGCCCAGCCTCCACTTGCTAGTGGCGGATGCAGGCATCTGCGCTGCTTCTGCACTGGGGGAGTTTACCGTTGGGCTCGTAATCTGTTGGTTTTAATTATTTATTTATTTTTCTTCCCTGTTATGTTGCCCTCTGTGCTTCCAAGGCTCGACACAGACTCGGCAGTGAGAGTGTTTCCTGGTGTTTGGAAACTTCTCTCTTTTTAAGACTCCCTTCCAGGGCCAGGACTCCCTTCCCAGGACAGAGCTCCCTCCCTACTTCCTTTGTCTCTTTTTTCGTCTTTTATATTTTTCCTACCTGTTTTTGAAGACAATGATCTGCTTTTCTGGGTGCCTGATGTCCTCTGCCAGCATTCAGAAGTTGTTTTGTAGAATTTACTCAGCATTGAAATGTTCTTTTGATGAATTTGTGGGGGAGCAAGTGGTCTTCCTGTCCTATTCCTCTGCCATCTTAAGACCACCCCCTTCTTTTTTTAATATTTAAATATTTATTTTTTTCTTGGCTGCATTGGGTCTTAGTTGAAACACACATAATCTTTGTTATGGCATGCGAGATCTTTTATTGTGGTGCACAGAC
Organism: Oreotragus oreotragus; assembly: GCA_006410675.1. NCBI lineage: Eukaryota > Metazoa > Chordata > Mammalia > Artiodactyla > Bovidae > Oreotragus > Oreotragus oreotragus. The sequence goes on along the minus strand of SJYX01017510.1, from coordinate 196,971 downwards.
TCAGTAGTTACGGAGGGAGATTGTGGGATCTTAGTTCCTTTAGTTTGAGGAATTGAACCCGAGTCACCTGCATTTGAAGGTGGACTCTTAATCACTGGACCACCAGAGAAATCCCATTCTGAGACTTAGTTTCTATATCTTTGAAGTATGGAAGGGTTTGAGAATTTGGATTAATTAATTCCTAATGCCCTTTCTAACTCAAGGTTTGAATAGTGAAAGTAAAGTCACTCAATTGTGTCTGACTCTCTGCAACCCCATGGATTAAACAGTCCATGGAATTCTCCTGGCCAGAATACTGGAGTGAGTATCGGTAGCTGTTCCCTTCTCCAGGGATCGAATGCAGGTGGATTCTTTACCAGCTGAGCTACCAGGGAAAGTTTGAAAGGTATTTCAGAATAAAGGAAGGTTTTAAATGTCATGTGTACTGAAGAGTATAGTGGAAACCTCTCTTTTGTTAGGCAGGACTAAACCAGAAATATTTCAGGTACCTTGGAATCTGCAGAATTTCCTTTCTGGTAAAGGAGATGGAGTTAATAGAAGCATAATAAGATAATTAATATTCTATATCTGTAAAGTACTTCGCATAGTGCCTGATACAAAAAGAGAGCTCAAAATGTTAATTAACTTTGAAGTGAAGTGAAGTGAAGTTGCTCAGTCGTGTCCGACCCTTTGCGACCCCATGGACTGTAGCCTACCAGGCTCCTCCCTCCATGGAATTCTCCAGGCAAGAGTACTGGATTGGGTTGCCATTTCCTTCTCCAGGGGATCTTCCTGACCCAGGAATTGAACCCGGGTCTCCAGCATTCCAGGCAGATACTTTAACCTCTGAGCCACCAGGGAAGCCTTTAGCCATTAAGAAAATCATTTGAGAACCTTCAAATTCAAAAAGGGCCTCAAATTCAAAAACTTGTTATGATGTCACCTAAAAAAAATCCCTCTCGGGCACTTACAATTTGGACTACAACTTTATATATCCCAGTGAGTTAGGTTGCTATATTTAACTACTTCTCCTTCTTGTTCCCTATTGCTTACTCCTTTCTCCTTTCTTTCCCTCCTTCTGTTCTGTAAATCCATAGTTATGAACTAAACCTAGTTTAGTTGTAAACTAAACCTATGAACTAAACTAAACCTATGCTGACTCTTTTGATTACCTTTCACAGTGCCTTGCACATAGACACTGTAAATGTTGGTTGATGCTAAAGTACAGTTTTTGGCTTTTTTCTTTTCCCTATTTTAAAATTTTATAGAATTCAGGATCTTTCATTTATCCTTATTAATGTCATATGTATTTTTATTGCATATGTGTGCTTGCTAATGTAGATTTTATTTATTTATTCAACCAACATTTTATTTCTTTTGGTTACTCAGAGTTATCAGTGAACCCTCCCTTTTTCTTACACACAAATCCTATCAGTGACCAAATCTTGTTTTTTCTCTTCTCAGCAGCATTCAGGTCTGTCCTGTTTCTCCGTCTCCATCACCAGGATCCTAGTTAAAGCTGCCAATATCATGTCCTTGAATGCATAGTTCAGTTCAGTTCAGTTCAGTCTCTCAGTCATGTCCGACTCTTTGTGACTCCATGGACTGCAGCACGCCAGGCCTCCCTGTCCATCACCAGCTCCTGGAGTTTACTCAAACTCATGTCCTAATATTCTTTTTCACTTTTATAGCCTAGCTATCTTTGTCATGTCAGTACATAGAACCTTTATAAATTGTTTCAGTTTAATATGGCAACAAAATTATCTTGCACCAGGTTAAGTGCTGAGGTGATCAAGATGGAAAAACATTGCCATGAGTTAGTACTTTTAGTTCCCACTGTCTTAAGGGGAAATTTTTTTCTACCATGTGGATTTGGGAGGGGTTTTCTAGAATTTGTCCTGGGTGTTCATCCAGCTGCTTCCCCATCTGTCTTGTGATTTGGTCTCACTGGAGAAGACAGCCAGCGTTAGAATTGTTGTGGACTGGAGATGCTGGAGATTAGCCCAGGGTTTTCTGGCAACCTGGGTGTCACAGCTCTTCTGTGCCAGGTCTGGGCCAGAGTAACTTGCTGTCTCCTAGGAGAGAGGAGTATCAGCTTTCTCCCTGCAGACTTAGCAGAGTCTCTGAGTCAACTGAATAATCTGACTCAGATCAACTTTAAGGTGCTCTCAGGTCCCTGTGGTGCTAATGAACGGGATAGGGGACAAAGAATGGGTCAGACGAATAGAAATGTATTCTTATTTGGAACAAATGCTGTCCATTTTAAAAGCCTCAAGTTATTCAACATCTAAAAAAAAGGCATTGCAATGTAATTTTTTTTTAACACTCTTAGGTTAAAAAAAAGTTACTAAGGATATTTTACCTGAATTAAAATAGCAAAGTTTGGAACAAATGTCCTTTAAACTAAAATAGTTTCTTTGGGGGAGAGAATTTGAGAGCCTTGGCACTTTCATCTCTTTACCTGATTCCAGGGTCAGGGCCCTCCGATCAAAGGTGGATTCTTTATCTACTGGAGAGTCAAACCAGTCCAAGTAAAGGGGGAGCCCCTCACTGTGGCCCACACTCACCCCCTGACTACCTTATATAGGAGCTGACTGAGCTTATATAGGCGTGCTTTTCTGTTCCACCCACCTCTTCTTCCTCCTCCCCACCCTTGGGCTTAATTGGAAAGGTTTGGGAAGATGGAAAAAAGATTATTCCAGCAGATGAGGAAAGAACACATGTAGTATTGCCAGCTAGAAATCAGATGTCTCAGTTAAACTTGAATTTCAGATGATTTCATAAAGTCTTAAGAAAGAAAGAAAGAAAGTGAAGTCGCTAAGTCAAGTCTGACTCTTCGACCCCTTGGACTCCAGCCTACCAGGCTCCTCTGTCCATGGGATTCTCCAGGCAAGAATACTGGAGTGGGTTGCCACTGTAGTATTCATTGTTTATCTGAAATTGCAGATTTAACTGGCTGGCCTGTACTTTTTATTTGCTCAATCTGGCAATCCTACTGGCACATATGGGTCACAGAGTATCAGCCTTACTGGAAAAGACAGTTTATCTTGAGGAGAAACTAAAGATAAGCTTAAATGGAAGGGAGGAGGCCTTTAAACATCAGCGGTTTAGACTTTGTCCTGTAGAAAACAGGACTGACTGAAGATGGCTTTATAAAAATATTTATTTGGGGTTTTTTCCCTACTTTGTAGAAGCAATACATTAATTGTAACATATTTGGCAAGTACAGAAAAGTAAAAAAGAAAATAGCCATAATTCCACCAACCAGCAATAGCAACTGTTTACATTTTGCTGTTAATTGCCTTCAAATTGTTGCCTGATTATCATTACATTGAAGTGAAGTTGCTCAGTCGTGTCCGACTCTTTGCGACCCCATGGACTGTAGCCTACTAGGCTCTTCTGTCCATGGGATTTTCCAGGCAATAGCCCTGGAGTGGATTGCCATTTCCTTCTCCAGGGGATCTTCCCAATCCAGGGATTGAACCCAGGTCTCCTGCATCGTAGACAGACGCTTTACCATCTGAGCCACCTAGTTAGGCCCATTTTGCACTTCCAGGGTGATACAGTGGTAAAGAATCCACTTGCCAATGCAGAAGATGCAAAGGACAGAAGAGTTTGATCCCTGGGTGGGGAAGATCCCCTGGAGGAGGAAATGGCAACCTGCTCCAGGGGTTCGCAGAGAGCTGGACACCGCTGAGGAAGCAGGTAGGCCCATTTTGACCATCTATTGAAAACCCCCCTTCCTGCCTTTTCTCCATAATATGTATTGCCCCTTAATGTAGAATTCATTTGGTTAGCTAATTTGTTGGGCTCTTCTCTGTGAGTGGGGCTTTTGTTTGCTTTGTCACTATCACTAGTCCTAGAACTGTGCCTGGCACATATAGAAATACTCAGTATCTGTAGGACAAATTTTTGGACATGGAATTGCTGAGATAAAAGATCTTATGTGCATTTTAAAAGAATTTTATGTAGTATATGTTGCCAACATGCAGTTCAGAGAGGTTGAGCCAGCTCATGTCCCACCTAGAGCTTGGAATGGAGGAAGAACAGCCCCGAGTGCTGCTGTGTCCCATGGGAGGTGGGAGGGGTAGGGAGACCCCTTGTACAGAGTTGGCAACTCAGAGCTAGGGGTGAGGTGTAAGGTGGGCTTTACAGCGACATGGGCATTAATCTGTGTATCAGTGTATTAATATGCTAGGGCTGCCATAACAAAATACCACCACCTGCGTGGCTTCAAGCAGAAGAAATTCATTTTCTCACAGTTCTGGAGGCTAGCATTCCACCTTCCAGGCTGTTTTCTTTGAGGCCTCTTTCCTTGGCTTGCCACTGGCCAGCTTCACAGCCTTTCCTCTGCATGAGAGTGTCTCTGATGTCTCTGTGTGTCCTAATCTCTCTTCACAAGGACACCTGTCAGCTTAGGCCCCCCTCAATGGTCTTATTTTAACTTGGTCACTCTTTAAAGGTCCTGTCTGTCTCAGAATGATAGTCACCTCCTGAGGTACTAAGGGTTGGGGCTTCAACATACAAATTTGGGTGGATGTAATTTGGCTCATTACAATCTGCTTGGAAGACAGGAGGGGTGGACATTCACTTCAATTTTCCTAACGTTCAGAAGGCAGCTTTCCTGTCCTCCCGAGGCTCCTCGGGCCAATGCCAGATCCTCACCCCCATCTACTGCAATTGGATTTCGAGGCTGTTCACCATCCTAGCATCCTCCTGAAAGAAAATGCATTCTGTGGTGTCTCAGAGTGAGGAATTACGAAGAACTCTGTGCTGGGCTCTGAGCACAGTACTTCTGTGGTACAAAATATTACAAAGTCTGATGTCTTCTGCTAGGGGTATGTTTAGATCCTCAGCTGCAACCATATTTTTACTTCTTCNTGCATCGTAGACAGACGCTTTACCATCTGAGCCACCTAGTTAGGCCCATTTTGCACTTCCAGGGTGATACAGTGGTAAAGAATCCACTTGCCAATGCAGAAGATGCAAAGGACAGAAGAGTTTGATCCCTGGGTGGGGAAGATCCCCTGGAGGAGGAAATGGCAACCTGCTCCAGGGGTTCGCAGAGAGTTGGACACCGCTGAGGAAGCAGGTAGGCCCATTTTGACCATCTATTGAAAACCCCCCTTCCTGCCTTTTCTCCATAATATGTATTGCCCCTTAATGTAGAATTCATTTGGTTAGCTAATTTGTTGGGCTCTTCTCTGTGAGTGGGGCTTTTGTTTGCTTTGTCACTATCACTAGTCCTAGAACTGTGCCTGGCACATATAGAAATACTCAGTATCTGTAGGACAAATTTTTGGACATGGAATTGCTGAGATAAAAGATCTTATGTGCATTTTTAAAGAATTTTATCTAGTATATGTTGCCAACATGCAGTTCAGAGAGGTTGAGCCAGCTCATGTCCCACCTAGAGCTTGGAATGGAGGAAGAACAGCCCCGAGTGCTGCTGTGTCCCATGGGAGGTGGGAGGGGTAGGGAGACCCCTTGTACAGAGTTGGCAACTCAGAGCTAGGGGTGAGGTGTAAGGTGGGCTTTACAGCGACATGGGCATTAATCTGTGTATCAGTGTATTAATATGCTAGGGCTGCCATAACAAAATACCACCACCTGCGTGGCTTCAAGCAGAAGAAATTCATTTTCTCACAGTTCTGGAGGCTAGCATTCCACCTTCCAGGCTGTTTTCTTTGAGGCCTCTTTCCTTGGCTTGCCACTGGCCAGCTTCACAGCCTTTCCTCTGCATGAGAGTGTCTCTGATGTCTCTGTGTGTCCTAATCTCTCTTCACAAGGACACCTGTCAGCTTAGGCCCCCCTCAATGGTCTTATTTTAACTTGGTCACTCTTTAAAGGTCCTGTCTGTCTCAGAATGATAGTCACCTCCTGAGGTACTAAGGGTTGGGGCTTCAACATACAAATTTGGGTGGATGTAATTTGGCTCATTACAATCTGCTTGGAAGACAGGAGGGGTGGACATTCACTTCAATTTTCCTAACGTTCAGAAGGCAGCTTTCCTGTCCTCCCGAGGCTCCTCGGGCCAATGCCAGATCCTCACCCCCATCTACTGCAATTGGATTTCGAGGCTGTTCACCATCCTAGCATCCTCCTGAAAGAAAATGCAGTCTGTGGTGTCTCAGAGTGAGGAATTACGAAGAACTCTGTGCTGGGCTCTGAGCACAGTACTTCTGTGGTACAAAATATTACAAAGTCTGATGTCTTCTGCTAGGGGTATGTTTAGATCCTCAGCTGCAACCATATTTTTACTTCTTGCCAGTTTTCTTTGATGTCATTTACTGTCCAGGTAGCCTAATTATGGAGGGTGTGAGTTTAGGGTAGACAGTTTGTATTGGAATTCTCCAGAGAAACAGCACCAACTTATGTGTAGAGAGATAGAGATTAAAGAAATTGACTCGGGAGTTGCCTGGTGGTCCAGTGGTTAGGACTTGGTGCTTTCACTGTCATGGCCTGGGTTCAATCCCTGGTTGGAGAGCTAAGTTCCCTCAAGAAATTGGCTCATGTGACTGTGGGTGCTGGCAAGTTCAAATTCTACAGGGCAGTCCAGGCAAGTTGGAGACCCAGGGAAGAGCTGATGTTGCAGATAGAGGCAATCTGGAGTCAGAGTTCTCTCTTTCTCAAGGGAAATTTTTCTCTTTTAAGGCCTTAAACTAATTGATGAGGCCCACCCATACCAGAGAAGGTAATTTTCTTTACTCAAAAAATCTACTTAAATGTAAATGTTAAATATTAATTGTTAATCCCATCTGAAAAATACCTTCAAAGCAGCATCTAGACTGATGTTGCCAAATGTCTGGGTACCATAAGTAAGTAAGTAAGTAAAGTCACTCAGTCGTGTCCGACTCTTTGTGACCCTGTGGACTGCAGCCCACCAAGCTCCTCAGTCCATGGGATTCTCCAAGCAAGAATACTGGAGTGGACTGCCATTTCCTTCTCCAGGGGATCTTCCCGACCCAGGGATCGAACCCAGGTCTCCCGTATTGGAGGCAGACGCTTTAACCTCTGAGCCACCAGGGAAGTCCTAGCCTAGCCATATTGACACATAATATTAGCCATCCTACAGGTCAATCCAATACTTTACAATCACTTTGGGTAAATGAGTCAAGTGAAGACGAGGTCTTTTTGATTTCTTCGCTTCTCCTTGCTTGTACTTCATCTGGAGTCGAGTTGTTTAGGAAGCCTGCAGTTTCTCCTGAAAAAGAAGCCTAGCCATATTGACACATAATATTAGCCATCCTACAGGTCAATCCAATACTTTACAATCACTTTGGGTAAATGAGTCAAGTGAAGACGAGGTCTTTTTGATTTCTTCGCTTCTCCTTGCTTGTACTTCATCTGGAGTCGAGTTGTTTAGGAAGCCTGCAGTTTCTCCTGAAAAAGGGAGACAGATAAGCCTGCCATTGGGATTTTTCTATTTCTGTTAGCATAGCAGCCTTTAAATATCTCTGCATTTATGCTATATCTTTTAATATTTATTTATTTATTTGGCTGTACTGGGTCTTAGTTGTGGCATGTGGGATCTAGTTACCTGACCAGGGATCAAACCTGGGCACCCCCTGCATTGAGATGGTGGAGTCTTAGCCACTGGACCACCAGGAAAATCCTATGCTATATCTTTCATGTATTTTTTATGCTATCTCTTTTAATGAGTGTAAGGAAGAAAAGGAACATTAGATTTTGTTGTTTTTTTTTAATCCAACTCTTTTTTGAGTGACTCAGTCCCATGTTATATTGAATGCTGTAACTATTACTTATAAATTGACTTCTGTCAACACATGCATTTATTTTTATGGTTATTTTTCTTTGCTTTCTATGTGATATGATTTCTATAGAGGACTTTAAACTCTTTACTCCTTTTAAGTGGGGTCATAGGTTAACCTCATTCAATTTGCCAACTCAGCAAACATTTTTAAAATTATTTAAAATATTTAATTAAAAAAAATTATTCAGTCGTACCGGGTCTTTGGTGTGGCATGTGGAATCTTTGGGGAAGGCAATGGCACCCCACCCCAGTACTCTTGCCTGGAAAATCCAATGGACGGAGTAGCCTGGTGGGCTGCAGTCCATGGGGTCGCTAACAGTCGGACAGACTGAGCGACTTCACTTTCACTTTTCTCTTTCATGCACTGGAGAAGGAAATGGCAACCCACTCCAGTGTTCTTGCCTGGAGAATCCCAGGGATGGGGGAGCCTGGTGGGCTGCCGTCTATGGGTCACACAGAGTCGGACACGACTGAAGCGACTCAGCAGCAGCAGCAGGGGAATCTTTAGTTGTGGCTTGTGAACTCTTAGTTGCTGCATGTGGGATGTAGTTCCCTGACCATAGATCGAATCCCAGGCCCCCTCCATTGGGAGCTTGGAGTTTTAGCCACTGGACCACCAGGAAAATCTCTCAGCAAATATTTTAAAGGTATTAAGGTATTTTAAACAGAATTGTTTTTGTTACTTTCAATTTCTATTTTTAACTAAGCAAAATGTGTCTCCTAGGGAGACCATTCACAGGGTATCTCTGTGTTGGCTATCCCTTTATTAATTTTTTTAAAAAATGTTTATTTTTGGCTGTCTCTGATGTTAGTTGCAGTGCACAGAGCTTAGTTGCCCTGCAGCGTGTGGGATCTTCGTTCCCTGACCAGGGAGGGAATGTGCATCCCCTGCGTTACAAGTCACATTATTTACCACTGGACCGCAAGGGAATTTCTGGCTATGCCTTTAATTCTTTCTCACTCCACAGTCCTTAACTTATCTTAAGGTCTGAAAACCTTTTAGAAATCCTGTTTACACGATACTTTTCTTATAGTGTGCTTTTTAGTCACAAGCTGATTGCATTTTGTATCATTTGCCTGATTTTTTCCTATAAGTGACCTTACCAGCAACGTATGAAGGGCTCATCTTTCCACATCCTCATGAGAGCTGAACATTAAAAAAACATTTTTTTTGCCAATCTGATAAACAAAGTTTTATCTAATTGTTGTATTTGTATTTTCTTGAGTAGTAGAGAGGTTGAATTTTTTAAATTTTATAATTTAAGAATTACTTTGAATATCTATATCTACTGTGCATTTCTTATAGTTTTCCTTTTTAAACTAAATTATTTTGAAAAAGTTAATATAGGAAAAAAAACACTCGTGTGACAATAACCTAGAATTAACAAAGGTAACTGTTTTGCAACAGTATTTACAAAAATAAATTAAAAAATAAAATTAAATGTTATAGATTTGAATTCCTTTTGTTCACTTAATTTTCTTAGTTGTTTTCCTCAAATATTGTCATAAATTTAGTGTTAATCCTTCCAGGCCATCCATGTGTTTATTCTTCTATCATATATATAGAGAGAGCCATGAATTATCTGGAGCACTGTTTCATGTGTTTTTTAATGTATATGGATGGCCTCACTATTGAGACCTAGCCATATGAATACTTACAGATCCATGGTTCTCAGCTGGAAGTTTTGTCCCTCAGGGACATTTAGTAATGTCTGGAAACACTTTTGTTTGTCGCATTGGGACAGGGGTGTGAGGGGGAAATACTACTGGAATTAAGTAGATAGAAAGATGTTGCTAAATATCCTACAATGCACAGGACAGTCCACACAACAAAGAATTATCCAGCCTAAAATGTCAGTAATAATGTGGTTGGGAAGCCCTGATATAGATTTAATTTGATATTTTAATTTTATAAACAATACTACACTTAACATCCTTATACACATCTCTGAATGCACACACGCACGATTTTTAGGCAGAATCCTAGGCTGGAGTCTAGTTGGGTTCAAGTTTATATTCCACCATTTTTACCAAATAACCTTGGAATAATTGCTTTATCTCCCTTAACTTCAGTTGACTTGTCCTCAAAGTGGCATTAATACTTCCCTATATAAATAATTATTTCACTAATAAATATAAAATGCTTGAAACTGTGCCTAGTACATTGGAAGTATTCAATACGTGTTAGTTTTTATTTATTTATTATTATTAGTAGTAATGTTTCCATTATCATCATTATTATGTAATGTTATCCTGAAACTGCACATTTTAAACTCTAACTGCACATTTTGAACTTTTAACAAACTGCTAAAATTTATACTTTCACAAGTAAAGTATAGGTGTCTACATTTCCCCATGTCTCTGGTCACGTTTGATATTCCCAGGCTTCTTAATCTAAGGTATAAAATGATATCTTGCTTTAACTTTGCGTTTTCAAGATTACCTATTTCATATGCTTATTGATTGATTAATTTTATTGTTCTGTGAATTTACAATTCAATCTCAGCCCATTTTTTAATCTTATAATTTTGTGAAAACTTAAAAGCATTTACAAAGTTAAACCTTCACAAAATAAAAAAATTTATATATTGTAAAAAGTCTCTACCACCCCATCCTTCAGCCAGTCATCCACTTCCTTAGAGGCAACCAGTGTTAGTAGATCATTATTGTTTCAGAGAGTTTATATTCATGTTCAAGAAAATAAGAATTTTTATCCAAATGATTCATAATACATGCATTATATTGCGTCACTGTTTTTTTCCCCCACTTAGCGACACAACTTGGTGATATTTTTCTGTCTATAAATACAGAACTTCCTCATTCTTAATTTCTATTTAGGTATAGAGCTGGATTGTAATTTATTTAAACATTTTCCAATCTTTTGTTAATACAAACATTGCCACAAATCCACACTGATTTTAGGTGTGTGAGTAAATCTAATAGGATAAATAAATTTCTGAGGTACAGTGGTAAAGGGAATTACAAGGTAAAGTGAAAAGAAAGTGAAAGTTAGTCGCACAGTTGTGTCCGACTCTGCGATTCCGTGGACTGCAGCCTATCCCGCTCCTCTGTCCATGGAATTCTCCAGGCAAGAGTACTGGAGTAGGTTGCCATTTCCTTCTCCAGGGGATCTTCCCGACCCAGGTATCAAACCCAGGTATCCCTCATTGCAGGTGGTTTCTTTACCAACTGAGCCACAAAGGAAGCCACTTACAAGGCAAAAGCACTTGTAATTTTGAAGCATATTGCNTGGAATTCTCCAGGCAAGAGTACTGGAGTAGGTTGCCATTTCCTTCTCCAGGGGATCTTCCCGACCCAGGTATCAAACCCAGGTATCCCTCATTGCAGGTGGTTTCTTTACCAACTGAGCCACAAAGGAAGCCACTTACAAGGCAAAAGCACTTGTAATTTTGAAGCATATTGCAATATTGACTTCCATAGAAATTGCACCAATTTACATTGGCCCAGCAATGAGAGTCTTTTCCCCTGACGCTGGCCATCACAGTGTCATCAGACTCCTGGATTTTTATCAAGTAAAAAATTGTATTTCAGTGTCATTTTAATATGCATTTCTTTCAATGTAAGTGAGGCTGAAAATTTTTCGCATGTTTTAAACATGTTTTCACATGTTTTAAATACTTTTTACATGTTTTAAACGTGAATTGTATTCTCTTTCCTGTGAACTGTCTGTTCGTATCCTTGGCTCATTTTCCTGTGAGATTGTTGATCTTACTGTCTGTAGCAGCATTTTGTTTTAAATGTTTATTTTTGGCTGCACGGGGTCTTCATTACTTTAGCGGAGGCGTTTTCTAGCTGTGGCTAGCGGGGTGCTCTTCACTGCAGTGTGCAGCTTCCCAGTGCTGCGGATTCTGTGGAGCGCAGGCTCTCGGTGCTCGGGTTTCAGTAGTTGTGGCATACAGGCCTGGTTGCTCTGCAGCATGTGGTGATCTTCCCAGACCAGGGATTGAACCCATGTTTCCTGCTTTGGCAGGCAGATTCTTATCCACTGCACCACCAGGGAAGTCCCTGTAGCAGCTTTTTTATGTTTCAAAGAAATTGATTCCTAATCTTTGATTAATCTATGGATCAAATTAATAGTTCTCCCAGTTTTCATTTGTCATTTGAATTTATTTTTATAAATTTTGTCATGTAGAAACATTTCTATTAAACATTTTTATTTTTAAAATTTATCATTTAAATTTATCAATATTTTCTATTTTGTGTCCTATTTATAAAGACCTTCCCACTCTGGAACTATAAAATAATCCTCCTATGGTTTCTTCTAGTGCTTTTATATTTCCATTTTTTTTAAACTTTAAAATATGTCTGTTTGAAATTTAGCCCAGTTTAAGGTATAGGGAGTGCATTCAATCCATTAATTTTTTTCTAAATCGCTTTCTTGTTCCAGTTATCATTTCTTCAGTGCAGATGGGATCTTTGTTAAGTACTAAATGCCTGTATGTATTTTGGCTATTTCTGAACTTTCTACTCTGCTCTATTCCTGACCTTGTGTTCATGCCATACTATTGGGACTCTGTAATATGAATCAATAATATAACGAGGTCATTTTCCCCAACATGTACTTTTTTATTACATTCTTTTCCATAATTCCTCTTTTTAGTAGCTACTCTCGGGGAGGGCAATGGCACCCCACCCCAGTGCTCTTGCCTGGAGAATCCAATGGACGGAGTGGCCTGGTGGGCTGCAGTCCATGGGGTCGCTGGCAGTCAGACAGACTGAGCGACTTCACTTTCACTTTTCTCTTTCATGCATTGGAGAAGGAAATGGCAACCCACTCCAGTATTCTTGCCTGGAGGATCCCAGGGATGGGGGAGCCTGGTGGGCTGCCATCTATGGGGTCACACAGAGTCGGACACGACTGAAGTGACTTAGCAGCAGCAGTAGCTACTCTTATTTTTTCTTATGACCTTTATTAAAAAAAAAAATTTAATTGGCTGTGCAGGGTCTTGGTTGCCACACAGGGGACTTTTGATCTTTATTGCTGCACGTGAGATCTTTAGATGTGGCATGTGGGATGTAGTTCCCTGGCCTGGGATCAAACCCAAGGCCACCTGCCTTGAGAGCACAAGGTCTTAGCCATTGGACCACTGGGGAAGTCCCCACACTTCTTATTTACAGCCCCTTCCAACTCCTTGCCTCCTGTTTTGTTTTTAAATTTTTTAAAATTATTTCTTTTAATTTGGCTGCACTGGGGCTTAGTTGTGGCATGTTAGATCTAGCTCCCTGACCAGGGATAAACCAGGGCCCACTGCCCTGGGAGCAGACTCTTAACCACTGGATCACCAGGGAAGTCCCTTGCCTCCTATTTTATTGGCTAAATTTTCTTTATTAATATTTTTCCCTTTGCTGCTTTGAAAGTTATAATTTCTATTCCTTTAGTACTTATCCTTCAATTTTTATCTTATGTCATTAACTTCATATTTTTATAACAAAATCTAAAATTTTTAAGTATCTTTGAGTGAAGTGAAGTCGCTCAGTTGTGTCCGACTCTTTACGGCCCCATAGACTGTAGCCTACAAGGCTCCTCTGTCCATGGGATTTTCCAGGCAATAGTACTGGAGTGGATTGCCATTTCCTTCTCCAGGGGATCTTCCCAACCCAGGGCTCGAACCCAGGTCTCCTGCATTGTAGACAGACGCTTTACCATCTGAGCCACCAGGGAAGTCCCTTAAGTATCTTTAGACTCCTAAAATCTTACCTCCCTTAGGTAGGTCTTTAGCTATCCTCCAAACTTCCCCCTGCTTCTAATTCCTGTATTATAGTTATCTAAAATTTTAGCTCTACTTTTTTGAAGACAAAACTTCTGTTTCTAATGTTTTTTACAGTCAGTGGTATACAATATTTACCAATACTGTTGAATTATGTTTTCTTTGCTTTGTGCATCACACTCCCATCGTGGAGCCTTTCTCTCTCTTTCTTTTTAAAAGATAGCTTTCAGGTTTTTCAGCAAGATTCCAAGGATCTCCTATGACTCCCTTGGCAGTCCAGTAGATAAGACTCCACACTCTGAATGTAGGGCATGAGGGTTTGACACCTGGTGGAGGAAATAAGATCCCACAAAGTAAGATTCCACAAAGGGAAAAACAGAATTCAAAGAGGGAAAAAAAAAAAAAAAATTTCAAGGATCTCCTGGTGGAAAATTAGTTTTTTTAATGTCCAAAAATATCTTTATTTTGCCCTCCTTTATGAATAATAGATTAAATGAATATAGACATCTTGGTTTGGTAATTTCCTCCCACTTCTTAGAAATATTAGTATCAGTTCTAGAGGTTTACTTGCATGTTGATGTATGGCAGAAACCAACACAATATTGTAAAGCAATTGTCCTCCAGTTAAAAATAAATTTAAAAGATTTACTTGGTCTTCGGTACTTTGCTATTTCATTCTGGCAGCTTTTGCAGTTTTCTCTTTCATTCTCTTCAGTTGCATTACAAAGTGTTTTTAGTGTGAAATTATTTTTCACTTGTTGCGCTTGATATTTGGTGCATTTTCAGGGGGCCCGTACATTCTGAAAAAACAAACAAACAAAAAAAACCCGAAGGCTTTTTCTCTTCATATTTTGCTCCTCCATGTCCTCTCTTCTCTTCTCTTCTGAACTTCCGACTGGACACATGTTGGAGCATTTAGATTTATCCTCTGTATCTCTGATCTTACTTGGTTTCTGCCGCTTAGTGATTCTCTGTGCTGTGTGTTAATAAACTTCTCAGAGGGTGCTCAGATAGTGCTTCTCAGCACTATCTTACATTCATGAATTCTCTCATTGACTGGTTGTAGTTTTTTACCTTTAAAAAATATTTTGTCTATTATTAGTATGTTTTTGAAAGAGGAAGGAGTAGTGGTGGCCACATGAATTTACATCCTCATCTTGATGTCAAATCATTTTTCTATATTACTGTTATTAACCCTTGACATGTCATATTATGCTAGTAAATCCTCTTTTGCTATTATTTGTTCTTTGATTTTTTATGGCATTATTTTCCATGTTTAAACTTTTGTTTTGTTTTTGGTAATCTGTCAATATTTTAATTTTATGTCTTCTGTTTTTTTATGTCATTCAGAAAAATGACAGCTCTCTCACATTAAGGGTAAATATTATTCTAAATTTTAATATTTTCATACTTGATCTTTAAACCACCTAGAATTTTTGTTTATGGTATACAGTGCAAGTCTAATTTTGTTTCCTTCTAGATAGTCAATTATGGCAACAAGTGGGACTATATCAAGCTAAAAAGCTTCTGCATAGCAAAAGAAACAATGAACAAAACGGAAAAACAACCTATGGGATGAGAGAAAATATTTGCAATTCATATACCAAATAAGAGGTTAATATCCAACGTGTTTAAGAAACTGCTACAACTCAATAGTAAAATCCCACAAATAATCCAGTTAAATAGTCTATTGAAGAGACTGGGGCTTCCCTGGTGGCTCAGGCAGTAAAGTATCCACCTGCAATGCTGGTGACCCAGGTTTGATCCCTGGGTCGGGAAGATCCCTGGAGAAGGGAATGGCAACCCACCCCCATTCTTGCCTGAGGAATCCCATGGACAGAGGACCCCAGCAAGCTGCAGTCCATGGCATTGCAAAGAGTCAAACACAACTGGGTGACTAACACTATAAGAGACTGAACAGCCATTTTTCCAAAGGAGGCATACACCTGGCCAAAAGGCACATGAAAAGGTGCTCAACATCGCTAGTCATCAGGGAAATGCAAATCAAAATCACAATGACATACCACCTCACACCTGTCAGAGTGGCTCTCACTGAAAAGACAACAAATGCTGCCAAGGATTGGAGAAAAGGGAACCTTGGTGCACTATTGGTGAATGGAAATTGGTGCAGCTACTCTGGAAAACAGTATGGAAGATCCTCGAGAAGGTTAAAACTAGAACTACCATAGGATCCAGCAATCCCGCTTCTGGGGGTATGTCTGAAGGAAATAAAATCCAGAATTCAAAGAGATATCTGCATTCCCACGTTCACTGCACTTTGTTCCCAAAAGCCATGACTTGGAAACAACCATAAGTGTTCATCAACAGACGAATGGAGCAAGCAAATACTACTGTGTGAGTGTATTTTATTTATTTAAAATATTCGTTTATTTGGCTGTGCCAGGTCTCAGTTGTGGATAAAGCAAATACTGTATGCAGCCAGGTCTTAGCTGTGGCACGCAGAATCTTCATTGTTGTCACGCGGAATCTTTCTTTGTTGCACAGGCTCCCTAGCGCACACGCTTCCGTAGCTGCGACACGTGGGCTTAGTTCCTCTGTGGCCTGTGGGATCTTAGCTCACCAGTGGATTCTTAACTACTGGATCACCAGCGAAGTCTTTCAAATGTATTTAAAGTCAGCCATAGAAAGATGGAAATCCTGACATTTGTGACAGTAAGAATGGACATCGGGGCATTAGGCTAAGTAAAATGTCTGACAGTGAAAGTCATGTCTGACTCTTTGCTACAGTCCATGGAATTCTCCAGGCCAGAATACTGGAGTGGGTAGCCTTTCCCTTCTCCAGGGGATCTTTCCAACCCAGGGATTGAACCCAGGTCTCCGCATTGTGAGCAGATTCTTTACCAGCTGAATCACAAGGGGAGCCCAAGAATACTGGAGTGAGTAGCCTATCCCTTCTTCNAATACTGGAGTGGGTAGCCTTTCCCTTCTCCAGGGGATCTTTCCAACCCAGGGATTGAACCCAGGTCTCCGCATTGTGAGCAGATTCTTTACCAGCTGAATCACAAGGGGAGCCCAAGAATACTGGAGTGAGTAGCCTATCCCTTCTTCAGGGAATCTTCCCAACTCAGGAATTGAACCGGAGTCTCCTGCATTGCAGGGGAATTCTTTACCAACTGAGCTATGAGGGAAGCCTGATATGTCAGAAAAATGGCAGACAAGAGAAAGACAATACTGTAGGATTTCACTGGTATATGGAAACTAAAAGCTCCGCACTCATAGACACAGATAAAATGCTGGTTGTCAGGGTCTGAGGGGTGAGAGAAATTTGAAGATGTGGATCAAGCGATATAATACAAAATTTCAGTTATAAGTTTCAGGGATGAAATGTACAGTGTGTGACAATAGCTTATTATATAATCAAAAGCTGCTACCAAAATAGATCTTTAATGCTCTCACCAGAGCAATGACAACAAAAAAGTTATTTATGTAAGGTGAAGGATGTGTTAACTAACCGTATTGTGGCAAACATCTCACATATGTACACGTGCCAAATCACATCACCTCACATTAAGCCTTCACTATATCAATTATATGTCAATTATATCTATAAAGCTGGGGGTGGGTGAAGGTGAGATGTCTTCAGGAGCCAGGCAGACAGAGGCAGTAAGAAGTGGTAGGGAAAATAAAACATCCATCCTCTCTAAAGTCATACAAATTATTATGTCTAAAATCGCCATGTCAAATGAAACCTACCTATAAGTTAAATTCTGCCTCCAGGGGACAGCAGTTTAGGATGAGAATAAACTATAAAATATTATACAAATGTTGCTGCTGCTGCTGCTAAGTCGCTTCAGTCATGCCCGACTCTGTGCGACCCCATAGACAGGGGCCCACTGTCTCTGGGATTCTCCAGGCAAGAACACTGGAGTGGGTTGCCATTTCCTCTTCCAATGCATGAAAGTGAAAAGCAAAAGCGAAGTTGCTCAGTCGTCCCTGACTCTTAGCGACCCCATGGACTGCAGCCTACCAGACTCCTCCGTCCATGGGATTTTCCAGGCAAGAGTTAAGATGCTTTAATTTCACCTCAAAGCAAACAAAGAGGAAGGCCTTTTCATAACATTTCTGAAATGAAGGTATAGCACTTCTGAAAGCCTTGGCTTCCAACAGTTTCTATAATTAAGGTAACCATATAATTCATCTTCCAACCTGGATACTTTTGAGAATGGAAGGATGATCTATTCATTACATCAGGTCAAAGGTGACACCCAGCACTGTCCCAAAGTAAACCAACATATACAATCACTCTGATTATAATCAAAAATTACCCACAACGCCTGTCTGACCTAAATATTAAGGTCAGATAAAGATGAAAGATGTGTTCCTTGAGGGAGACCGATGGCAGATGCTGGAGAGAGAGGAAGTAAGGGTGGCAGCTGGGATCCAGATGAAATGGGAAGAGAGGAAGGACCCTTCCCTTATGTAAGAGGGAAGGAGCAAAGGTTGTGATGCAAATGTGTGGAGCTACAGGAGGGAGTGTCGGTGGTGGTGGTTGGGGGATGGCAATCCAGGGATCAAGTAAGCACGAAGAAGCAGGAAGAAACACAGAAAAAACAAATGAGCATGGACACACCAGAGTGTTTAAGATGTTTGGAAAAAAAAAACCAGAAGAGGACAGACTGATCCAGGCTGCGGGGAAGTAAAAAACCAACTAGGATGGAGAACAGAGAATGACCTTTCAGCAAGGAAGTTCCTTGCTGCTTCCACTGTACTAGGAATCTCCCCAGGGGAGGAATGGTTGCCTCTCCTTTTAACTGGAAACTCCCTGAGCGGGTGATTGTACTGTTGTAGCCACACGTTCCAGGAAACAAACCCACTCAGAAGGACAATGCAGATAGTGGAGTGCAGTTTATTATACCGGGGGGCCAAGGGAGAGTCTCCTTTTAGCCAAGGACCCCGACCAGTTTTTGTGAAAACCTTATATACCCTAAGTGTACTTGGTCAAACCCATCTCCCCAAATTCCTTGAAACTACTCCGGACAAGGTAAAACAGAGATACGATCAAAGTTAGCCCATGATTCGTGTGTCACAAAACTAGATAAACAGTGGACATTTATCAATAGGACTGTGGTTTATCCCGATAAACTTAATGGAATTTACGACTTTGTTCTTTTACAGAGATAATTAGCATATTCTTTTAGGCAACAGAGAGTCCAAGTACAAGTCCTGAGGCTCTTTTATCCGGGGGTCTAGTTTCCCATTGGTATGCCACTTCTATAGATGCCAGGCACAAAGTTCAGAGTCCACTGGGAGGGTGACCATGCGTGTAGCCTAATGTTTGCAGCCTGGCCTAAGATGGAGTCCAGCTCTATCTGTTTCCTCCTTCAATGTTTTCCATATTTGCACAAAATACTTAAAAGTGTGGAACCAAATTACAGGAGGTAGAGAATTATCCCCTTCCTTTGCATATGTTCTCCCAAAGTTTGGGCTCTGCATGAAAGAGATGCTCAAATCATTACTGGTGAACTGGCTGAGACCTTTCGGGAAGCATTTTCCAGTCCCTCCACTCCTTCCCTGAACCTCAGAGAATGGACTTTGGTGTCCTGGTCCTTCTAATCTCAGTTAATTGGCTCATAAACACCCTTAATTAGTCCAAGGTTCAGGAATACTTACCCTATTTTATAAGCAGTGTATATTCATCTACTATATCCACTCATTCTCAAGAGGCAGTGAGGTAGCTTTGCCCACCTGTTTCCCTCTTTATAATATTTCTTACCTTCTAATTTTGACTCTTTTCTACTATTGTTTTTTTTAGTCTCTCTCTGATTGTCTAATTAATAGACTCTGACCTCCATCGCCTCTGTTATCTTCTCTTTTCCTAGAACCAGTGCCCACAGCTGACTTCTAGACTTCCTACAGACTTGAAGAAGCCTTTGGCCCCATCATGGCCCAGCAACAGTTTACCAGTAAGCTTCAAGAAGAAGTGATTTGCCCCATATGCATGGATATTCTGCAGCACCCTGCTACAATCGACTGCGGGCACAACTTCTGCGTCAGTTGCATCACTCAGAGCGGAGAAGCAGAAGACAGTGTTCTTAAATGTCCCCTCTGCAACAAAATTGTGAGGAGGGACACGATCACGCCCAACTGGCTCTTGGTAAATCTGGTGGAGAAAATCCAAGCTATGGAGCCCTTGGAGATGCAGCCAGAAACGGAAGAGCTGAGATGTCTAAGGCATGGAGAGAAATGTCATTACTTCTGTGAGGTTGATGGCAAGTTTCTTTGTGTGGTGTGTTGTGGATCCAAGGACCACAAAACCCACAACACAACTCTGATAGAAGAAGCTGCCCAGAGTTATCAGGTAGGCATTCGGGGGTCCCTTCCCTGTTCCCCCATTAGACCAGGAATTCACTGGGGACATGGAAACTGTCATCTCCTCCTTCTGGGTTTGTACCCATTGCCCCTATCTTTGCACCTGAGTAGAAAATTTGCAGTCAAGCCCAGTAGCTTCAAAAGTCTAAGACTGGAGAACTGATGCCTGTTGTGACCAAGGTATAATGGAGAATGGAAGGAACATGGAATTATGAGTCAGAGGTGTAGGTTCAGGTTCAGACTCCTGAACTTTCTATAGATCCTTCAAGGAATCACTTTACCTCTCTGAGCTCCAGGGGCCTCCTCTTTAAATGGGGCAAACAAATTGTACTTCTTAAGAGTCGTAGGTATAACAAATGAGAGAAGGTTTGTGGAAGTCCTTTGATAACCCCAAAGCACATCCAAATATTAGTTATAATTTATTACCACACTCCTTTCTCATAGGTCACTTAGGCTCCAGAGTTCTTCCTCCCCTGTCACACCCCAGCCCCCAGCTTGAACAGGAAAGGGGGATCTATTAATAATGACACAAGGACTCGTCCTCCATCCCAAGAGATAAGGAGGGCATCATGAGGCCAGGAGGTCTCCAGGCACAACTTGCCAAGACAACTCTCTCTCCACAGGGGCGGATCCAATCACAAATCGAGGTCTTGCAGCAAAAGGAGAGGGAGATAATTCAGATGAAGGCACAAGGTGAACACAAGATCAATGTCTCCATGGTAAGAAAAAACCCAGGTGTGGGTCTCTCTGTCCATGAGCTTGAAAGCAGAAATGGTATCTCTGCAAAACTCCTAGAATTCCTTATTACACCGACCACTCAAAAGGACCTCATTGACAAAGGAACAGATACGGAATGGGATGGAGTGTAGGAGGGACAGAAAGGATTGTGGCATCAGGGATAAGGGTGTGCTCCAGCCTTCTCCTCTTCAGCATTTGGTTTGCCAGTGCTAGCATCTTCCACGTCCAGCCTCGTGTTGTTGGAGTAGGTTGGCCACTTTGGTCTCCTCCACCTGGGGACAGGTAATGTAAGGAAAACTGGTGCTGGTCTTAGAATCGGAAATACCAGTTTTAAGACCCATCTCTGCCCCTCACAGTCCTTTACTTACCTATGAACTGACTTCTCAAATTAGAAAATGAAGACACTATGAACCCACTCAAATATCTGTAACTATTTTGTGGGTGGGTGTGTGTAAAAAGGAAAAAAAATCTATGTGAAAGCAGATGATAAACTGAAAAGACTTCTGGAAATATGAGTACTTAATACTTGGCTATTAAGTATTAGCTACCTGTCCTTGAAAGCAAAAAATATAAATAAATAACCTAATACGAAAACAAGGCACATAGTAAGAGCTTTCAAAAGCTTGTTCTCCTCCCATTTCCTTTCCTCCACGTCTGCCACTGCATGTTGCTCAGAATAAACATAATAAAATGATAACACTGAATAAAATGGGGTAGAAGGAACTTTGAGGCCGTCCTCTCACCTTCTGAATGTCCACTTTCTTGCCCCCAGGCCCAGGTGGAATTAGAGCAGCAGAAGGTCATCACAGCCTTCAGACAGCTGCGTCAGGTGCTAAAGGAGGAGAAGAGCTTCCTCTTGTCCCGGATCAACTGGCTGGGAAAGGAGATCTCCAAGGGGGAGAAATTCTATGTCATTTCCACTGAGACGCAGCTGAACTATCTCAGGAAGCTTACGGATTCCCTGAAGTCCAGACAGTGTTTGCCGCCAGGCCAGCTGCTCCGGGTGAGTGTCCCTTGGGGACCAAGTTGTAAAAATAGAGCGACCCCTCCCTGGTTACAGATCAGAGCACTGACCGCGTGGCAGGATACCAGAGTTGCCTCTATCTTCCTTCCCCCAGCTCAGTGCTGTCCAATAGAAATACTGTGTGAACCATAATTTACAAATATATTTCACACAATGTATATAATTTAGAAATACAATGTGAGCTATGTGTAATTTAGAATTATTTTGCAAGACACAAATATGACTTAAACTTTTTTCTTGTAGCCACATTAAAAGGATAAAAAGACACAGGTAAAATTAAGTGAAATATTTTATTTTACCCAATATACCCAAAGTAGGACTTCCCTGGTGGCTCAGAGGTTAAAGCATCTGCCTACAATGCAGGAGACCTGGGTTCAATCCCTGGGGCAGGGAAGATCCCCTGGAGAAGGAAATGGCAACCCACTCCAGTGTTCTTGGCTGGAGAGTCCGATGGATCGAGGAGCCTGGTAGGCTACAATCCATGGGGTCACAAAGAGTCGGACACGACTGAGCGACTTCACTTTCACTTTATCCAAAGTATTATAATTTCAATCGTTAACCAATATTTTTAAAGTATTAATGAAATATTTTATGACTTCTTCCTTTAAAAAAATTGAGTCTTCAAAATCTGGTATATGTTTGGCAGATCTCAGTTCAGACATCATATTTTGAATGGTTGAATTAAATGTACTCTGACCAAATCGATATAGTTGTGGTTAATGGAAAAAGTATTTTACACTATTTCAGTTTTTTTTTTAAATTTAAATTTGGATTGGTGACTCTCATAAAATTTAAAAATGTGGTTCCTTGTCATACTAGCCATGTTTCAAAGTGTTCAACAGCCATGTGTGACTGGTGGCTGCCATACTGGACAGTGTAGGTCTAGGTGACACACAGGATGAGCTGAGCTCCCTCCTGAATCCATCTCCCACTCCCACTAGTTCAGAAATCCATTTCTTTTCTTTTTTTTTTAAGAAAGACCACACAAAGCCATTCCAGCCCTTTCCCTGTCTCTCTTCTCCCTTCTCTGGTTTAGTCTCAGAGACAAAACTTATTTTCAAACAACTCAGTTAGTTCCTCTTGAGGTCTGGTCATTTTCCTGCCTACTGGCATATTGGACACTTCCTGGAGGAACCCTTTGTGGAGACGTTCATATAGGAAGAGAGATGTTCTCATCCCACCTGTTCTACCCCATGCCCTGCATGATTGATACTTCCTCCTTGGCTCCCATGAATCAGCCAAGTGCTAAGACTATGCTGTTTCTCTTTCTCCTCTAGGACATCAAAATTGCCTTGTGCAGGTATGATGGGCCACCCCAAGTGCATTTTGCCCACTGATTCATTCATCTTACAATGCTCAACATACATTCAAATACTCAACATTCTTCCCTCCCAAGTTCCTGTCTACTCTGTCTAACTGCAGTCAGGTACTTAGGCTGCAGCTTAAGCTGAGTTGGTTACTAAAGAGAAGATCTGTTTTCTTTATGTTCCTATTTCTTCATCACAGATTCTCCAATTTCCTTGCACTTCCTGCATGACCCTTTGCTCAACTATATGGCTCCTGGGTCCCCTACCCCATCTATCTGCCCCCTTCCTCTCTGCTTCTTTCTGGCTTATCTCCCATCTGCATTTCCATATCACACTATGCCCCACCTCACCCTGGCCCCATATCCCTAGCCCTGGCCTCCTGACTCTCAGCTCACTATCCTCTGATTTCCTTCCCTACCCCCAAGGCTCCATCACCTCATCCCCACCTCCTTGTCACAGCTCTTCCTCCCCTGCACCCCATCCCTTGATCTCACCATCCAGTTCAGCCATGTCTTCCTAGAAGTGAAGGATTTCACTTTCTCAACCCAATCCCTGTTTCAATGGACCTGGAGAAAAAACTCAGTGACATCAAATCACGGCATGATTCCCTCACAGAGAGCCTGAGGAGATTCAAAGGTAAGCAAGAGGCTGTCACCAACTCAGTTCACCTCCCTTTGGGGGATTCTTCCTCCATCACCCCGAGGAAATGGAACTGTAACTCATCCGTGTCAATAGTAATTATATAGGACATTTCCAATGCCGGGCTCTCTGCTGGGCACTTTCCAGGCATCTGTATCTTTCTTTTCAGGCACTTCTTGCACTCTGCCTTCATCATGTTTCACCTGTTTGTCTCCCTGACTCTTCTTGTGAAAGCTGCAAGAGGTTCCCATGCCTGGCACAGTGACTGGCAGGAAGGTGGTAGACCAGTTGTCTGGTGGGCCAGAACTGGAATTCAATCTATTTCTGGCTATAGAATACAAGAAAATAGATTCAAAGTCAATGACATTTTAGGGAAATCCTTCTTGCAGCCTTGCAGGGAAACAGAAGTCAGACAGAAGTCAGACAGAACTAGATGACTTGGGCTTTAGATATTTGCTCAGATATTTTTCAAAAACATGTCTGGGTTTACAACTAGGAAGACAGCTGGGTATTTGTAAGGACTCCCTTCACAGGAAAGGTTGTGCTTGTCTAAACCAGGAGTAGAGAGAGCTGGATGGAGTTTTCTCCTAGGAAATATCACAAGAGTCTCCCACCCCAAGTCTCCCACCCCTCCCATATGCCTCTGGAAAAAGAGGACCAGGACAATGCCCCCAAGAATGCCACTTNGACTCCCTTCACAGGAAAGGTTGTGCTTGTCTAAACCAGGAGTAGAGAGAGCTGGATGGAGTTTTCTCCTAGGAAATATCACAAGAGTCTCCCACCCCAAGTCTCCCACCCCTCCCATATGCCTCTGGAAAAAGAGGACCAGGACAATGCCCCCAAGAATGCCACTTGTTTAGCTAAGAATCTCCACTCCCCAGACACAGAGTTTTTGTTCTTAATTTTGTTGTTTTGAACTTTTCTTTTCCCTAGTGACTGCTTTGCTTTGTCCAGCTCTCCCATCCCATGTGGTGTAATCTCATGTAATCCAACAATTCATAGTCATTTCAGGTTTTCATAGTCATTGCAGTTTGGTTCTGAAGTTCCCTGGTGGCCTAGTGGTTAGGATGCTGGCCTTTCACTGCCAGGGCCTGGGTTCAATCTCACATGGAAGAACTACAATCTAAAAAATAAAATTAAATAGTTTGGCTTCAGTTTAGAATTTTAATAAAGGGGCTTATTACCTTTTCACTTTGGCACAGGCTGGGATTGGGCATGGAGAAGGGGGCTACAAATACACTCTCTACCTTTTGGCACAGATGAATGTGGTCTGCTGTATTTCCCGCCACTGCCCCCCCCCAACACACAGTCCCCTAACTCCCACCTGGCCCTCTTAAAGTCCACTGGATGGAGGGGCTTCTGGGGGCCTACTTAGAACACTGGTCTAATCTCCATAGCTGCCTAGTCTGAGGATGGGTGCCTCTTGTTGGGGAATGGCTGGGTCTGGGAAGCCAGAGGTGGAGGGGCTGGTGGCTGGAGCCTGAAGGCCCTGGAAGCATAGCACTCCTGGCCAGTGTTTGCTCTGGCTCCAGGTGTGCGGACCCCTCATAAGAGGGTCGCTGAGCATTCCCTATGGCTGGGCTGGTGGCCCTCAGAGGAGATGCCCTGTGTCTCCTTCCACCTATACCCAGGGCCGACTCTCTCCTGTCCTGGAGCTACAGGGCACTAGAAGGGTGCAGAGGTCCAGAGGAAGCCCTTATCTAGGGGTCCCACTCTATAGCTCTTCCCTTAGTCCAGCACCCCTACAGCAAGTGCAGGCCGGACACAGGCCATCATCCCCGAGTTATGGGCTCATTCTCCAACCACACACAGCCTTTTGTCCTCTGCCCCTGTTTCCATGAGGGTACACAGACGCTGACAGCCCTCCATGTCTGGGAGACGGGGGCACAGAACTCCCTCCTTGGGGAGAACTGGGACAGAAGGGCACCAAGCGCCTTGGTCTGGAGCTCCCTTGCCTTTCTTGTCTTGAGTCCTCTCTTATCTGGAGGAGAGGGATTGCCACCCAGGCTTTAAGTAGGCGGGACCATCCTTTACCACACTCTGTGCCTGACCTTCTTCTGAAGCCAAAGCGTGAGGCCAAACAGCACCTTTGTCCCTCAGCCCTTTCTCCTCAGTTCTTCTCACGGAAGGGACTAGATTTGTACTGCCCAATATGTTAGCTACTACTAGCCACACGTGCGCTTGGGCATTTGAAATGTGGCTCGTCCAAAGTCAGGTGTGCTGCTAGTGAAAGAAACATGTCAGATTTCACAAGACTTAGTGCAAAAATAGAATGTAAAATATAGTAATAACTTTTTATAGGTTGAAAGGCAATATTTTTAAATAATTTTAAAATAAAAAATATAATTAAAAATTAATTTTATCAGTTTAGTTTTACTTTACTTTTTGTAATGTGACTACTAAGTAAGTAAATGTTAGTCACTCAGCTGTGCCCGACTCTTTGCGACCCCGTAGACTAAAGCCCATCAGGCTCCTGTGTCCATGAGATTTTCAGGCAAGGATACTGGAGTGGGTTGCCATTTCCTTCTCCAGGGGATCTTCCCAACCCAGGGATTGAACCCAGGTCTCCTGTGCTGCAGGCAGATTCTTTACTGGCTGAGCTATAAGGGAAGCCTTTCCCTTGTGACTACTAGAAAATTTTAAATGTTATTTGTGACTTGAGTGTATTTCTACTGCACAGTGCTGGGCTAGAGAGCCACTCCAGTGTAACAGAAAGGGCATCTCTCAGAGCTTTATACCTTGGTCCACTAAGAATTTGAGAGTCAAGTTCAAAGCATTTGAAATTTGATGCCCGCTGTGTGATCTTGGGTTCCTTGTTCAAACTCTCTGAATTTACTCCATCTCATTCTGTTCTCTCTCCACAGACAATCTCCAGGCTGACAGCAAGAAAGATAAAAGCAAATTCCTCAGAGGCATGACTGAGGAAGACAGAAAGAGCTGTAAGTGATGACTGCTCCTGCCATTTGGGGAAAGTGAAAAAAGCAAAGGGGAAGAATTCTGTCTCCCTGATTACATGGAGGCCAAATATAGGTGAATCCCCATTCCTCATCAAGGGACAAGCACAGGCATATGGAAATGTTTTATTATTTTAAACTCAGGTAACTCACAAAACAGAGGCTAATCCCAAAATTTAGAAACATTTAAAAGTAACAGAAAATTCTGGGACTTCCCTGGTGGTCCAGTGGGTAAGACTCCATGCTTCTAATTCCGGGGGCATGGGTTTGATCCTTGGTTGGAGAACTAAGATCCCACATGCTGCAAGGCATGCCCCCCCCCCCAAAAAAAAAGTAACAGAAAGTTTCAAATGTATTCCTCCATTCCTCAGAGTAAGGGAAGAAAAGATAAGACAAGAAGAAGACAAAAGCAGCTCAGTCTCAGTAGTAGCAGCTGCCATCAGCCACAGGCTGGGGTTCTGGTTGTAAGTCGGGTCATGACAGCCCAGGGGAGGGAGACCCCCTGGAACCGCAGCCTATGCCCAAGCCATCAGAGATAGCCCTGCTGTCTGAGACGGTAACACTGGAAGTACCATTTCTTTAAGAGCCACCATGTGCTAAGCAGTCCACTTCTAAAAGTTCAAAATCTGACTACCATCCTCCTAGACAGGTGTTATTATTGGCAATTTATAATAAATAGGGCCCCTGCAACTTCAGAGAGGTGAATTAAATTACCCAAGTCACGTGACTATGAAGTGGAAAAGACAGCATTAGAAATCATTTTGCCAAAGCCAGAAACTACACAATGCCTTCCAAAGCCAAGAGCAGAACTTAAGATTGTGTTCCACCAGTGTTTTTCCACCAGAGGAGCTATCGGTGTTTGCACATGGTTAAGTCTCCACTGTGCTCTCTGCCTTGCGGTCTGCTGAATCAAATCCCAGGCCTCAGGAAACATTCTAGGCCAGTAGAGTATCCCCCTTCTTTGCAGGCACTGGGACAGCCTGAAAGGCTTCTATACTTCCTCATGACCTGGGGGGCAGTCGTTACTGAGAATCACCAATTCTTGTTCTTACTGATGGTGGCAGGCTGTTCGGTTTTTAGTTTGCAGCTTCCGGTTATCGAGACCAACACTGGTTTTCTCTCACCACTTCCTAGGGTACCTGTCAGAGAAAAATGATCTTAAGATGAACAGAACCTCGGAGCCTGAGTCAACTCCTCCAGGTAAGAGTCCTGCCCCTGAATGCTGGTGGCTTCTAATGGTGGAGTCAAGGAACCTCCAAGTCTACAGGGGGTCAAATGCGGTCCCCACCCAAGTACCTGGAGGGTATGCAATTAATGGTAAAGAATCCGCCTGCAATGCGGGAGATCCGGGTTCTATCCATGAGCCGAGAAGATCCCCTGAAGAATGGCTGCCCACTCCAGTATTCTTGCATGGAGTCGCAAAGAGTCTGATACCACTGAGTGACTAGCCCCCACACACAAGCAATTAAAAGAAAAAATTACAATTAGATGGAAAAAATAAAGTAAGCTTAACCAGTGAAGACAGCTTATAAGTAGAGGGGTTTTAATAAACTGTTCCTTTATCTATTATTCAGTAAGGCAAGCCCAAGAATTTCTGTTGATCCCCAGCTACTGGAACCATGGGGGCAGTTTCACTTTCCTGAGTCTACCTCTGATTCCTCCTGCTGTGTCTAGAGCTCGGTAGCACTTTCTGACATTGCTGCCTTGCCCCCATTGACCTCTCTCCTCTCCTCTCCTTCTCCCTCAAAGTTGACAGAACAACTAAAACAGTGCTGCCAAATTCCATACTCTCGATTTCACTCAGCCCGCTCTTCCGGAGCCGAAGCAGGGCCTCTTTCGTTTCTTACTCACCAAACCTGGACAGCTCTGAGAACCTGGGGAGCCCTGAAGCTACGAATATTGAAGAGCTCAAGACGGTGATAGGTGAGTGGCTGAGAACACGGAAAGGTCCCTGAGGGAGTGGAGATGGGGATGGAGGTGAGGACTTGGAGACGGGAGCAGGTGTTCTCAAGCAAAAGGAGGCCGAGGACCCAGCACTTGGCTTCTGTTTACTGCTTTGGCTGTGGTGCCCCCTGGTGGATAAAGAAAGTCACTATAGTTGACTGCTCCGGTCCACTTTTTTTTTTTTTTTTCAACTACCAAGGCATCAGTTTAGCCAGGGTGGAATCTAGAGACCAGTAAAAACTACCTGGGCCCCAATCCACCTAACTCATCCTCATGATTCTGACCACTCTTTTTCCTCTTCCTCACATTCCCACATCCTCCATCTCTCCTAAACACCCCATCCAGCAAGGAAACATTAAGCCATATTAGAGTAAGAGGAGAAGGAAATGGCAACCCACTCCAGTGTTCTTGCCTGGAGAATCCCAGGGACGGGGGAGCCTGGTGGGCTGCCGTCTATGGGGTCACACAGAGTTGGACACGACTGAAGTGACTTAGCAGCAGCAGCAGAGTAAGAGGAGGACTTCCCTGTAGCTCAAACGGTAAAGCATCTGCCTGCAACGCAGGAGTCCAGGGTTCGATCCCTGGGTGGGGAAGATCTCCTGGAGAAAGGAACAGCAAGCTACTCTAGTATTCTTGCCTGAAGAACCCCATGGACAGAGGAGCCTGTCGGGCTACAGTCTGTAGGGCTGCAAAGAGTCGGACACGACTGAGCGACTAACACACACACACACACACACACACACAGACACACACACACAGGCGCGCGCGAGTAAAAGGTTGAGGCCCCAATTCCTAAGTCTTTGGCAAGGACTAGAACCACAGCTTCTTACGCCATTGTAGAGGGAGGACGGGGCCTTCTACCTTTGACAAACTATAACTTAATATCCAAATCCAATTAAAAGCGTGTGCGGGGCAGACTTCCCCAGTGGTTAAGCCTCCATGCTTCCACTTCAGAGGTGGTGGGTTCCAACCCTGGTGGGGG
This sequence comes from Oreotragus oreotragus, assembly GCA_006410675.1. NCBI lineage: Eukaryota > Metazoa > Chordata > Mammalia > Artiodactyla > Bovidae > Oreotragus > Oreotragus oreotragus. Next base: position 167,571 of record SJYX01017510.1, on the reverse strand, counting down.
AACTAAGACACTGCATGCTGAGCGCCCAACGCCCCGCCCCGCCTCAAAGCGTGCCTATGTGGTGAGAAGGGGGCTGACAGTTCCTCCTTCTGCACTCCATCCCTCCAGTGAACCCTGTTTTTGAGGGGCTGTACTTCAGAAAATTACTCGAGCTCAGACAATCTGAACCTCGACCTCTCTTATACAAGCCTCAAATCTTATTCTAGATATGAGGACCACAGGAAACGGGGAAGGAAGAGGAGACAGTCTGTTCTGAGTGTTGAAATGACATCTCCCCACCACTCTCTCGGAGGGAGACCACCCTCAGAGCTGCATATGGCGAAATTTAGGGATTAACGTCAAGGCGGGGGCGGGGGGCTAGGACTTCTCTGGGGGCAAAGGTGACCTTGACTTCTAGAGAAGGCCATCCTAAAGGGGGCCGGATGGCTTGACCTGGGGTTGCCCATCTTTCTCCTCATCTTCCCGCAGACCCACTGACCCTGGATGCGGCTTCGGCTCACCCAGATCTCATCATTTCCCAGGATCTGAAGACAGTGACGCTGAACCCGGTTCTTCAGAGAGTTTGCGCTGAGCACACCGACCCCGAACGCTTCTATCCGTTCCGCTGTGTTCTGGGCTTGCCAGGCCTCAGATCCGGCTGCCAGACCTGGGAGGCGGAGCTCCAAGGGCCCGGGGGCGGGGGCTGCGTGGTGGGCGTGGCCTCGGAGCTAGTACCTAGGAAGGGCATGCTGCAGATAGAGCCCTTGAGTGGCTTCTGGGCGCTGCGCATCGCAGGCTCCGAGTGCCAGGCGCTCACCGAGGACTGCACCCGCGAGGACCTCTCGGTCTGTCCCAGGAAAGTGGGCGTCTGCGTGAATCACGAGTGCGGCAAGGTCGTGTTCTACGACGCCACCACGAGCAAGCACCTCTACACCTTCCACGCCTCGTTTCCAGGGCAGATCTTTCCCTTTTTCCGGCTCCTGTTTCCCGGGACCCAGATCACCCTGAGTCCCTAGAGTTGTTACTTTGCTTTCCTCTGCGTCTCCTCCCCGTTTACCCCCTCGCTTTGGGATGTGTGGGATGTGTGCGGTAGGTTGAAGCTAGACTTCCAGGAACCCTTCAGGAAGGTTACACTCTTTGGCTTCTTGATCGAGGCCTGATATCTCTGACATTCCCCCGACGGCCCCCACCCCGCCCTTTACATTTACCTTGTTACTTTCAGTCCCCCTTTCTCCCCAGTATACCTAGGTTGAAAAGGAAGCTTCAAATAGACAAGACTATTTATTGTCGCATTATAAATCAATAGGTGATAGTTGAAGATTCTGCAATGAGAATGTTCGTTGAGATGCAGATTCCAGGAGACCACACACTGATTTGAGGCTGTGGCTTTTCTCCTCGATGTCCTTGAGAGTGTGTGCAGGCTTGGCCCGTCTGGACTTCATCCTTCTGAGGGACCTGAAAAACATGACGCCGGATCGCTGATTGTTGTCTCCCCAGACAACTCAGTCAGGTCTAGACCTTTTACAAGTGAGAACTGTGTGTCTATTATTTTAGGATGACCTCCAGGATATATTAAGTGAAAAAAAACCAAGATGGAGAATAGTGCACATAGCATGCTACACTTTACCTAAGAAAAGGGGAAATGTAAATATACTTTTTTTTTGCTTATTTTTAAAGTGGAAGGATAAACCAAAACCTAACAAAAACACTTACTTTTGGGAGGAGGGGAAACCAAGTGGAAGACATGGAAATTAGGCTTTGGAATTATGTAAATGTTTTACAGCATTATAAAACAAAATTAAATTAAAACAAGAGGAACCTAACTGTGTAAGTAGTTGGTAGCTTAAATTCTCTGTAGTTGGTAACTTCTTAGGAGTTAGTTTAGGTGACTTTAAAACACAGTAATTTAGCTGTATCTCCTTTGTGGAATATAGCCGAATGACAAAAAGAATTGAAAGTAAAACTTAAAATCTTCAGTTATCATCTTGGTAATAATATTTTTGCTGTTATTCTGAATCTATTATGTGTTATGCTGTTTAGTTCCTAAGTCATATCTGACTCTTTTGTGACTCTATGGCTTCTCTGCCCATGGGATTTTCCAGGCAAGAATGCTGGAGTGGGTTGCCATTTCCTTCTCCAGGAGATATTCCTGATCCAGGGATCCAACCTATACCTCCTGCATTAGCAGGCAGATTCTTTACCGCTGAGCCACCTGGGTAGCCCATGTATTATGTACATGTACATATATACCCAGATATAATAAGATAAATAAAATAAGCAATTATGTTAACATTACCAGGAACCAAGATTTTCCACCTGAAAGATTAGTTTTCTCTTATGATTATGACATAAAAGAAGAGAAATAAAAACAGTGATCCCAAATTTGAATTGGAAAATCATGTGATAAACTCATGATGCATTTTCCTTAAAAAATATAATAAAATGCATTCCTTAGCTTCCTTCACAAAGAAGCCCTATTATTAACAATAATAGCCTAACTGGATGCACTGAGCAAGCCCTGCTTACACCCAGATGAAAATCTTATTATTTCCCACTCAAAAGAAAATGGCTCCTTGAAGAACTGGCTAAGTCTAGGTCTGGGAGAAGAAATACACAAGATGACCCTGGAGCATTTTGTCACATCAGATTGTGAGAAAGCTACTGGGGCCATGTCTGGTTAAAGATGGGACACTTTTAAGCATGAAGGAGGATAATATCTGCAATTAATTAATATATGTCAACTATGCAAAAAAAAAAAAAAGTTCCACCAGTTCACTATGACAACTAAAAACTCACTGGTCACTTTTGGAAGATGCTAGAAACTGAGCTGTGATGGCCGAGTGGTTAAAGCATTGGACTCAAAATCCAATGGGGTTTGCCTGGGCAGGTTCAAATCCTGCTCACAGCATTCTCCTTTGGGCTTCCCTTGTGGCTCAGCTGGTAAAGAATCCACCTGCAATGTGGGAGACCTGGGTTCAATCCCTGGGCTGGGAAAATCCTCTGGATGAACGGAAAGGCTTACCCACTCTAGTAGTCTGGCCTGGGGTTACCAAGAGTCAGACACGACTGTATAACTTTCACTTTTCTTTCAGAAACCTTTACTTCTTCCTGAACGCTGGTAAATAAAGATACAGTTTTTATGCCACCATTCTTGTACAAATATATCTAAAAGGCTTACCCACTCTAGTAGTCTGGCCTGGGGTTACCAAGAGTCAGACACGACTGTATAACTTTCACTTTTCTTTCAGAAACCTTTACTTCTTCCTGAACGCTGGTAAATAAAGATACAGTTTTTATGCCACCATTCTTGTACAAATATATCTAAGATCACCAAATGGCTGAGGGACAGTTCTTTATTACATGTTCCAGCTAATAAATGAAGACAAGGTGGAAGAATATTATTCTTTTTAACGCCTAATGAAATAAAGGACTGATGCAATAATCAATAGCTGCTAGAAACATATGTGAAAAGCTTATGGGAATCTTACAATGATGAATCATTCTGATGATACTTGACCCACTGATCAACTCTAGCATCATAAAAAGAAAGACAATCTAACATTATGTGCTGTCCAATGTAATACAATAGGAAGTAATGACTTGATGTATACTTGCCAAAAATGATGAACCTAAAAGCCATCTATCAGAATCATTTTAACAATGCTAACAGAAATGCAGTCGGCAAATCCAAGTTTGGGAAAATTCACAGGACAGAGAATCAGTTATCTTCATCAGATAAATTTCCAGAAGAAAAGGGATTGGGGTGCAGGTAGGGGAGACAAGAAAAAGGGAACTTAAAGATTGAAAGAGATATCAAGCAAACACCGTGGTGGATTTGTTTGCATCCTGGTTTGAACGAATTAATTGTAATCTAATTTTAAAACATGAGACAAAATTTAACAGACTGTATATTTATATTAAGGAATTGTGCACTTTTAAGGTGTGATAATTGTATTCTTTAAAGTGAAGTTTTGCACTCTCCGACATAAATCACAGCAGGATTCTCTATGATCTACTTCCCAGAATACTGGAAATAAAAGCAAAAATAAACAAATGGGATCTAATTAAAATTAAAAGCTTCTGCACAACAAAGGAAACTTATAAACAAGGTGAAAAGACAGCCTTCAGAATGGGAGAAAATAATAGCAAATGAAGCAACTGACAAACAACTAATCTCAAAAATATACAAGCAACTTATGCAGCTCAATTCCAGAAAAATAAACGACCCAATCAAAAATGGGGCCAAAGAACTAAATAGACATTTCTCCAAAGAAGACATACGGATGGCTAACAAACACATGAAAAGATGCTCAACGTCACTCATTATCAGAGAAATGCAAATCAAGACCACAATGAGATACCACTTCACACCAGTCAGAATGGCTGCGATCCAAAAGTCTGCAAGCAATAAATGCTGGAGAGGGTGTGGAGAAAAGGGAACCCTCTTACACTGTTGGTGGGAATGCAAACTAGTACAGCCACTATGGAGAACAGTGTGGAGATTCCTTAAGAAATTGCAAATAGAACTGCCTTATGACCCAGCAATCCCACTGCTGGGCATACACACCGAGGAAACCAGAATAGAAAGAGACACATGTACCCCAATGTTCATCGCAGCACTGTTTATAATAGCCAGGACATGGAAACAACCTAGATGTCCATCAGCAGATGAATGGATAAGAAAGCTGTGGTACATATACACAATGGAGTATTACTCAGCCATTAAAAAGAATACATTTGAATCAGTTCTAATGAGGTGGATGAAACTGGAGCCAATTATACAGAGTGAAGTAAGCCAGAAAGAAAAACACTAATACAGTATATTAACACATATATATATATGGAATTTAGAAAGATGGTAATGATAACCCTATATGTGAGACAGTAAAAGAGACACAGATGTATAGAACAGACTTTTGGACTCTGTGGGAGAGGGTGGGATGATCTGGGAGAATGGCATTGAAACATCATATAAGAAACGAATCGCCAGTCTAGGTTCAATACAGGATACTGGATGCTTGGGGCTGGTGCACTGGGATGACTCAGAGAGATGATATGGGGAGAGAGGTGGGAGGGGGGTTCAGGATTGAGAAGTCATGTACACCTGTGGCAGATTCATGTCAATGTATGGCAAAACCAATACAGTATTGTAAAGTAAAATATAAATTAATTAATTAAAAATAAAATAAAGTGAGGTTTTGGTATATTGAAGTTTTATTAATAAAAAACGCCTGGAATTTGCTTAAAAATGACACACTGGGGAAAGGCGGAGGATGAGTGGGAAGCAATTGATGAAACAAAATTGGCCATGAGCTGATCATTGTCCAAGGGGGTGATAGTTGCACAAGAGCTCATCATATTAATTTCTCCACTTCATGTGTGTTTTAATTTTTCTATAATAAAAAAGTTGACACACAAAATTTAAGACATCCTGTAAGTGTGGCCTTCCATGGTCAATATTTGAGAGTGGATCTAACGCAGAACCCAAAAATCCTTTCAAAGATGTGAAAAGATTTTAATTTTTAGAAAGACTGGCTTAACCTGGAGTATGAGAGGATGTCGTTTCCCTTTCAAAGGCAAATCGTCAGTCTTTTTTCTTCCTTAATTTCCTCAAAATTAATCAGGACCAGGTGTATCCTAACTACCCACCTCCCCACACCACCACCACCAGCAGAATCACGCGCAGCAAAGACCTTTGTATATAGTGTTGCCACATGAGGGATCGAAGTTAAACTCAAAGAAGGACTGCCCCTGTTTCCAAGATGATCCCGTAGAAATAAGAGGCGAGAGGCTTGGAAACCTAAACCAAGAGGATGACAAGATGACGGAGAGCAAGTCTCAGGATTTGCGCCAGAGTTCCAGATTATTACAGGTTTCTTCCTCTTCGACTCCCTTCAACCGGGTGGAGAGCGGGGTAGGCGGATGGGGCGGGCTTCCCGGGCATTTACAGCCAACCGGCTCCAGTTGGGAAACGGCTGGATTACAAAGGCGTGGGGAGCCGCCCGCGGATCTCCGTGTGGCCGCGCGCGCGTCCCCGCAGGGGCAGGGCGCTTCCAGGTGTCAGGCCCGGGAGAGGCAACTCCCGCAGCGCAGATTCCAGGAGCGCGCAGTCAGCCCCAGCCCGGCACCTCCATCCTGTTTCCCGCGTCGCCCTCAAGGCACCGTCGATTACAGAAGCAGCCTTCATCTGCCTGTTAGGCGACGACGGGGGACAAGGTGACCAGGACCCACATCCCCGCCCCTGCCCTCCCGTCGCCCCCTGCATTCCTGCAGAAATCTTCCTGGGGCAAAGTTCACAGCTACTATATCCTGTACTCAAAGTCCTAGTGGTTGACATCACTCTCTTTATCTCATAGCTTCCTTTTCCTGTATGCAGATTTAGCTTCCTTAGAAGAACAGGAGAGTTTCCCCAAAAGCTGAATGCAGATTTCATACTTTCTCTTTCCCCTGACGCTTAGCACAGATCATGGAATGAGGTATTTGATAGCATTCACTAAGTGGAAACCATCTCCTAATTCCTCTTTCTCTGGAAGGACTGGTATCTTGGCAACCCCACTCAACTGTTGTGGAGCAGCTTCACCTCACTCCTCCAGGACGCCTTCCCCAGTCGGGGTTCCTGGCTCTTCCTGTAGGAAGGTCCACACTCCCAAGCCATCGCACTCTCCTCGGTAGACGGTGACGTCCTCGAGGGCAGAAGCTGCCTCTTACTCATCTTGGCTTCCCTCTCCCTCCCTTCTTGCACAGTTCTTAGTGAATAAAGGGACATATTGTGACATGGTTTAAATCTGGGAAGGTCTTCCCCCCTGGTCCCTAACCTTATACTGTGACCTGTCCCTCTTCTGTCCCGTCCGGAGAGAAGCACTTTTGAATCTTTCAGAAGCTGACAAACTTGAATTGCGTCCTGGCCACTCACACAGTGCTATGTTTGGAAAGTGAAGCAGTCACTGAGGCCAAGGCCTAGCTTTCCGTTCTCTAGTTCAAGGTGATTTCAGCTCCTCCACGCGCTGATAACAGTACTAATACCTTCTTTACAGAGTTTAACAGTTTATCAAATGGTTTTATACACCGTATTCCATTTGTTCCTCACAGCCTCTTGAATTAGGTATTGGCATCAGTGCTCAAACTCAGGTCTTTTAACTGAAAGCAAACACAAAAGCCGTATTGAAAAGGCAAAATACGGTAAAAATATGTGATAGTATGGTATAACAAATAATAATCTTTCCGTGGTACTGCCTTCTACCTTGACATCCTCAACTCCTGTATTCATTTCCTAAGTCTGCTCTAACAAATTGCCTCAAACTGGGTGGATTAAAATAGGAGAAACTATTCTCTCACTGTTCTGGACGCTAAATGTCTGAAGTCAAGGTGTCAACAGGGCCATACTTTCTCAGAAGTATCTAGGGAAGAACCTTCCTTGCCCCTTCAAATTCCTGTGTTTGCTGGCAATCTTTGTACTTTGTCCTTCCTTGGCTTGGAGATGCATCAGTCAAGTCTCCCTGCTTCTAGACTTCACCCTGCTCAATCCATCCTCCAGGACAGAGGCCAACATAAGCCCCTCTCTAAAGTTTATTACAAACATTTTCAAACAGAAGAGTTAGAATGTTTTATAGAATGATATTGAAGAGAAAAAGTTAAAAAGTTAGATTTTGAAACTACCCTTTGTTCTGTCTCTCAAGGGCTAGTCATGACTCATGGAAAAGGAACTTGCCCTCTATCTAATAGCCTATAGTCTAGTTTCCTGGCCTTAGAAGGGACCCTCCGGGTAATTGTTTTTCTGTTAATCTTTTCTAGAAAATTGGCTAACCGCCGCAAGGTATGAGGTGGTCGGTTAGCCGTTTCAGCCTGATGGCTCCTGACCTATCCCTGTAAAGGTCAAGTTATGCCCACCAATCAGTTTGCTGAGATTGTCTTCACCCCACCTATACCTGCTTGTAGCTTTAGGTGTATAAAAATTGCTCTGTACCTAGCATCGGGGTTCGTTCTTTTCGAGGAAGATCGAACCCCGGCGCGCCGGTTTAATAAATCCTCTTGCTGATTGCATCGAATTCGAGTCTTGGTGATCTGGGAAGCGACGTCTCCCGTGATTAGGCCGTTTGGGGCCTAACAATATTCTATCATTAGCACTTTACTACAATTGCTTTATCAAGTGCTTTTTCCATCTGTCCTCCCCTTTATCCATCCATCAGTCCATCTTATAATTTTATGCTTTTTAAAGTAAGTTGCTTAGGAGCTGCTGGTTCAATTTCTGGTTGAGGAACTGAGATCCCACATGCCACTCAGTCAGAAAAAAAAAAAAAATCAAAACAAACAAAAACCCCACAAAACTAGACAAAATCAAGTAAGTTGCAGACTTTCAAATGATGTTTAAAAACATAATCTCATCAGGTCAGGGCTTGCGGAACATTCAATGGACATTCCACGATGCCTTCTTTGGGGCAAGCATAAAGCCCAAACCCATTTGTAAGTGCCTCCAGCCTAATCCCTCCCCGACACTGCTTCTTACTTTCCATTCTAGTGAGATCAATTGCAAGTAAAATTTCCCACTCATCATGCTATTTGTCATCTCCTTGACCTGCTCGTCTTGGCCCTTCTCATGAGATGGTCTTCGGCCTCCAGGGCCTCAAGGATCCCCTTTCCCAGAAAGCCTTTCTCAGTACCTGCCTCACCACATGAGGGTCGATGCACCTCTTCTCAAGCTGGCAGCAGTCCCCAGGGCATTCTTCCCTCAATCAATGCACTTAGCTCTATAGATCACTAGAGTGATCTGTCTTTCCCACCTTATGTGTGCTCAGTTGCTCAACTGAGTCCTGCTCTTTTCAACCCCATGATACCCTGTCAGGCTCCTCTGTCCATAAGATTATCCTGGCAAGAATAATGGAGTAGGTTGCCATTTCCTTTTCCAGGGAATCTTCCCGACCCAGAGATCGAACCTGTGTCTCCTGTGGCTCCCACATTGGCAGGTGGATTCTCTACCACTGAGCCAGCTGGGAAGCCTCTTTCCCACCTCTCAAGCCCCCAGATGAGAGCTTCCTGAAAAATCATGGATCCTGCTTTATTTGTCTATTGTCCTTCGCACCTAGATCCCTGTGTGGCCTGTGTGGGTGCCCAGTAAATATTTGTCGAGTGAATGCATGTCTTGTTTTGTCCCTTCTGACAGCACCTCCTGCCTTTGTACCATCTTCTCTCACACAGCCTGGCTCTGAATCCCTAAGGTAGAGCTCAGAGGCTAAGAATGAAGAAAAGAAACACTGAATATTATCAAAGTCCTCCAACCATCGACCCCCAGAAACACACCTGTAGTGAACACGTTGGGCTTATTATTCTTTGCATCAAAAGAGTAGGGAACTGTGGGACATCTCAGAAAGAGAGTGTTAGAACAAAAACCTATGACAGTATGTGGGCTTTGGTTAGGCGATTTGGGGGCAGGCCTAAGAAAACAGGGGCTTCCCAGGTGGCTCAGTGGAATCAGCCTGCCAGTGCAGAAGATCTGACTTCAATCCCTGAGTCGGGAAGATTCCATGGAGGAGGAAATGACAACCCACTCCAGTATTCCTGCCTGGGAAATCCCATGGACAGAGGAGCCTGGCAGATTATAGTCCATGAGGTTGCAAAGAGTCAGACACGACTGAACACACATGGATGCACTCACTAAGGAAGCAGGGATTTTTTGCCATTTTTTTTCTGATAGTATGCTATCAGAACCTGCCTGGGAAATCCCATGGACAGAGGAGCCTGGCAGATTATAGTCCATGAGGTTGCAAAGAGTCAGACACGACTGAACACACATGGATGCACTCACTAAGGAAGCAGGGATTTTTTGCCATTTTTTTTCTGATAGTATGCTATCAGAAAACAGGATAAATTTTGTAACTATGTCAATCAGTTCTTTCTACAGAGACTTCCTTGGTGGTCCAGTGGTTAAGAGTCTGCCTTCCAATTCAGGGGATGTGGGTTCACATACTGCAACTAAGACCCCATACAGCCATAAATAAATAAATATTTTTAAAAATCCTCTCTACCGAGAGAAGAGATTAGAATGAAGGTAAAGAAATAATGGCATTTTTTTTTTTCCTGGCCATGGGAAGGAGTGTTTGATATTTTGTGGGTGGCACAGTGACTGTTTTTTTTTTTTTTTTTTTTTTTTTGCTCAGGTAGAATTATGAGCTGGCCTTGCTTTGTCTCGTGATTTTAGAGTGAACTTGTCTGAGGTCGTTGTTTTGTAAGATTGCTTATGCCTAATAGGAGAATAGCGTGGTTTGCCTGTGAGTGTCAAGCCAGCTTCTGAAAGTCAGAGCCTGCTGTTTTGTCAGAGGCTTCTCCGTGTTTAAGTGGGGAACTGGCTGAAGGATGAATTAGTGGGGTTGGGGCACATGTGTTTCCCTGCATAGAATCCAGTTCAATGCCAGAAACTTTCAAAGAGAGTAAGTCTCGAGTTCATCTCCAGTGTCCAACCGCCAACTCAGCCATGTAATTCAGGTCACCGGTAGACACATTCACCCTCATGATCATCACCCGCACGGCCGTGGGAGGGGACTGGTGACCCCGGGCACTGGTGAAGCTGAGTCATGACGAGGGAGAGGCCAGCTGCCTTCGGTGGTCTTGGCTGCGACTCTCCAGACTCCTCCCCAGACATCCCGCATCCTCACGGGACAGAGGCTCTGCAGCTTGACTCCTTGGTCTGGCTGTTTTCGTTTGTCATCCTGCCCGGTATCACAGCCTCACAGTGACTCCCTTACCGACTCATGTGAGCCCTGAGGAAAACCTATTAGATATGAATTCTTTGTTGGTTTTGTGACCGCGGCCTCTAACCAGACTGGCTGAGCTCCCTGGACCCCAAGGGCCTTGTTGTCTCTGCTCCCTGTCTTTTGATGATCTCATTCTTACCATCAGTTTCTGGATTCCAGTGACTCACTGCAGATGCCTGCCTCCTGAGTTCTCCAGGGATGCTCTTTAAGGACAGGCAGGAGAGAGGCCATGACCTTGCCTCCTTCAGTCCAGGGTGTCTGTCTAACGATCTAGTGAGTCCCCTTCTCCCATAGAGCCCTGAACATCTCCTCCCAGACCACAGCTCTCACATGACTGCCTCCTGCCTCCTGCCCTCGTGATCCTTTTCTGCCAAAGATGGCACCTCTCCTGTTAGAGTTCCTGGCTTTCACCTTCATGTCCTGTCCTGACCCAGCACTGGTTCCTTCTCTTCCTTCAGGCACAAGTCTGTTTTTTACCACTTCCACTTGCTTGCTGTAAGACTTTGAACAAATTAATTAAGTCTCTGGGCTTCAGTTTTTGCATCTGTAAACTGTGGATAATGATAATTACCTTTTACTATTGCTGTGTGGATTAGTGTTGTCTTCTTTTTTTACTACACACATAATAATTAATGTATGGCTCAGTGGTAAAGAATCCACCTGCTAATGCAGGAGCTGCTGGAGATGTGGATTGATCCGTGGGTTGGGAGGATCCCCTGGAGGAGGAAATGGCAACCCACTCTAGTACCCTTGCCTGGAGAAACCGATGGAGAAAGGAGGCTGACAGGGTGCAGTTCACGGATCGCAAAAAGTAGGACACGACTGAGCAACTAAACAACAGCATGAGCCCCACATCCTGCCCAGTGAGCTCAGGAAGTTAATGATTTCTAGGACATGCTCTCTGCACACATAAAAAGCAATAATTTGTGGACCAGCTGGACCACGTAGGGACAAGAAAACTCCTCTGCCTAACCTGGAAGAGGAGCTGATGATGGAAGTATGACATCTACTCAAGAAAGACAAAGAAGTTCTCCCCTCCCCACTTTTCTTTTGTTTATAAAACCCTAGTCCAGTAAGTGCTCAGCATGGCATTTCTCACCTGCCTGCTTGTAAGCCTCACAAGCATCCTATCTAATAAGTCACTTCTTATCTATAAAAAAAAATTTTTTTAAACCAGACAGGTACAATGAAAGTCTCTTTTAGTCAGTGTCCCCCTGGATCCTAGTTTGATGTGGTCCTTCAGGACGTTTTTCTGTGCATTTATATACATATTTATGTACATATGGAAATATATATGTGAATTGTGTGTACATAGCTTAAAAACATCTATAAAGTGAGGATAGTGGGGATGATGAAGGTATCTGTTTGTGGATCAAGTAGGTTGGTGTTTTTTTTTAATATATAAAGCTGTTTCTTTTGTGAAAACAAACCAATAGATAATACCGAAATTGAAAAAGCATGCAGTAATAATATAATCGTGTTTACAGATATGGAGACACATACCAAAAAGTAAATCAGCTAAAAGAGTTGAAAGTGGTGGAGGTGGGTGGGGCTGCTGGTTTTTCTCATTAACTCATTATTTGCCTTTTCATGTGCAGTTATAACTCTGGTCACACTCCCAAAAATAATCTGTGCTTTGTGTTCCTTTTTCCCCCTCATCAGCAGTGTGGAGATCTGCTGCCCACTCATGCCCTCAGACCAGTTTCACATACTTCCTTCCTCCTCCTCCTCGCCATTCCCACGGTCCAGCCTGTGCAGCCCTCTGAGTCCATTCTCCACCTGCAGCCAGAACCCTGCTTCATCAGAGTGTGTCTGATGCAACATGCTTCATCAGAGTGTGTTTCTCCCCACTTAAAAACTGTCTGAGGGGACTTCCTTGTTGGTCCAGTGGTTCAGAATCCATCTTCCATATCAGGGGGCACAGGTTCAGTCCCTGGTAGGGGAACTAAGACCCCCACATGCCAAGGGGCAACTAAAACCGCATGCTGTAAATAGATAGGCCAGCTAGAGAAGCCTGCGCATCGCAAGGAAGACCCAGCACAGCCAAAAAAACAAAACAAAACTCTCTGAGGACAAACTAGTAGTTACTAGTGTGGAGAGAATATAGCAGTAGGGAGTTAAGAGGTATAAACTATTATGTATAAAATAAGCTACAAGGATATATTGTACAGGGGATATAGCCAATATTTTATAAAAACTATGTGCTGTGTGCTGGGCCAGGTTGCTTCGGTCCTGTCAACTCTTTGCAACGCTATAGACTTTAGCCTGCCAGGCTCCTCTGTCCATGGGATTCTCCAGGCAAGAATACTGGAGGCTTGCCATGCCTTCCACCAGGGAATCTTCCCAACCCAGGGATCTCCCACATTGCAGGTGGATTCTTTACCATCTTAAAAGTAAAGAAAAAAGTCTCTGAGACTCACCTAGGAGAACAGGGTTAATATTAAGCCTTTTGCATGGTAAGCCCCACCTCCCTCTCAGCTCCAGCCCCAGGCACAAGCATGCTTACCATACACATCATCTTCACCAAGGTCAACTGCCTGCCATTCTCCAGACACACCTTGTTCCTTGGGCTTCCCTGGCTCTGTACTCCTTGCTTCCTCTAACAAAACCTTCCCGGTGTATCTTTAGTATGGATCACAACTCATAGGGCAAAATATCTTGCATTTTTAAACCATGAGTATTAGAGGTCTTCACAAATCTATCCAAAGAAGTCGTCCCTATCCTTTCTAATGGCTCCATGAATTAAATGAGATAATGTATGAGAAAGTGCTTTGCCTGCTCTTTGGCACCTAGAAATTGTCAACGAATGTTTCTTTACTTCATTTAAGTTCCTATTACTCCAACAAAATGGAGAAGCACTCTCACTGTCCCTTAACGGTATAGTTGTAAGATCCCTCCTCAACCCTGCAATGGTTTTAAATCCATCATGAATTAAATGTCACTGAACTCTATCCAATTCCCTTCACATCCCTTGTTCATTCTCTTTGAACTCACTCAACTCTTGGGAGCTCTCCCAGACTGTGTTTGCTTGCTTATGCCTCAAAGGCCCTCTCCCACCACCACTCCCACCATCCACTAGGGAAATACTTTCCTTCTTCCAAGATCAGACTGTGTCACTTCCCCCTGAAAGCTGCCCTCCCCCAGAGAAGAGCCCCAGTCATCTGGGCTGCCATGCTGTCCTGTGCTTACTGCTCACATCACTCCTCAGTTAGCTCAACCTTCTGAAGGTAGACTGCCTTAGCATCTTCAGGGCTTAACACATAACACATAACATTGTTAACACATAACAATGGCCCAGAGATGTTTGCTGGATGAAAATCTCCAAGTACCTAAAAGTCTAATCTCCCTTTTCTATATAATATGACATATACAGAAGCAGCTGCACTTGTAGTATAAAGGATAAAAGAGAGTGTTTAGATTCTTACTAGCTATGTGATTTGGGGCAAGTCATTTGACCTCTCTGAGCCTTGACCTACCTCAGGAGGATGAGGTAAATTAAAATATGCAAAAGAGCTCTAGAAAGCAACAATTGCCATTACTGCCTCTTCTCCAAACTCATTTGCAACTTAGTTTTGACAAACCGCCCTAAATCTAGTCACTTCGGTGAAACCGTCTCTCTCTTCTCCATCTGTTTCCCGTTCATTCCCAGTGCTCTGGTTTCACCCTCCGGCCCCCTTCGTCTGATTTGGTGGGCCCTGTTCTCCGCTCATTCCCCCTGTGACGTCTCTGCAGCCTTTGCCTTTCTCCTCTTAGGTGTAGAAGAATCTTCACAGCTTCCGCGGGGCCATCCCAGGAGCCTTGGTGGGGGGCCTTTTCCTCCACCTCCTTGAAGCCCCTCCCTGTCCTCCCGGCCACACACACCACCCCTGGGGGCGGGGGCGCCAGGCGTGGCCGGTTGATGCCTCCACCAAGCACTGGTTTCGAGACGCGCTCGCAAAGGTGCACAGAGGTGGCAGATAAAAGGATGCGCGATGCCACGCTCTGCGCCAGGAGGGCCTTGACCCCTGTGGGGAGCCGCAGAGACCGCAGTCCCTCGAAGCCAGTTTGCCTCCCAAAGATGCAGGGCAGGGCAGGACTGGGCTGGAGGGGAGTGTTGCGGTAGGGGAGGAAGTAGGCGCACATCTGAAGCTCCGGGGGAAGTCAAAGGGAGAGGCTCCTGAGCTAATTGGCAGGCCGGATGCCAGCAACATGCCAGTGATGTTTTGGCGATCTGTCACCTGGGAAGAAGAAGGAAGAGAGGGAGGGAGAGTCTGTCATGTGGGCCAAGACCTGAGAGGCACGTGGGGCTCCTCTCAACTGCTCTCCAGCTCATTAGGCTTTTCTGGGTCATTCTTTGTATTACTGTCTCCCTCAAGGGTGCCCCTGCTCTGCCTCGTGCCTGCTTTCATGTTTCTGCCTTGGTCTCTCTGACTCACTGTCCATGTCCTGAATCTCATTGTGTCTCCCTTTGTGTCTCTGCCCCTGGGAGTTAGGAGTCAGGTTGAGAGAAGAGGCACTTGAACCCAGCCCTCCCTGACTCTGCCTTCTGCAGCCTTTGACCTTGGGCAAGCAAGCTTGGGCCTTGGTTTCTTCCCTGTGGCTGAATATTACGAATGACCCTGGAGTGGTTAGTGAAATTTTAAAAATAAAAATAATAAGAAGCTTTGAAGATTATAAATTTCTATATAACCATGAACTATTCTTTTTGGTGCTGTCACTGCTCATAATGTCATACGCTTACCTGGGCCTTGTTGAGGTATGGGGAAGTCATTCTGGCTTATGCATGATTTTGCTTGAGCTCATGTTAACTAGAACACCCTGTCTTACAACCTGTAGAGCATGCATCTGCTTTAACCATTAAAGAAAAGAATGTACCTAAAAAACAACATGGAGTAATTGTGGTTCAAGCATTCAAAAACAGAACCAGGTGGCCAGTATAGCTGTTGTTTCAAAGAAGCTCCTGCATTACTGAGAACTCGAATTTTCTGAACTGTATCAAAGTCAAGGACACCAGCCATTTTCAAAATAGTATCTGCTAGCAGCTGTTAGGTATAACCTTGTGGTCTGAAGGTCTCCCCTTGCAACTGTGCAACCATTTTGGACCCCAACCAATCCTTCTTGCCAGCTTCAATCCTAGTTCTTGACAAATATCTTATGTGACCTTGGAGGTTTTTCCTTTATAAGCCTCTGC
Organism: Oreotragus oreotragus; assembly: GCA_006410675.1. Taxonomy (NCBI): domain Eukaryota; kingdom Metazoa; phylum Chordata; class Mammalia; order Artiodactyla; family Bovidae; genus Oreotragus; species Oreotragus oreotragus. The sequence goes on along the minus strand of SJYX01017510.1, from coordinate 151,677 downwards.
CATTTGTCATCCACGCTTTTGAGTCTGTATTTCCCACGCTGTAGTCCTCAATCTGGCTCAAATAAAAACTCTCTTCTATTTTTATTATAGATTGATTATTGATTATTTCTATGGACATTGCACAGTTCACAAAGCAATTGGGGACTTCCCTGGTGGTAAAATGGTTGAGAGTTCACCTGCCAATGCAGGGGACATGGGTTAGATCCCTGTTTTGGGAAGATTCCACATGCCACGGGGCAACTGGGCCCATGTGACCCAATTACTGAAGGCCACTCGCCTAGAGCCTGTGCTCTGCAGTGAGAGAAGCCGCTGCAATGAGAATCCCGTGCACCACAATGAAGAGTAGCCCCCTCCCCACGCCCCTTTCCCACTGCTCACTACAAGTAGAGAAAGCCCACACAGCAACGAAGACCCAGTGCAGCCATAAATAAAAAATTAAAACAAAAAAACACCCTGAAGCAACTGAATATCTGACAGGCAGCTCAGCTTCACATGCCCACCATTTAACTCCTGACTTTGCACCCAAACTGGCCCCTCACGGTCTTCCCTACCTCTGTCCCGGGCAGTTCCATCCTCCCACAGTGCTTGAGCCAAATCTCTTGGAGATTCCTGACTCCTGTTTTGCTCTCATATCCCAAATGCAACTCAGCGGCAACCTTATCGACTCTCCATCAGCTCACATCCAGAAGTCAGCCCTTTCTCATCACCTTCATTCCTTACCAGGCTCACCTCACTCAGTACCAGAGAAAGTCCTCACAGTGGCCTCAAGACCACACACAGTCAGCCCATTACCTCTCTACCTACCTGCCACTCTCCCCACTGCTCTGTCTGCCCCAGCCACATGGCCTTCATGCTAAGTCTCACATATCATAGGCTTTCGCCCCTGATTTTCCCTCAGTCTGGACCATGCTCCCTCCAGATAAGCAATTGGCTCATTCTTTCATCCATTTCAAATCCTTGCTTGAGTATTATTTAGTACAGTTATAACCCTACACACTCTATCTAACACCTCTGTCTTCCTTCCAAGCTTTATGTTGTTTTATGATACCTATCATACTTTTCACTTATTTATTTGGTATGTATCTGTTTACCCCATTAGAATGTAATTCCCATTGGGGCAGATTCCTGTCTGCTTTATTCTCTGCTGAGTCCCCACCTCCCACCAGTACCTGGCACATAGTAGGTGCTTAATAGCCTTTTGTTGAATACATGAATATAAATTATTTCCTTTGATCCTTAAAACAATTTTTGAGATAAGTATGGTTGTTCCTGCTTTATAGTCACAAAAAGAACAAGACTTGAATCAAATCTTGAATACCCCACTGTTTCCAAATGGGATGTGTGTGTTCCTTCAGTCTCTGTAGGTTCTTACCTAGTTTAGTCAGAAGGAGCAGAGGTCTCAGATTTTTCAGTTCAAAATGAGGGATTAAGACTTCCCTAGCGGTCTAGTGGTTAAGAATCCATCTTCCAAGCAGGGGATACCAGTTCAATCCCTGGTCAGGGAACTAAGATCCCATATGCCACACAGCACAGTTTCCCTCCCCCTCAAACATGTACAGAATGAGAGATTTAGACCAGTTAGTTTTCCATCTTCTAGAGAATGATGCCTCCTTAGCTGCTTCAGTCCAAGTTCTTCTCCCTCTTCCCAGCCTCATCCTTTCCTGGGTCCAGGGAAGTGAGGCTAAATGGTTTGCCAGGTAACCAGTTCAATCCCTGGTCAGGGAACTAAGATCCCATATGCCACACAGCACAGTTTCCCTCCCCCTCAAACATGTACAGAATGAGAGATTTAGACCAGTTAGTTTTCCATCTTCTAGAGAATGATGCCTCCTTAGCTGCTTCAGTCCAAGTTCTTCTCCCTCTTCCCAGCCTCATCCTTTCCTGGGTCCAGGGAAGTGAGGCTAAATGGTTTGCCAGGTCCACTGGGAAACTGTGGCCCACAGGTTCATGAGAAACCTTTTCATTTCTTGCTTCCTACACTCCACACATCTCACCGGTTGAGTCTATGATTCTGTCCAGGAAATAGGATGACTACAAAGAAAAAGAGAGAGAGAGACAGAGTAAGAAAGAGAAAATGATGGAGGAGAAGGCAGGGAGTGAAGGAGATGGAGTAGGCAGGTAAGTGGATGTTAAGAAACACTCTGCAGAGAGAGGCAATGGCTGTGAACTGTTGTCCCACTGAAACAAGGTATTTCATCACTTGGGCATTCGTTCCTCTCTTGTGATCCCATCGCAACTCCCACAGCTCCTTAAGCGCTTTTCCCCTTTCCCTAAATAGTTCTTGCATCAACCCAGTTGCCCATTGCAGGAACTAGGAGTTCACCACTGATTTTCCCCTCCCTTACTCTCCAATGACCACTCCAACATTTTCTTCAGTTTTGTCTACAAAATATATTTCAAATTGGTCTGCTCATCTCCCAGTCCACTGGCTACCATCTAACTGAAACCATCATCACCTCTCACCTAAAGTACCGGAATAGTTTTCACTCTTCAAATGACCATCTTGCACAGCTCCAGGAGATGTCAAAAGCATGTAATGGCCTTGGGTCTCTCCCATTTCACTCTTGCCTTAATCTACTGCTCACAACTTAAGACTCTGCACAGTTGGTCTTTGCCTAAGTTTTTATCTACCTTGTAACATCTTCACTCCCCTGCTCCCCATGCACCAGGTTTGTTTTGTTTGTTTCTTTAGGATTACTCACATCCAGAAGTCAGCCCTTTCTCATCACCTTCATTCCTTACCAGGCTCACCTCACTCAGTACCAGAGAAAGTCCTCACAGTGGCCTCAAGACCACACACAGTCAGCCCATTACCTCTCTACCTACCTGCCACTCTCCCCACTGCTCTGTCTGCCCCAGCCACATGGCCTTCATGCTAAGTCTCACATATCATAGGCTTTCGCCCCTGATTTTCCCTCAGTCTGGACCATGCTCCCTCCAGATAAGCAATTGGCTCATTCTTTCATCCATTTCAAATCCTTGCTTGAGTATTATTTAGTACAGTTATAACCCTACACACTCTATCTAACACCTCTGTCTTCCTTCCAAGCTTTATGTTGTTTTATGATACCTATCATACTTTTCACTTATTTATTTGGTATGTATCTGTTTACCCCATTAGAATGTAATTCCCATTGGGGCAGATTCCTGTCTGCTTTATTCTCTGCTGAGTCCCCACCTCCCACCAGTACCTGGCACATAGTAGGTGCTTAATAGCCTTTTGTTGAATACATGAATATAAATTATTTCCTTTGATCCTTAAAACAATTTTTGAGATAAGTATGGTTGTTCCTGCTTTATAGTCACAAAAAGAACAAGACTTGAATCAAATCTTGAATACCCCACTGTTTCCAAATGGGATGTGTGTGTTCCTTCAGTCTCTGTAGGTTCTTACCTAGTTTAGTCAGAAGGAGCAGAGGTCTCAGATTTTTCAGTTCAAAATGAGGGATTAAGACTTCCCTAGCCGTCTAGTGGTTAAGAATCCATCTTCCAAGCAGGGGATACCAGTTCAATCCCTGGTCAGGGAACTAAGATCCCATATGCCACACAGCACAGTTTCCCTCCCCCTCAAACATGTACAGAATGAGAGATTTAGACCAGTTAGTTTTCCATCTTCTAGAGAATGATGCCTCCTTAGCTGCTTCAGTCCAAGTTCTTCTCCCTCTTCCCAGCCTCATCCTTTCCTGGGTCCAGGGAAGTGAGGCTAAATGGTTTGCCAGGTCCACTGGGAAACTGTGGCCCACAGGTTCATGAGAAACCTTTTCATTTCTTGCTTCCTACACTCCACACATCTCACCGGTTGAGTCTATGATTCTGTCCAGGAAATAGGATGACTACAAAGAAAAAGAGAGAGAGAGACAGAGTAAGAAAGAGAAAATGATGGAGGAGAAGGCAGGGAGTGAAGGAGATGGAGTAGGCAGGTAAGTGGATGTTAAGAAACACTCTGCAGAGAGAGGCAATGGCTGTGAACTGTTGTCCCACTGAAACAAGGTATTTCATCACTTGGGCATTCGTTCCTCTCTTGTGATCCCATCGCAACTCCCACAGCTCCTTAAGCGCTTTTCCCCTTTCCCTAAATAGTTCTTGCATCAACCCAGTTGCCCATTGCAGGAACTAGGAGTTCACCACTGATTTTCCCCTCCCTTACTCTCCAATGACCACTCCAACATTTTCTTCAGTTTTGTCTACAAAATATATTTCAAATTGGTCTGCTCATCTCCCAGTCCACTGGCTACCATCTAACTGAAACCATCATCACCTCTCACCTAAAGTACCGGAATAGTTTTCACTCTTCAAATGACCATCTTGCACAGCTCCAGGAGATGTCAAAAGCATGTAATGGCCTTGGGTCTCTCCCATTTCACTCTTGCCTTAATCTACTGCTCACAACTTAAGACTCTGCACAGTTGGTCTTTGCCTAAGTTTTTATCTACCTTGTAACATCTTCACTCCCCTGCTCCCCATGCACCAGGTTTGTTTTGTTTGTTTCTTTAGGATTTATTATTATTATTATTTATTTTTTGGCTGAGCTGTGCAGCTTGCCGGATCTTAACTCCTAGGCCAGAGATCAAACCCACATCCTTGACAGTAAAAGTGCTGCGCTCTAACCACTGGTCAGGTTTGTTTAAATTAGCCTCAATTGCTCTTGCCTTAGAGTCTGCAAAATTGTTCCCTCTGTCTGGAAAACCCTTCCTTCTATTCTGTGTTTAATGAACTCTTATTCATCTCTCAGTTACCCTCTTAAATGTCACCTCCTCAGAGAGCACTTCCTCAGCCTCTCATCTAAACTAGAGCTGCCTGTTATCAGTCTTTGTGCTGAATCTTTAAAGAGTTGCCAGATTTAGCCAGTACAAATACAAGACATCTACTTGAAATCTGAATTTCAGATAAATAATGAATCAATTTTTTTTAGTATAAGTATGCCCCCAAACATATTTGGAAGATACTTAAATACTTAAAAAAAATTCATCATTTATCTGAAATTCAAATTTGCTTGTATTTTACCTGGCAACTCTAGATATGTGGAATGACTTTATTTCCATTCTGTTTGGCTGGGAAGTAAAAAACTATTTCTCAGAAATTTTTGCAGCTGGGTTCTGAACCAGAATTAAGGTTGGCCAATTAGATGTATTTGTATGATATTTGAAAGGCAGAAGTGAGGGGGAAGTAGACCAGTTGGGGGAGTGACTGCAGCATTTCTGATCTCTGGAGATTGACCCTGAAGTCAATCGCCCAGTTAGGACCTCTTGACTCTTAATTCTTCAGGTTTTCCAACAATTTTCTTGTCACCTGGTTCCCTGAATTAAATACCTTCTTTAAAATACCCAGAGAGGTTTCCTCTGTCTGCACAGAGGCCTTCCTGGTACAGTTCTCATCACCCTGTTCTTTCCCTTCATATCACAGTTTGTGTACATTGTGTGACTGGACCGTATTCCTCTCACCCACAGACTCTAAGCTGCCTGAAGACAGGCCCCTTTCGACTCTTCTGCTGCTGCTAAGTTGTGTCAGTCGTGTCCGACTCTGTGTGACCCCATAGATGGCAGCCCACCAGGCTCCCCCGTCCCTGGGATTCTCCAGGCAAGAACACTGGAGTGGGTTGCCATTTCCTTCTCCAGTGCATGAAAGTGAAAAGTGAAAGTGAAGTCGCTCAGTCGTGTCCGACTGTTAGCGACCCCATGGACTGCAGCCCACCAGGCTCCTCTGTCCATGGGATTCTCCAGGCAAGAGTACTGGAGTGGGGTGCCATTGCCTTCTCCACCTTTCAACTCTAAGGTTCTACACATCTCTGCAGTAGAGGAAGCAATCAGAATTGAGTTAGCTACATTTGGTGCCCTGCACAGGTTAATACATTGTTTGGAAGACTCATTCTTCAATGAGATGCTCAAGTTTTTTTTTTTTTTTTGGTTGTGCCAGGCAGCAGGTGGCATCTTGTTTCCCTTAACAGGGATCAAATCCATGTCCACTGCAGTGAAAGCACGGAGTCCTAACCACTTCACTGTATTCAAGATGCTGATCTTGAATACACTGAAGGAGGACAAGAGTTAAAAAATGAAATGAAAAAACGACTAGGCCAAAGGGAATGTCTAAATACATAAGTTGGACCCTATAAACCCCCCCGATTAAAGCCCTTCAGTGGCATTGCACTTTGTAGAACCAAACCCAACTTCTAACCTGGTCCCTAAGGCCCTGCACAGCTTGGTTCTTAGTATCTCTCCAGTGTCTCTTTATACCATTCTTGTCACATCTCATAGTGTGCCATCTTCATTAAGATCTTTCCTTCTGCAGGGCCTTTGCACCTACTGTGCCCGCTGCCTAGAAAGCTCTCCCCACAACTTTTTACTTCTGGCTCCCTCTCATGAGTCAGAGCTCAGCTTAAATGTCACCTCCTCAGAGAAGCTTTTTCTAACAGCCTATTAAAAGCAGTGCACATCTCCTCCAGTTAATTCCTCTTATATTATCCACTTTATATTCTCCAAAGAACGTATGACATCTATAATTATCTTGTTAATTTATTTGTTTACTTGCTTATTGTTGGTCTTTCCCAATAAGATCTAAATTGCCAGAGGATAAGGGACCATGGCTGGCTTGTTCACCAGTGTATCCTCACTCCTAGAACAGTGTGTGACATACAGAATGCTGTGCTAGTCACTCAGTCATGTACGATTGTTTGTGACCCCATGGACTGTAGCCCATCAGGCTCTTCTGTCCATGCAGTTCTCTAGGCAAGAATACTAGAGTCGGTAGCCATTCCCTTCTCCAGGGGATCTTCCCAACTGTTTCATAAATAGTTGCTGAATGATTAAATGGATGGATGAATGAATGCTCAGCTCTTAAAGCTCAGATGCTTAATGAAAGTAACTCTTAAAGCCTAGGGGACACGAAGAGAAAAATGATTAGTGAATGTCTAAGGGGGAATTTAAAGGACAGATAAAGAAATGTCAGTGATATTAATGGAGGGTTATCAGAAGGAAAGAGAATAAAAGGGCATCCTGAATGAACTTGAAGGAGAGGCAACATCTGGGAGAAACTGTTAGCCTTAAGCATGGATCTAAAGGGAGAGGGATAAAGGAGGCTTCCGGTAGGGAAAATAAAATCTCAGAAGAGAGAAAGTAATGCTTAAGGGAAAGAGCATAGAATTTGGAGGTGGGACATCTGAATTTCACTCCCACTTCTGCCTCTCACCCACTGTTTGAGCCCAGGCAAATCCCTTACCATGCTGGAATCCGAGCTGTCACTGTAAAATATCTGGATTCTCAACCCCACAGCTGATAAACGGCTGAACAAGAGATCAGGCAATATGGATGATAGTCCTGTATAATCCTGGTCACATTTTTGAGCATCAAGATTTCTCATTTAATCTGACTGGCATGCTGCAATTCATGAGGTCGCAAAGAGTCAGACACGACTGAGTGACTGAACTGAACTGAACTGAATCTTTGTCCTCGATGTCAGTCTTAAATTCATACTTCCTGAGGCTGCCCTGAGCCTCAGAAGATGTTTGACCCAGAGTTCTTGGAGCCACTGAATAGGAAAGCCGCTGTGCTCTATTAGGATCAGTCATGTTAAAGCACACTGTAAACAGCAGTCCTTTTTTTTTTTTTTCTAAAAAAAGAGAGTATTTCTAGAAGCAATTGAGGTTGAAGAAACTCTTTAGGAAGAAGTATAGTGAGTGGGAATTGAGAAAGAATAATGGTTTCCTTCATTAATGCTCCTTACCCCTGGGCCTCTTTTCCCACTTTTAGTTTTTTCCCCCATGATGCTTCACATGCTTTGTTCAGGCTTTTTCATTTCTCTCCAACTCAACCCAACCCATCTTTCATTTACAAGCCACCTCCTCCAGGAAGCCTTCCTGAAATAGTTTCCACTCATTCTCTGACCGGTAAACAAAACTCTCCACTCACTCTTCTCCCTTCAGCACACCTTTACAATTTGGTAATGACAGATCTTGGTTGATGATGGAGATACCTTATTTGTTTCACAACACTCCCTGATTCAGTAATGGCAGATTTCAGATGATGATGGATATACTTTACCCACCTTATCATACTTCCTAAGGGCAGGGGCCATGGCTGGCTTGTCATCAGTCTCCCAAACACCTTTTCATACCTGCCTCTTCCCCTCCAAGGCTCCCAAAGACTTGTAGGCTCTTTAATAACATGGGGATGTTGGAGATACATAATTTTTCAAGGCAGAAGCTGGTGGGTCTCCCTTTGCCTGGCAAAGCAATAAAAAAAAAAAAAAAGTTGGGATTTACTGACATGGGGAAGAGATAGACTGAAAAATAAACAAAAGAAGGAAAAAAAGGAAGAGATGGAAAAGAAATGAGAGAATTATGCAAGGCCTTCCCACCTCTAGCATCTCCATTGCCACACACGGGTGTCTAACTACGACATTCGGCAGCATCACAAGCAGATATCCTGGATGGAGTTGGAAAGGGGTAGGAAGAGTTATGTAGGAGACACCTGTATTGAGAAGATGTGGTGTTAACCAAGAGGCAGGATGCAGTCATGGTCAACTAGAGCAAGCCAAGCCAACACACCAAAAATCAGCTCTGCCCATCCGCTTCTCTGAAAATAGAATAAACCAAGGGAGAATTAGAGGATCAGGTGTAGAGCTGTTGGGGATTCTAGCAAGGAAGGGAGAAAGTCTTGAAAAGCGAGACATTTCCTGGCCGTGAAACTACTGGACCACTGAAGCTCATGTGCTCTAGAGCCCACGCTCTACAGTAAGAGAGTAACCGCTGCTCACCAGCAACTAGAGAAAGCTGGCACACAGCAATGAAGACTGAGTGCAACCAAAAGGTAAATTAATTTAGTTAAATTTAAAAGACAAATTATCATGAACTCTTGTTTGAAATCTGTGAAACAACACACATTTGTTAATCTTATAGTTCTGTAGTTCAGAAGGCTAAAATGGGTCTTACAGAGTGTCAGAGTGCTGGACTCCATCTGGAATCCATCTCCTTGCCTTCTCCAGCTTCTAGTGGCCACCTTCTTCCTTTGCTCATGGCTCCCCATCCTCAGCCTTCAAAGCCAGCAGTGTCAGGCTGAGTACTCTCATGACTCTCTAATCCAAAGAGGAAGATTGTCCGCTTCTGCTTCTGTCCTCCCCCTTTTCTGGCCCCACGACAATGCATACCAATTCTTAGCTCCCTGACCAGGTATCCAGCCTGCATTCCCAGCAGTGCAAGTGGAGTCTTAATCACTGGACCGCTAGGGAAGGCCCTGTCCTCCACTTTTAAGGACCTTGGATAATCTAGAATAATCTTATTACTTAAAACTCAACTGATTAGCAACCTTAATTCCCTCTGCAAGCTTAATTTTCCTCTGCCATGTTAGGTAACATGTTCACAGGTTCCATGCCACAGGTAACATGTTCACAGGAATTAGAACATGGGCATCTCTGGGGGGATCATTATTCTTCCTATCATAACATGGAAGTCCATTTCACAACATAGATTTTGGTCATATCTGTAGCCATTTGCCTGGGTAGCTGTGCATTTTATGAGCAGGGAGCTGGGAGATTTGTTTCAAGATGAGTGTATGTGTGTTCATTTGTGTACTTTGTTTATCAGAGTGTCATGTTTGAGTGTCTCCCTGATAAGTAAAGGGGGAGAAGGATGCCTGGAAGGGTTGCCTAATAACCTGCTTCTGCTCCATAAAGACTTACTGTTGTTGTATTGTTGTTCTTGTTGAAAATAAAACTAATGACAGAGTGTCTTTGCATGTTTTCTTCCAGTATGTCTATCTGTTCCTAAATAATCCGGGTGTCCATCCCAGTGATACAGTGTGTATGAGACCATTTGTGGCATATGTGTGGTTTTGCATTGTATGAGGGTATCTGCCTATTAGGGCTGTGCATTTGGGGGCATTTAGACATTGCTGGATGTGCACACGTTTGTGCAACAGTGTGTGATTGCAGTTGTAGACATCTGAATGTTTACTTATTCACAAACCCCCAGGAGTACCCAGACAGAAAGGCCTAGCATGAGACAGGCAGAGGAACTAAGATGAGGAGAGAAGAGGAGGGGAGAGGAGGAGAGAGACAGAGATGGAGATAATGGAACAGGGCATGAGGAAAAATCCAAAGAAAAAAAGAAAAAATCAGAAAGTAGAAGAGAAGACTTTGCTGGTAGTCCAGTGATTAAGAATTCACCTGTCAATGCAGGGGACATAGGTTTGATCCCTGGCTTGGGAAGATTCCACATGCCATGGGACAACTAAGCCTCCTGTGCCACAGCTACTGAGACTGTGCTCTAGAGCCCAGAGGCCACAACTACGGAGGCCCGTGCGCCTAGAGCCTGGGCCGCACAGCAAAAGGAGACCCTGCAATGAGAAGCCTGCTCGCTGAAGCCAGAGATGGACTGTGTGCAGCAACGACGACCCAGCGCAGGCAAAGATAAGTAAAAAAAAAAATATATATTAAAAAATATATATATAGACGGGAGTTCCATGCGACGAGTTGACTCATTGGAAAAGACTCTGATGCTGGGAGGGATTGGGGGCAGGAGGGAAAGGGGACGACCGAGGATGAGATGGCTGGATGGCATCACTGACTCGATGGATGTAAGTTTGAGTGAACTCCGGGAGTTGGTTATGGACAGGGAGGCCTGGCGTGCTGCAATTCATGGGGTCGCAAAGAGTCAGACATGACTGAGCGACTGAACTGAAGTGACTCTAGGGATATGAAATTAAAGAGGTGCAGGGTGGAGTCACAGCAAGGCCATAAATCAGAAGATCTGGGTATGGCTTCACTTTGGGTCATCACCTGTGTGACCTTGACAATGCCAGCTGTCTGGGCCTCAGTTGACCAAAAGAGTGAAAATAGATAACCTTTGGGTACACACCAAAGAAGGAGAGGAGAGAAAAGTGGAAATAAAAACATACACAGGGAAAAGAGACAGAAAGAAGTAGCAAGAGAGATATAGGAAGAAACAAGAGAGGCCTGAGAGCCAGCCAGAGGTAGAGCGGAGAGAACCCAACCCGGACTCCTTGAGGCAGGAGTGTGGGCGCCCGCTTCCCACCCCTTATCCCAAAGCTTCGGTGTCCTTAAGCCCTTAATAGGTAAGGCAGGCAGATGAAGAGAGGCGCCTGGAATGACAGCCACTAGCCAGCGCTCAGAGGCCTGCCAAAGCCACACAAACCAGATCTGTCTTCAGTGCCCCCAGCCCCCCAGATGTAGGTGTGCCAGCCACCTAGAATGACTCACACCCTGGCGATGTGGGCACACATACCAAAAGCGAGCCTGGGCACCCTGCCCACCTGCACACTGCAGGCCAAGGGAAAGGCGAGATCCCGGCTCTTGAGGGAGGTTGGGTTGGTGGTGACACGGGCTACGCAGCCCACACCTTGCTACTTTGCTACCTTGCCCCCAGAGCGCCTCCTAGCGACCACCTGCTCGGCTCGAGACCTAGGTGTCCCTTCCACCCTCCTCCCCCGAACCTTACCGGGAAGCGGGAGAACCAGATGGAGGTGTTACGCAAGGCCTGATGTTTACCTCCCTCAGGGGCCTCCTCCCTCCCTATAAAGCCTGATGTGGTGGGGAGATTGGCGGAGACAGAGTGGTTGAAGACGGAGGCGATCCCAGGAAAGCGTCAGAAAGTTAATGCGGGAGGCGGAGAGCGGGGCAGAGACGCAGCCAGCAGCCGAGGCGCATCGCCATCTGCGCACCCGAAGGCGGTCGCGGTGGTCGCGGAGGGGACGGCGCCCGGGCGCTGGCTCCCCATGGAGGCGTCCGAGCTTCTGGGACCGGGGCTGGTGGAGCGTCTGGAGCAGCTGGCGACGTGCCCGCTGTGCGGGGGCCCCTTCGAGGACCCGGTGCTCCTGGCGTGTGAGCACAGCTTCTGCCGCGCGTGCCTGGCCCGCCGCTGGGGGACCCCGCCGGCGACCGGCCCCGAGACGCCCCCCACCGCCTGTCCGTGCTGCGGCCTGCCGTGCCCCCGCCGCAGCCTGAGGTCTAACGTGCGGCTGGCGGTGGAGGTGCGCATCAGCCGCGGGCTGCGGGAGAAGCTGGCCGAGCCCGGGGCCCGCGCGGGGAAACGCCGAGGCGGGCGCATCCCTACCATGGGCTGCCTGGACCCGCAGGGAGAGGTGAGGTGGGGTGCGCTTCGCGAGTCCGCAGCTGTCCGCGGAAGGGGCGATCGGCTGGGGAGAACAGCAGCTTCCGACCCGGGGCCCTTCTGGAAGTTTAGGCAAAAGAAGGAGTTGGGAAGAGACCAGCTGAGGACGAGGGGGCGGCGGCTGTCAACTAAGTGCCGGGACGCACGGCGGGAAGGAGTTGACGCTGGGCCCAGAGCCAAGAGGGCTGGGCGGATGCCCGGCTCTTGTTAGAGGGCCTGGAGGGAAGAGGTTAGGGAGGCAGAGAGGGGGCTGGGGCACTAGACAGAACGCGGGGAGACCCCCGAGGCCCTGCGAAGAGCGCGCGCGAACTGGGAAACTGGAAAGACGCCACTGGGCGCCCGTGAGGAGGAGGCCCGGCAGGGAGGAAAGAGGAGGAAGCAGACGGGGGCGGGAGCGAGCTGGGGGCCTGGGAGGTTGGTGAGGGAGATCGGAACTCGCCCAGGGGAGGAGGAGCAGGAGGGAGGGCGGAGAAAAAGCGGGAGTGGAGGAGAGAAGGAGGGGGGCTGTCAAAAGGAGGGAAGAAGAGAGGCAGGTCCAAACTTCCCTGCAGCGTCCTGGGGTAGGTCCCCGCGCTCCGGTCTAGACCTTGCTGTGTTGTTTTTGTTGTTGTCAGCTCCTCCCAGGGCCCCAGGCAGAGGCGGACACGGGTGGAGGCAAGGTCCGGGAGAACAACCTGGGGACCCCTGGCTCCTCTCCACTTCCCACCCTGATCGCCCACCCTCCCGCTCTCCCGCGTCCCTCCTGGGCCTCTGACTCCTTGGCGGTCAACCATCCCCGTTCCCTTGCTCGACCCCCAGGCGCCCCGGATTCCCTACTGGCTTCCCGCCAGCCGCCGAGCCGGTCTAGAGTCTTGTTTCCACCCTTTGAAGTCTACATATACCTAATTAGTCTATGTATAATTGGCATAACTAGACAAGTTGTCTTTCCTCTCTCCCCTTCACCATCCCTCTGGTCTGCCCCAGTCTTTCGCACTGGACAGAGAAATCGAAAGAGGGAATCCTAGAATTCGGAGAGGGAGCATCCCACGCCCTCTCCTGGCTCCCAGGGTGCCCTGCAGGTCGGCGGGGCCTTCTGGGACGCATCCAAGTCCAGCTGCCTCCATGGTCAGGGTAGAGAGACACAGAACAAAAGGCCCAATAAACGCCATTGGGCTTTTATGGCAAGAGGGGAAGCGGTTTTATTATAAGACTTCAGTAAACGAACTCTTAGCCTAAGGACTCTAGGTATGTGTTTGGTCTCTGTGATGGATAAAGCTGGATGTTTATCTGGGATACACCTTCAGGAAGGTGGATGAGGATAGGGGCTATTGACACAGAGAAGGGAGGTGGGGAGGAAGCAGGGAAAGGTGAGGGCTCTGGCAGCAGAAAAAGGCCAGGATGATACTAGGGAAGGGGAACTGAGTGGCTCTGGGGCGAAGTAGGGGATGGTGGGGGGTAGAGTTAGGGGGATGAGAAAGTGGTGATGGACAGGAAGGAAAGGTCATGCAAGGAGAAGGAGAGAGTGAGAGGAATAAGGAGCACATGGGGCTAAAGACGGGAGATCACTCTGAGAGGTGGAGAGGGCCCTCACCAGAACAGACCCAGCCACCTGAGGGTGGGGAGCTCCCCTCAGGATGGAGACCAGAGCTCACACCCATGTTTTTTTCTGTCCACTCCAGGATATGAAGATGACATGGAGAAGGTGAGTTCCATTTTTACTGTTTCTTCCTTTCCACTACCAGTGGCCACATCCATCACCTTGTCACGGGAACCGCATCTTTGTCCCCACTCCCAGACAGGTTTCCTGGGTTGGCCTCACCCTTTTCTGCCCCAGAGATGTGAGTGGGGGAGGGGTGCAGGCATCAGAGGGTGGAGAGTGTCTACCAATTTCTTGACCCTTCTCCCTCATCCCTCCAGGTTTGACGCCCCAACACCCAAGGCATCTAACTCAGAGGATGAGCTCCCTGAAGATTACCCAGTGGTCAAAAACATGCTTCACAGACTGACGGGTAAGGAGGGCAAAAGAGAGGGAACTAAATGAGAGACTTTTCAGTTTGTTCCCTTTTCTCAAATATGATCCAGTCCTTTTTGATGTCTCTGTAAATTTCCTAGGGCTGCCGTAACCAATCATCTCACACTAAGTGGCTTAACAGAAATTTAGTGTCTCATGATTCTAGAAATAGAAGTCAGGTGTCAACAGCATTGGTTCTTTCTGATCACTCGAAGGGAGAATCTGTTCCAGGACTTCTCTCTTAGCTTCTGGTAGCCTCAGGTGTTCCTTGGCCTGTGGATGGCATTCTGTCTTTCCTCTAGACACACTTCCCTCAATACACACTTTTTGGGTCTAAACTTTCCCTTTTTATAAGGACATGGGTTATATTGGATTAGGGTCCATCCTAATGACCTCATTTTAACTTGATTACCTTTATAAAGATTCTCTTTCCAAATATAGTCAAATTCTGAGGTCTTGGGAGGACTTCATATCTTTGGGGTGGAGGGACACGATTTAACCCATAACAAGGTCAAGCCTTAACCCTCACGTTCCAGCCATTCTCCCCTCTTTCCTGTTCATACACTCACACAACAGACCCCTGGAGGTCAGGTGCTTCTGAAGACTCTCTGCCGCCACCACTTCTCATCACTCCCTTCCAGAAGTGTCCCGGAACTCGCGTGTCTTCTTGCCCCTGGGGCTCTGGGCCTTCTCTGCAGCTTCTGGGGAGCTCCTTCCATCACTCCCATGGCTGTCCTCTGCCTCTCCTTAAATTGTCTAGAGAAGGTGCTCCACCCTGTTGGACATCCACCATCCCACCAAACCAGATGGCTTCTAGTACCCCTAGTCCAGAAATCTTTCTTCAAAGCACCCCATACACACAAGGTCAAGGACTAATTCTGGTCCCTTGGCCATCACCGCCTTCTCTCTCCTCCGCCCCACCCTCCCTATAGAACTAGACCTGTCTGCTCCCATCTATTCCCGTGGGTGGTGGGCGGGTTTCTCAGGATACTTCGGATTCCTCCCTCTGCCCACCCCCTCACTTGGGGTGCTGGTTTCTGGTATCAGTCCTCCTCTTTAGCTCCACCTTTCCCATCCTGTGGACCCAGTTCCCACGCCCTGCCCCAGATGCTTCAGATTGACGTATCGGTCTTCCAGCTCCCAAGAAGTCAGTCCAGCTTCACTCTCCCTAAGTCCACAACCCAGGCAACCCCTCCTTGAACTTCTGCGCTATGCCCCTGCCCTGGGCCGGCAGGGTCCTCCTCCAGGCCCAACTCTCCAGAAGGAAGTGGCCCATCAGCGCTGGCCGGGTCTTGCCCAGGCCTACTCTTCATTTGCCTTCACCCTCGGTGGTCCTACGGCGGCCTTTGTAGAGCGCGGTTGTGAGCCTCTTGCGTCCGACCCCGCGTCCGCCTGGGAAAGCCCTCTCACACGGTCTTCCTCGTGCCTTCCTCTCTCCAGCCGACCTGACCTTGGATCCTAGCACCGCACACCGCCGCCTGCTCGTTTCTGAGGACCGCCGCAGCGTTCGACTGGCCCCACCGGGGACACCGGCGCCCCCCGACGGCCCGGCGCGCTTCGATCAGCTTCCAGCGGTGCTGGGCGCGCAAGGCTTCGGGGCTGGCCGCCACTGCTGGGAGGTGGAGACCGCGGACGCCGCCTCCCGCGGAGACTCTTCCGGAGAGGATGAGGACGACGGGGAGAGCCTCTACGCCCTGGGCGCGGCCGGGGAGTCGGTGCGACGCAAGGGCCGAGTAGGGCTGTGCCCTGCGGGCGCCGTATGGGCCGTGGAGGGCCGCGGCGGCCAGCTGTGGGCGCTCACTGCCCCGGAGCCCACCCCGCTGGGCGGCGCCAGGCCCCCGCCGCGGCGCATCCGCGTGGACTTGGACTGGGAGCGGGGCCGCGTGGCCTTCTACGACGGCCGCTCCCTCGATTTGCTCTTCGCCTTCCAGGCGCCCGGTCCCCTCGGGGAGCGCGTCTTCCCGCTGCTGTGCACCCGGGACGCCCGCGCCCAGCTCCGCATCGTGCCCGCGGAAGGCTGAGAAGGTAGCCCACAGCCCCCGTTCTCGCCTGGCCCAAATGAGCACGGACATACGTACGCATTCCAGGGATCCTGCCCGCGCCCACTGGGCAAGTGTACTGAGAAGCACCCCGGACCTCCCTCCATATTCTCCAAATAGTACCTCAACTGGCCTCTTTTCCACATCCATGCCCAAAGCTGAATTCCTGAACCTCCTTCTCCCCATCTTGGGATGCTCCTCCCTCTCGATTATCTCAGTACTTCCCCCAGGGATCCCTCCCCTTCTATATTTCCCAAGCTTGATTGGGGAACAGGTCCTGCCCCACCAGTACTGGTAAATGGCCCATTTTTAATACACAGAGGGCCAGCTGGTCAAATATTTACCTCCCACCCCTGCCCCTCCTCCTAGCAAAGAAGAGCACAGTGCCCTCTCCACAGCTCTGAGGTTTGGGCTTCCCTGCCTCCTCCACTCTAAGGTTTCTCTTCAAGACCTTCCTCCCCTAAAACAAGAGGCTTATCTCTGGCCTGGGCCTTAGGGCTCTTTTTTGTGTGTGAGATGGGGGTGGGGTGGGGTGGGGGGCAGGACAGTTCTATTCCACCCTGAAGACCTTCCATGCTTACAGCCATTTCCTGTTAAGAATCTTCTTAACCAACAACCCGCTCCCCCACCAGCCCCACAGCCAACTCCATATGAGCATGGCACATACTCGTAACAGGGAACCAATGGTGCTACCTCTCCTTTTCTCAACCTGGAAATGGCCCAGACACCCCAAATTTGCCCTTGTATATATAGCCTCACTTCTTTCCCCATATGTATAAATGGGTCCATATTTAACACATTTTGTGATGTTGGGTTATTTATTTTGTGCATCTGTGGCAATAAATGAGATCTCAGTGGTGGTATGGATTTGACTGATCTCTGCAACTGTGCACAGCAAAAGGCCTGGAAAATGATATCCAGATCCCAGTAAGAGGTGGGGAGGGCTAGGAGGGCTGAACATCTGGGCTGGGAGAGACATCAAGGCTTTGGAAGGAAGGGGTGAGATTGCATCTCTTGGCTCCCTCCCTTTTCCATCCTCTCCCAGGGACCCAGGCCCCCGGGGCCGGGTTGGATCTGTCTCCTAAGTTGGAAGACCAAAGGCTGAGGAGATAGTGGGCTCTAAGTGACTAGTCTTGGAGCCAGTTTTGTCAGAAACCCTAGTCACATGAGAACGGTGAGGAGAGAGGACATGCCCATTTCTTTTTTCCATTTCTCATTAAAGGTGAGAATGACAAAGACCTCCCTCTCTCCTAACTCCTCTTAAGGGCTTGGGGGAAGTGGGCAGGAGAGGAGGGAAAGGGCTAGGAGCCCTGAGGTCTCACAGAAGACCTCACATCCCACAGGCAATGACTAAGAGTTAGGATGACATAAATACATTAGTGGAAGAGCTCTAAGCCAGGATTAACAAGCATAGCTGGAGCAAGATTGCCTGGAATCTGAGTAGGACCCTGGCAGTGAAAGCTGGGGCTGCTGGAAACCCAATTTAGCTGTTTGGAACTAAAGTAGAGAGTGCAAGGGGCCAAGATAACTGGATCCCAGGACAGGCAGTTTGGCAGTGAGAACAAAGGAAAAAGATTGGGATCAAGATGCCTGGATCCCTGGAGAGAGGAGGCTGGGTATTATAAGGAGAAATGAGGGCTGGGGGAATCCAGAAGCCTGGGTTCTGGAATAGCAGCAAGTCAGAATTCCAGGATCTCTGTCCACCTTCCTCTCACTCTTCCCTCTGCCAGGCAGAGGAGAGGGGAGGAGGGGGCTGGAGAAGGGATCAAATCGTGGGTTTAGTCCCCGAGTAGCCACATGAATACATTCAGGGCCAGACAGACACAGGAATGGTGGGGGAGCGAGGAATTTAGTGCTGCATTGGCCCTGGAGGGGGCTGGGAGGGGTCAGGAGGCTGGGGAGGGGTGGTGGGGCTTGGTCCCGGGGTTGCATGACGCCGTCCTTTGCGGTGGCCCCGCACACAGTGTGTATGACCACAGCCCTCCTCTTCCTCGTCATCACTCTCCGTGGAGCTCTCGCCAAAGGCCCGAGGTTTCTCATAAATACAGCAGCCTGGATTTGGATGGAGGAGTCCAGTGAAAAAGGAGGAAGAGTTCAGATGTAGTGTCAGTTCCATTCCCAATGGATCTTAGTCAAAATTCCTACTTCCCACCATCTTCTCCTTCTACCTTGCAGATCCAGCTTCCCCAGGCCTACGCTCTGGGACTCTGTCACCCACCTCAGATACCTCTTGACTTTAGGCCTTGGCACATCGAAATTCAAGTCCCTCGCTACCTCTTTCCCTCTAACTTTAACCTCCTCTCCTTGATAACAGAGAACCACCAAGGCAGCCACAGGACTGTGAGCATCTGGGGGCTTTGGGAAGGCCAGTGAATGCCAGAAGACAAAAGATAAGCTGAGGGGAGCCAGGACTCCAGTGTTACTGTGGGGCAACAATTACTCACATTTTGATGAGCGGCGGCCCATGTGTTCATTGTCCACAGTGTCACTCGTCCATTCCACCTTTTTCTCTGGCTTCCGTTTCCGAAGTTTGATGGTTAGGCTCCGGTTCTCCTGGAAGGTTAAGAAGGATAGGCATACCTAGCTAGTCCCCTCCTACTAACTCTTCCCGCTTCCTCCCTGGGGTTTCCTTTCTTCCCTTCCCCAGTTCAATCAGGATTACAAACACAGCAACAGAGGAGCTGAGGCTGGGAGAAGATAGAACAGGTTTTTGACCTCAAGGAGTCTCTTGAGGAATTCTGTTCTTAGTAACCACTAATATACAGAGAAGATACAATTCCTAACCTAGGGAAAGTCCCAGCAAATCTTCAAAGGAAAATCCTCGCTGTTCCTCCGTCTTCCTCCCCAAATTATCCTTGGTGGTGTTAATACATGGAAATTATTTTCTCAATCACCAACGCCTAAACTTTGATCTCCCTTTCTTTTCCCAGAACCCCTATTCTTTTTCTCATTAAAGAAATGCCTCTGTTCTCACATCTCTCACCCTCAAGCCCAGCCCTCCCAACCTGTTATCCACCTATTCTCCAGCATCCTGGCATCTCTAGTAACTATTACTCTAAACTCCCTTAATCAAAGGGTTATTAAGCCCGACAGGAACATCTCCCTTTGAAAGCAGTGTTTTTGCAAAAATGTTTTCTTTACATCTCTGATTTTTCAAAATACTCCCATAATCTCCCGTTTCTTGTTCCTTCATTCCCTCTGCTTTCGTTTGCAATATTCCCTTCAAGAAATATTTACTGATAAGGATGCTTAGTGTCAAGTTTCCCTACAGCGAGTTTCAAACCATGCTTTCTCACACAACACTTCACTTCCCCCAGCACATCCCTTGCTCATTAATCGCCAAGTTCCCGGTCTTTCAGTACTTACAGACACCACCATCCCAAGCAGTATGACCTACATCTTAACTCTATTGCATGTCACTTGACCAGCCTTCTGCACCAACTCTGACACACCAAAAATCCCTAATACTCTGCGATTCTCCCAAACCCACTTCCTCCCATATCCCCAGGCCCAGCCCATCCAGCAACTCTTCAAAGCATTATCCCTTCCCTCCCGGTATCTCCCAGACCCCTGAACAGCACCGCCCCCAGCCTTTCTCACGGGCTCGGTTGTCACGGTAACCGTTGTCTCAGTGACGGTCTCACTCAGCCCGGCCCCTGCCTCCGCCATGGCTAAGGCTGAGGAGAGAGAAAAGCGGAGGAAAGGGGATGAGGCACCCTTCTGTCTTTTCTGTGTCGCTGAGGTCTAAGAGAATCGATATCGATTCAGATTAGCAGCCAGGATCCTCCACCTTCTTTTTTCCCCCTCCTCCTGGGCCTCCGCTGCCCCACCCCTGGGGAATAACCTGTCCAACCCCACTTCCGGCTCCCTACTTCCGGGTGTGACGCGTTCTGTGGTCCCCCGTTTTCCTTCCTGGCACTAAATGCGTCAAAGCGCAGGGTCGCCGGATTAGTTCCGCCGTAATGTGACAGTGCGCAGGCGCCGCAAGGAGGCGACACAACTTTGGCGGAAGAGGCGTCACTTCGGTACGGGAGCAGCAGGCGGGGCGGGCAATGACTACATGGTCTTGCAACGCAGATTGAGCAGGAATCCGCGGTGTAGGTTAGAGCTGGGCCTGTTCCTGAAGGCTGGGTACTGCACCCTGTTCAGACGTCCCGTAGCTGAGTCCATTTCATTGCCATCCCTTGTGTGTGTGTGTGTGGGAGGGCGGAAAAAGTAAGGGGCCATAGTAATGATCCTACCACAGCCTAACTTCGTTTCCTTATTGCTTTGTCTGGGAATTAGGCAGTCGGGGAAGGCAATGGCACCCCACGCCAGTACTCTTGCCTGGAAAATCCGATGGACAGAGTAGCCTGGTGGGCTGCAGTCCATGGGGTCGCTAACAGTCGGACAGACTGAGCGACTTCACTTTCACTTTTCTCTTTCATGCATTGGAGAAGGAAATGGCAACCCACTCCAGTGTTCTTGCCTGGAGAATCCCAGGGATGGGGGAGCCTGGTGGGCTGCCGTCTATGGGGTCACACAGAGTAGGACAGGACTGAAGTGACTTAGCAGCAGCAGCAGCNCGACTTCACTTTCACTTTTCTCTTTCATGCATTGGAGAAGGAAATGGCAACCCACTCCAGTGTTCTTGCCTGGAGAATCCCAGGGATGGGGGAGCCTGGTGGGCTGCCGTCTATGGGGTCACACAGAGTCGGACACGACTGAACTGACTTAGCAGTAGGCAGTCGGGACCTGGGAGCAGCTGGAAACACACTTGATTAAGAGTTTTAATTCTCCCTCTGTGCCCGTAGGGGTTGGAGCAGGGCACTTAATGCACCTTCAATATGGATTCTTTCCTGTCACTGGCGCATGAAACACTCTAGAGTCTGCGTTTTAGCCCCAAGTCTACAACAAGTAATGGGGAAGACTGGAAAAAATACTAACAAAAATATATGGTTTTAGAATATTAACATAAATGTAAGACTCATCTGTGAACCTGAGTTTAGTCACGTACTGCCTACACTTGCTCTGGGGTGGAGATGAGAAAGATTAAACACAGAAATGGTCATCAGTTAAGTTCAGTCACTCAGTTGAGTCCAACTCTTTGCAGCACCTCAGGCTTCTCTGTCCATCACCAACTCCCGAAGCTTACTCAGACTCATGTCCATCGAGGCGGTGATGCCATTCAACCATCTCATCCTCTGCCATCCCCTTCTCCTCTTGCCTTCAATCTTTCCCAGCAGCAGGGTCTTTTTAAATGAGTCAGTTCTTCGCATGAGGTGGCCAAAGTATTGCAGTTTCAGCTTCAGCATCAGTCCTTCCAGTGAATATTCAGGACTGATTTCATTTAGGATGGACTGGTTGGATCTCCTTGCAGTCCAAGGGACTCTCAAGAGTCTTCTCCAACACCACAGTTCAAAAGCATCAATTCTTCAGTGCTCAGCTTTGTTCACAGTCCTACTCTCACACCCATACATGACTGCTGGAAAAGCCTGGCTTTGACTAGACGGACCTTTGTTGACAAAGTAATGTCTCTGCTTTTTAATAAGCTGTCGAGTTTGGTCATAACTTTTCTTCCAAGGAGCAAGCACCTTTTAATTTCATGGCTGCAGTCACCATCTGCAGTGATTTTGGAACCCAAAAAAATAAGTCTGTCACTGTTTCCCTATTTGCCATGAAGTGATGGGACCAGATGCCATGATCTTAGTGTTCTGAATGTTGAGTTTTAAGCCAACTTTTTCACTCTCTTCTTTCATTTTCATCGAGAAGCTCTTTAGTTCTTCACTTTCTGCCATAGGGTGGTGTCATCTGCATATTTGAGGTTATTTATATTTCTGCTAGCAATCTTAATTCCAACTTGTGCTTCATCCAGGCCAGTATTTCTCATGATGTACTCTGCATATAAGTTTTAAGCAGGGTGACAATATACAGCCTTGACGTACTCCTTTCCTGATTTGGAACCCTGTGTTGTTCCATGTCCAGTTCTAACTGTTGCTTCTTAACTTGCATACAGATTTCTCAGGGGGCAGGTCAGGTGGTCTGGTATTCCCACCTCTTTAAGAATTTTCCAGTTTGTTGTGATCCACACAGTCAAAGGCTTTGGCATAGCCAATAAAGCAGATGTTTTTTTCTGGAGCTCTATTGCTTTTTTGATGATCCAGTGGATGTTGGCTCTTTGATCTCTGGTTTCTCTGCCTTTTCTATATCCAGCTTGAACATCTGGAAGATCATAAATTACAATATAAGCCAGTTTGTAAGATAAAAATAAGTGTATGTTTCTCAAGGAGCAAAAGAGTGGTAAAGAACAGGCAAGCAGACTAATGAGTTTTTTAGGTAAAGAAAGCAGCATATAAAGTACTTGTGTGTACTGAAGAAAATGCATTCCTGTATTTGCGGAGTACATCTTGAGAAATACTGAGCTAGAAGAAGCACAAGCTGGAAACAAGATTGATGGGAGAAATATCAATAACCTCAGATATGCAGATGACACCACCCTTATGGCAGAAAGTGAAGAGGAACTAAAAAGCCTCTTGATGAAAGTGAAAGAGGAGAGTGAAAAAATTGGCTTAAAGCTCAACATTCAGAAAACGAAGATCATGGCATCTGGTCCCATCATTTCATGGAAAATAGATGGGGAAACAGTGTCAGACTATTTTGGGGGGCTCCAAAATCACTGCAGATGGTGATTGCACCCATGAAATTAAAAGACGCTTATTCCTTGGAAGGAAAGTTATGACCAACCTAGATAGCATATTGAAAAGCAGAGCATTACTTTGCCAACAAAGGTCCGTCTAGTCAAGGCTATGGTTTTTCCAGTAGTCATGTGTGAATGTGAGAGTTGGACTGTGAAGAAAGCTGAGTGCTGAGTGCTGAAGAATTGATGCTTTTGAACTGTGGTGTTGGAGAAGACTCTTTGAGAGTCCCTTGGACTGCAGGGAGATCCAGCCAGTCCATTCTAAAGGAGATCAGTCCTGGGTGTTCATTGGAAGGACTGATGCTAAAGCTGAAACTCCAGTACTCTGGCCACCTCATGCGAAGAGTTGACTCATTGGAAAAGACTGATGCTGGGAGGGATTGGGGACAGGAGGAGAAGGGGACGACCGAGGATGAGTTGCCTGGATGGCATCACTGACTCGATGGACATGAGTCTGAGTGAACTCCGGGAGTTGGTGATGGACAGGGAGGCCTGGTGTGCTGCAATTCATGTGGTCACAAAGAGTTGGACAGGCCTGAGCTACTGAACTGAACTGACAGTTCCAGATGATGACTGACAGGTAGGCGTGGTTATGAGGCCCTGTAAAGTTTGCAAGAAACGGGAGATTATCCAGTCAGTGAAAGGCTTAAAGTAGGACAGACATGAACAGATTTTATTAGATTTCAGGAGTGGGGCACTAAAGTCAGTTACCAGAAATGTTCAAACACACAGTGGAGGAAACTAACTTGTCCATCTGTCTAAGTTGCCATGGATAGTATATCAGTTCAGTTCAGTTCCATTCAGCTGCTCAGTTGTGTCCAACTCTTTGTGACCCACTGGACTGCAGCAAGCCAGGCTTCCATGTCCATCAACTCTTGGAGCTTGCTCAAACTCATGAGAGCTCCCAAAACATAAAGGGCCACACAACTGTAAGATAATCATGACTGTCATCTTCTAGTCACTACTTAAACCAAAGAATGCAGGAATACTAATTCCCAGGCTGAAATTTGAATATGCTGATTGTGCCTGGACTAAGTATTTGTTTGCCTTTAAAGTTTTTGGCTCAAACTGAAAAAAGTAAGCTACAATTCAGTATATAAAGCCCATTAAAAATCATTGTGAATTGGGATTCCTGTTTTTTCCCTACTTTTCTATATATGAATCTGTTACAGTATAAAAAATGTGTGTACACCAGTTCTATTCAGTCGCTCAGTCATGTCCGACTCTTTGCGGCATGAACTGCAGCATGCCAGGCCTCCCTGTCCATCACCAACTCCCGGAGTTCACTCAGACTCACGTCTATCGAGTCCATGATGCCATCCAGCCATCTCATCCTGTGTCATCCCCTTCTCCTCCTGCCCCCAATCCCTCCCAGCATCAAAGTCTTTTCCAATGAGTCAACTCTTTGCATGAAGTGGCCAAAGTACTGGAGTTTCAGCTTTAGCATCATTCCTTCCAAAGAAATCCCAGGGTTGATCTCCTTCAGAATGGACTGGTTGGCTCTCCTTGCAGTCCAAGGGACTCTCAAGAGTCTTCTCCAACACGACAGTTCAAAAGCATCAATTCTTTGGTGCTCAGCTTTCTTCACAGTCCAACTCTCACATCCATACATGACCAATGGAAAAACCATAGCCTTGACTAGACGGACCTTAGTCGGCAAAGTAATGTCTCTGCTTTTGAATATNTGCCAGGCCTCCCTGTCCATCACCAACTCCCGGAGTTCACTCAGACTCACGTCTATCGAGTCCATGATGCCATCCAGCCATCTCATCCTGTGTCATCCCCTTCTCCTCCTGCCCCCAATCCCTCCCAGCATCAAAGTCTTTTCCAATGAGTCAACTCTTTGCATGAAGTGGCCAAAGTACTGGAGTTTCAGCTTTAGCATCATTCCTTCCAAAGAAATCCCAGGGTTGATCTCCTTCAGAATGGACTGGTTGGCTCTCCTTGCAGTCCAAGGGACTCTCAAGAGTCTTCTCCAACACGACAGTTCAAAAGCATCAATTCTTTGGTGCTCAGCTTTCTTCACAGTCCAACTCTCACATCCATACATGACCAATGGAAAAACCATAGCCTTGACTAGACGGACCTTAGTCGGCAAAGTAATGTCTCTGTTTTTGAATATACTATCCAGGCTGGTCATAACTTTCCTTCCAAGGAGTAAGCGTCTATATATATATATATATATATAAATAAAACATCTCAAGAGCAATAAAAAAATTTGGTCGTAACTTTCCTTCTAAGGAGTAAGCGTATATATATATATAAAAAACATCTCAAGAGCAATAAAAAAATTTGGTCATAACTTTCCTTCCAAGGAGTAAGTGTATATATATATATATATGTATGTGTATATATATATATATAAAACATTATCTCAAGAGCAATAAAAAAATTTCCAGAGTGTCCACCTGTGTCTTTGACTGTAGATTTTATTGTCCAAACTTACATATCAAATGAATCTGATTCAGAGTTTTCTGTTGAAGCTCACTATCCAAACTCCCACTTTTTGTTTCCCTAAACTCAGGAACCAAATAAGATTTAGATAATGAAGGAATACTTATAATTGCCTTTTTATGTTATTAGCCTCATTCCTGGCTCCATTTTTTTATCCTTGGTTTTTATTCCCCGCCCCCCTACACCCGCAACGGCTTTTTCTTTCTGCTGTACCAATTTATATTCCCTTTTTGTCACTGATATATTTGTTGAGAGAACGAATATATCTCTCTAAGCTAATATAAATTGTTCTTTTGGAACAAGATAGATTATAAATAACATACATATGTCTGGCTCTTATAGAAAAATGTAACTTTAATAAGGAAACTCAATGAGGGTAGGAGTATTCTGGGGACAATGGTAATCCACACACGACGATCTGCTTTTCCTCTGTGAGCAGAGCACTGTAATCGGGAGATGGACAAAGGACCCAAGAACCCAATATCCTCCAGCTTCCAAGTAAGAAAAGGATTGTTGAGTCGCTCAGAAAAAAAAATCAAGAATCTTCCTTCTCTTGGAACCTACAGAGAAAGAAAAGACTTGTTATATTTGACCAAAGGAAGATGTACTAGCAGTGTAAGATGAAAGAAATAATCAAGGAAGGACTTTCATGTATGACCATAGAGGACTAGCTCCCCTAAACAACCCTACACAAATTCAAGACAATTAAAAATGCTGGGAGTGAAACTGTATCTTGCAAATTATGAATTATATCAAGATTTCTTAGGAAAACAAAGAGCACGAGCCATAAAAGAAAAAAGGATAAACTAGACCTCATAAAAATGACAACTTCTGGTCATTAAAAAAAAAAAATTTTATTTTCTTAAATTGTTTAAATTAAACA
The DNA here is from genome assembly GCA_006410675.1 of Oreotragus oreotragus. Taxonomy (NCBI): domain Eukaryota; kingdom Metazoa; phylum Chordata; class Mammalia; order Artiodactyla; family Bovidae; genus Oreotragus; species Oreotragus oreotragus. The sequence continues at coordinate 125,517 of SJYX01017510.1, read as the reverse complement.
ATTTCTCAGCCTGACTGAGGAATACTCCCCAAAGCCATTTCTAACTATAAATGTTTTTAATCCATTGATGAGAAGGCAAGAAAGTAAAGGCAANAAAAAAAATTTTATTTTCTTAAATTGTTTAAATTAAACAATTTCTCAGCCTGACTGAGGAATACTCCCCAAAGCCATTTCTAACTATAAATGTTTTTAATCCATTGATGAGAAGGCAAGAAAGTAAAGGCAAACTTCACGTTGAGTGAAAGTATATAAAACCAGGAACCTAGACAGGTACATTAAAACTGAAGCCCCTGGTACACTGGTGCCCTTGCTGTTTTGAGAGCCACATGAGTGAACCAGAGAGAAGCCTACAATGTCTGAGAGGAGATACTCTAAGTAAGTTTGAAACCTCCAAAGGGCTATACCTGTGTATAAAAGTGAACAAGAAAAATAATCTAACTCTGCAGAAGAGGAATTTGACTGTCTCACTAGGTAGAGAGAGAGTAAAAATAAAAAAATTTCGCTCTAGAATTTCTAACCAAAAGCTGGCCTTACATTGGATTCGCAGCCCAAATCCATACTACCTATTTGCTACAAAACACATGAAGCTGAGAATTTTTAAAGTCATTCCAGCTTGGTAGTGCTTCAAGGCACCTGAAGAGGAAACACACATGCTAAGAATATAGTTTTCACTCCAGGCCTCAAAGAATTCCATAGTCCAAATTCTAAAAAATCTGAGCTTATATTAAAAAATTATACAACAAAAAAAGCACCATGAGAAAGTCTGCAGGAATAATGGCAGCATCATACCCACAAAAACTGTGGGTATGAGAATTAGGAGATACAGAACATAAATATCATGCTTAATATATTTAAATATATGTAAGAAAAATAATTTAGGATTAAAGAATCATGAATTATTAAAAATGATTGAGGAGACTTGAAAAATAAGCAGAACTCAAAATTTTTTTAAGTAACAATAACTGACATAAACTGAAGACAGAATTAGTGAAGTGGAAGAAAGACCAGAAAAATTTACCCAGAAGCAATATAAAGAGAAAATAGATGAAAAATTATGAAAGGGTGAGAGAAATGGAGTAGTGGGTAAAGTCTAATAAGCAACTAATTAATTAGAACTCCAGAATGTGAGAAAATAGGTAAAGACAATATTCAATGAGATATGGCAGATAATTTTCCAAGGTTGATGGAAAAGAAAAAAAAAAATCTTTACTTTCAGAAAGCCCAGCAAATCCTAAACATGATAAACAAAAGAAAGCCATATCCAGATATACTGTAGTGAAACCACAGAACACCAAAGACAAAGGGGAGTTCCCAAAACTATTCAAAGAATCATGTTCTTTAAATCACCCATGACTAATTCTCACCGAAGTAAAACTACCTTGTGTACAGTGGAAGATGCAACAGTAACACCCAGATCATCAAGCAACATTTGCCTTCTGTATTTTTTTTCTTTCCTTTTAAATATCTTAAAGGTTTAATTCACCAAGTATAAAAAGTATAAGAAAAGTGTAATTTTCTGAAATAAAAAACGACCACAAGTTTCCCTATTACTTCAACTGTACAGAAGAGAGGGATGGGACCAAAGAACACAACCGTTTATTCAGTACAAAAAGGAAGTCACTGGATTTGTTTAGGTGGCAAAGAGACTGAGAAAGGGCAGACAGGAGGGAAAGGATACGCACTTGCAGTTGGTACAGGTGTAGAAGACAGTCTGCCCTTCATCGGCTGATCGCATCTGCCTGGTGTGGTATGCCATTCCCTCGTGCCCACATCGAGAGCAGCGCCTGTCAACCTGGGAAGCAACTGGTGGGATTAATAATTTCCCTTTCCGCTCACAGACATCAGGCTGTCACACTCCCCAGACTCTGATGTTTTAAAGACCCCTCTTCCCTCTTAAAGGACTTCCCACGTGGCGCAGTGGTAAAGAATCCGCCTGCCAATGCTGGAGACGCGGGTTCCATCCCTGGCTCGGAAGATCCCCTGGAGGAGGAAATGACAATCCGCTCCAGTATTCTTACCTGGAAAATTCCATGGATAGAGGAGCCTGGCAGGCTACCGTCCACGGGGTCGCAGAGTCAGACACGACTCAGCACAGCACACACCCTTCCCTCTTGGAATTAGGTACAAAACTCTCCAGATCTGTGCAATCGCCCCTCCATTTCTTTCCCACCCTCCTTTGATGGGGCCAGTCCTCGATGTCATTCACTCACCACAGGTCCCTGGAACTCAGGTCCTTCCTCCATCGACAAAGGCATGGATGTCCCCAGTTTGTTAAACACAACTGAGGTCTTCACAACCTTCCCCTCAAAGTCTGTGCAAGCAGTAAGAACTGGTTGTGGAGACAGAAAGGAGGGCTGACACCCATAATTCCCTCTCGGTTAGGACAGGAGGCCTTATATATTCTTCCCTTCAGATTTCGACCCAAGGCCAAAAGTGCCTGATTCCCTGCTTCAGGGTCCCCCTCTTCAATCCAACCGATATTAAGGTCCTCAAGCCACTGACCCTTGCACGCTGGGCCCTCTGCCGGGGTCGCGGCGTACAAGCCCCTTACCTCGCACACTGATGGAGAAGCCACAGCGGGTACAGGCGACCGCATCCTGAGCCCCAGGCAGAGGCAGGACCGAGCCACAATCTGGACAGAAATCCAGGTCCGACTGAAAGCTGGAGCAGATGCCGGCGAGGTCCATGACGAAGGGTAGTCGAGGGCTGGGAAGGAGAGGAGGCTGCTAACAAACGAGAGTAGCTCCCTCCCCACTGAAGAGTCGCTCCTATTCTGTCCCTGGACCTAAGCATACAGAACCCGAGTCCTTCTCCCACGTACGCCTGTGCCTCTAAGACCAAGGAGCCCACATATCCAGAATTCCAAGCCACGGTCCGGTACTTCGACTTGGGGGTTTGCCTACCTGGGGNCGTGGGTGAAGGTGAGGAGACCAAGTGAGGGGAAGGGAGGGAGGGCCCGGGTCCTGGACTCCAGGAGCTCCTTCATCCATTATCCTGTCTGCAGACCAAATGGAATCTGAGAGGGTTCCAAGCTGAAAAGCATCCAGGAAAAGAGGCTTCGAATCCTTTTTTCAGATTCCACACCAGCCTGGCATCCTTCGAGGACTACTTGCTGAAATTCATCAGACTGGCAGCCTTTCATCCTTCCTACTTGTATTCAGTACATACCCCTCCCTTCTCTCCCTGCATTGTTCTCCCTTCCTCTCCACCCTTCCTTTCCTGTCTGTACATTAAATTTGCTGACTTTGTACTTGTCTTTTCCTATTCCTATTTCTTCCCTCCTTCTGTGGCTTTTCTTTTCTGAACCTTTAGACTGGATGTCTGTCTCTCTGTATACAAACTCCCCGAATCTCTCCTGTTCTTCCAGAAGCCAGTCACCTTTGAGGATGTGGCAGTGAACTTCACCCAGGAAGAGTGGAAATGTTTAGATGCCAGTCAGAGGGTCCTCTACCAGGATGTTATATCAGAGACTGTCAGAAACCTGATGTCTGTGGGTAAGAGGCTGGGGTTCCTCACAAGCTTTCTGTCCCAGGCCTTTGGAACATCTGGTTTCCCTAGATAGGCAGATCAGCTCACAATTATCTTCACTGATCCTTGGTTTTGGTTCTTTATGTTGCAGGTGGGAAAGATCTGGGTTACTAGGCTCAGGGTGAAAGAAGGAATGAAAGCTTGCATGAAGGCAAAGATAGCACTTGTAACATGATAACAGTGTTTTCAAAGAATGCAAATCTGCCTATTCATCCAGCCAGTATTTACTGAGTCATTTGTCTTATGTGGGCTTCCCTGGTGGCTTAGAGGTTAAAGCATTCGCCTGGAATGCGGGAGACCCGGGTTCGGTCCCTGGGTCAGAAAAATCCCCTGGAGAAGGAAAATGGCACCCCACTCCAGTACTCTTGCCTGGAGAATCCCATGGAGGGAGGAGCCTGGTAGGCTACAGTCCACAGGGTCCCAAAGAGTCGGACACGACTGAGCGACTTCACTATTGTCTTATGTACCTGGCATTTTGTTGGAATCTGGCCTTTTGTGTGTCTCCTCCCAGCACTTGTGTGTCCCAGATTATGGCTCTTAAACCACAGATATGCAAGAAGGGAACCTGTTGTCCCCATGAGGTGTGAAGGGGCTGAGCCTGGGACCTCAGCTCTTCCTCTCCATCCCATTCCCCAGATGGAATCTTTCTGTCTAATCTAGATCTGATCACCAAGCTTGAGCAAGAAGAGAAACATTGGGAAGCAGATCTCTGTTCCCCGAATGGAGAAGACTTTCATTCAGGTGAGAATTGCAAAGGAGAGAGGAGGGTGAAAAGGACCCAGGACATGCCTCAGGAACATGGAAATGCCTGAGAGGAACAGGGCTCTGTATACCTGATCCTAGCTTGCATCCTTCCTGCCTGGACATCAAGTCCCCTGGCATCAAGAAGATGAGTATCTGAGCCATTCGGAACAAGTGAATATCTTCAGTTTCCAGAGACAGAGATTCCATGTCAGTTGCTTATGGCAGCGATAGCTTCTTGATTAAAAAGTCCTTCCCAAGAGAAAAAGAAAGGGATAGGAGATAAGCTTGATGCTGAGTTGGACTAAGGATGACTTGTTCCTGAGAGTAGAATAAGGACTTGAGAGAGATTTAAGTCTGAGCTGACCCCACTCCTGATTTGCTGGGACAGTTCTGGTTTATACTTCTCACCTTAGCTTGATTCTTAATAGCACCTCTGATCGTCCAAGTGTCCCAATCCTCATGATATATTATGAGGTCACCTGTAGGTATCTGGGGTATCTGGGAGTATGATCAATATTGCAAATGAGAGGAATTAACACACGCATTGTAAATAAAGTATACTTCAGTATTTGAAAAAAGAAAATAAAAAGAAATGGATTTCCAGAAATGGGGTTAAAATTTTGATCTCCGATATTGTTGGAAGATTCCAGTTAAATTTTTTAATGCTTTTAATTTGAAAACCCAAAAGTTTATTCTTATTTCTGGTCTCTGAGTTTTAAGAGTGAGGGTGAATGTCGGGTGGGAGAGGAAGCAGTGTGGACTAAACAGAGAGCTCTGTCAGGGCTGTCATGATGAATCCCATCATTCTTCCTCATTCCCTCCAGGAGGCAAGAAGGAGGAATGCCAAGAACAGAGTCAGAGTTTGGGAGATGAGGGGACTGTTGATGACAAGAAGGCCTCCCTTGCTCCCAGAGGCTCGGGCCCCGCCTCTGCTCCAGCTGGGTCCCTGGACAAGATGCCAGCATTGCCAGAATCCTGGGCTCGGCCAGCCTTTACCTGTCACACCTGTGGCAAGTGCTTCAGCAAGCGCTCCAGCCTTTATAACCACCAGCTTGTTCACAACAGCACCCAGTGTGGGAAGTCCTTCCAGAACCCCAAGGACCTCAGCTCCGGCCGGCGCAAGCAACTCGGGGAGAGGCCTTTCTGCTGCTCGCTCTGTGGCAAGACCTACTGCGATGCTTCTGGACTGAGCCGTCACCGCCGTGTCCATCTGGGCTACCGGCCCCACGCGTGCCCCTTCTGTGGGAAGTGCTTCCGGGACCAGTCTGAGCTTAAACGCCACCAGAAGACGCACCAAGGCCAGAAGCTGGGGGCTGGAAACCAGAAGCATATTGTGAGGACTCTGGATACCAGAGCTGGATTACAGGAGCTGGCAACAGGGAACCATGCACCAGTGGCTGGGACCCAAGGACCCACACTTGAAACCAAGGGTCCCAAGACTCAGCCCCAGCCGTCAACAGACAGGAACCAGGCACCTGCCACCAAGAACCTGGTAATCACTGTGAGAGCTCAGGCCCCAGTTGTTACAGCCCCAGAGCCTGTGACCAGGACCCCAGCCCCAGAGCCTGTGACTAGGACCCTGACAGCCAGCATGCGAGCCACACGCCTGAACACCAAGTCCCCCTCTCACCCAGAGAAGCCTTCAAGACTCAAGATCTTCTCCTGCCCTCATTGTCCCTTGACTTTTAGCAAGAAAACCCGTCTCTCCAGTCATCAGAAGGTCCACTTCACAGAGCAGTCCAACCGCTGCTTCCACTGTGGCAAGTCCTTTACTTTATTCTCCGGGCTGATCCGGCACCAGCAGACTCACTGGAAGCAGAGGGTCTACTGTTGCCCTATCTGCGACGTCTGCTTCGGGGAGAAAGAGGACCTTTTGGGTCACTGGGGGGGCTACAGAAGCAAGGGGCTGTTCCTGGGCAGTCCCCACAAGTGCTGGGCCATCCTGGGTCAGCGGCTTGGCTTCTTTCCCAATGCCTCTGCTGTGGCAGGGAAGGAAATGAATCATCCTCCTAGATCCAGACCCTCAGGAAAGGGGAGGAAGGGAGAGGAAAAGGCACACAGAAGAAGGAAGGCAGACAAGGCAGTGAAGGCCTTGGAAGGGAAATGAATGGCCTGGCCACCCGAGGTCTTTCTCTGTTTGGTTTTCCAGAGGAATGACCTCCAGGGTAAGGAGACTGGGATAAGGGAAGAGAGGTGAAGGGATAGTGGAGGACATACAGAAAGGTAAGGGGACGAGAAATGGCACTTGGAAACTTGTATTGTTATTAATTAGCACCTAGCTTGTTTCTTTGTCTGATAGACCATCAAGTAGTAATTGTTCAAAAAGACAGTGGATCTCCATTAGGTATGAAGATGAGAGGGAAAGGATGAGAGAAGGGAAAGTCCGAGAGGCCCATCTGTTCGGGGTGTGGAAGTAGAAGGGAGGTGTCTGGAAACAGGCATGTTGCTCCGTTCTCATCCCTTGCTCCCCTGGCTCCTTGTTGAGCTGCCCAGGCAAGATGGAGCTCTGGCCAGCACTCCATGGGTTTCTCCCCAGGTCCTTACTCTGCAGGTCACTTGGCTCTCTCTGGGATATTGTGGACTTTCCTGCACCTTATCTTCAACCCTTCGCACCCCTCAGCTCTGCCTACCAGTGCTGAGATTTTGGAAGAAATGACCACCATTTGCAAAGCTGATGTGTTGTAATTTGCAACAAGGAGGTTCCTGGTCTCCATTTCATGGCAGAGACCCACTTGTCTGTGTTACTCTGCAGCACAGGTGTCTTCTGACAGAGAGAAGAACACCTGCCTGGCTGTAGCCCGAGAGGACTTCAGGTGGAAGACAGACCAAGGAGCAGAACGATGTGGGCAGCAAAAAGGGGGAGAGGAAGGAAGGAGCTGAGGAAAGGAACAGACAAGGTAATGACAGAAGAGAAGTCGATCTTGTTTGGAATTCAGAGCATTCCTGGAAATGCAGATTGCAATGTCCCCACAGTGAGGAGGGAGGCCAGTGAATGTGCAGCTCAATGGATGTGACATCCCCAAGGACTGATCCTTGGACCAGCCAGGCTCTTCTCCATCCCAGCCGAGATACGGTATCCTTCAGAAGGGGTTTCCTAGAAGGAGGAGAAAATAACTTGAAAAAGCTGTCAACAGTTCCTGTCATGAAACTGTTAAACCAGAGAGAAGAAAGACCCTGAGGAATCACCCAGCATCAGAGGTGAGGCCCAGGGCAGCTGCTGTAGGGAATGGATGGACGAATGGGAAAGGAGGCAGTTGGAGTGGGATTCCTGACAGTGGGGCTCCTAGCTGGGGCAGATCAGGCAGCAGATTAGAGCGCCTTCAGCTCCCATCATCCCCCAGGAGGAGACATCCCTCACCCAGGCCAGCCCCTTCCTTTCCTCTTGGATTTTGATCCCTCAGTAGCCCCCTCTTTCCCTTGCTGCTGCTCTCTTTCTCTTTTGCTCTCAGCTTATAAGAAATTGAAGAAAACTTACTTAGCTCTTCAAGAAATTGTCCTGAAAACAAAGAGAAATAGGTGATGAGCGGAAGATGACTGGCTCCTCCCACATCCTCCCTGTAGACTTTGTAGTCATGCCCCTCCCCCCTTCCACTAAGAGACCCCTCAGATCTCAATAAGTGGTTTGCTTCTTGGATTCTCTGAGAAGTCTGGGGTTGGCCATGGGGACAGAGCAGGAAGGACATTCTGGCTCTGAATCTTGAACCCTGCTCCCATCCACCCTCTTTATGTTTCCCATTCAGGGCTGGCTTGATTCCTCCAGCTCAGTGGTCCCGTCTGCTGCCCCAACACTGCACCTGCTAGTCTGCGGTGTAGCCAGTTATAGCAGATGATCAAGGCCACCAGGGGTCCGAGAACCGGCACGATGACAAATAAGGTTATCTTCCAGCAGGGCACCATCAGGAAGTGGGGATCTGAATTATTTGCCACAAAACAAACAGGATGAATATGTGTCCCCCCTTCGGTCCCACCCACCCTCTCCATTTATTATTGTATTTCTTCGGGATTGGGGGTGCTTAACCTGGGTCCCAAAATAGTTTGGATAGAATCCAGGGAGTTCATGAATTTGCATGAGAAAAGCACTACATTTTTTATTTTCATTAACTTCGAACTGAATTTAGCTTTTTCTTCCTGAAAAAGGACTGTAGGTAACAGATCAGTTATCAGTGGTACCTGTGACTTTATCACCAATGGAAACAGCATTCCCATCAGAGTTGTTTCTGAAGTCTCAAAGTGCTGTTTATCAGTGTTTTGAAATACCAGTTTTGAAATACCAAATTGTTAGACTTGCCACCACGTTTTATTATTTAATCTATAGTTTTGTTATTTAAAGAAACATTGGTTACTTTAATCACAAGTTTGTTTATATTTCAATAACTTTCAAAACAATGGTTTTCTTTCTAATCATATGTGTTGTATTTTGTGTGTACATTTCAAAACATTCTGGGAAGGGAGAGGTTCGAGAGGCTTCACTAGACTGTTGAAGAGTACAGAGTTAAGACCTTTGTTATTTGACTCCTGTAAAACAAAGATCTTGGTCCTCCCCTTTGAGTTGGAGACTGTGTGTGTTTTTCTACACAATGATTAAATGCCAGGGTGGAGCCAGGGGCACCTCCAGCCTTCAGAAGCAAACGCTGTGCTGTTTGGGAAGGCTGCTCAGGGTAGGGACCATATTAAAATTTCTGCAACATCCACTCAAGTATTCGGGTGCCCTTCTGTTGTAGGCATTGTCCTTAGGCGCTAGATGATCTGCAGTGACAAAAAAGACAGAAACCATATCCTTGGGCCAACCTGTTTTTTTTTTTCTTTGCTGTGTGGCATGCAGGAGCTTAGTTTCCCCACCAGGGATCAACCCCCTACAGTGGAAGTGCAGAGTCTTCTGCAGTGGACTGCCAGGGACTGCCAGGCCAACATTCTAGGGGGGATGTCTTCACTTCCCCCGAGGAGTCAGTTACTTATTCTGTACTCATGAAAACTCATTTTTCCTTGTGATTTGTCAATGATGTATATGTATTTTCATTCACCAGTTAATTTATGTGTATGTATCTCTTCCCCAGCTAGACATCAAATTGATGTGCAGAGGCTCTGTTTACCTCTCCTTTGTAATTTCTGAAAAAATAAAAGCATGTAGATAAAGTATTTGTAATTCCTAGAATGAGTTAACATTGGGAAGCTGTTAGTTGTAGTTCCACACATGAAAGTGTGTGCTTGTGTGCTCAGTCATGTCCAACTCTTTCCGACCCAGGTCTACAGTGGGGTTTTCCAGGCAAGAATACTGAAGCGAGTTGTTTTTTCCTCCTCTAGCGATCTTCCCCACCTAAGGATCGAACCCACATCTCCTGCATTGCAGGCAGATTCTTTATCACTGAGCCACCTGGAAGCTCTGAGTATTATTAATTAATAATGCTATTATCTAACCAATCCTAGATGCAGATAATGACATTCAAAGAAAGAACAAGAGAGGGAGAAAACCAACCAGGAGCCGGGGGTCGTTATGTCCCCAGGTGACAGGAGTGAAACACCAAGCTGACCTGGGGGTCTGGGTATTCCCAGAACTTACCAAAAGTCCGGTGGAGATTCTCTGAAAGAAGAAAAAATGCAAATGAACTTCGTAGTGCACTCACAATGATCCTTTCTCCTCTGAGTCTTTGTTATTTAATCACTTTCAAGTAAGTGGTGCACAATGATGGAGGAAGGGAAGCTGTAGGATTTTACTTCTGCTCTCCCTGAAGGCAGGGAAGAGGAATGAAACTTTGTACGTCTGGTTTTAGGAGTTTTAAATAGTGAAGTTCTTGCTCCAAGGGAGCACAGGGTGTCGGGACAGAGGCAGAGATGGTCAGAGAAAATGACCATTTCAGTTATGGGGAAGGTCTGGGGAGGGAAGCTGCCTGGAACTTACCTATCTCTGCCCAGAGTTTTCCTAAAATAGAAAAAGGCAACATTGTCAATTCTACCTCAGGCAGTAGATGGAGACCCGCCACACCCACTGCCCTGGGCCTTTTTGCAGGCTCTTTTCTCAGCGTCCTGGGAGCATCCTTAGAGTGAGAACTATATTTGAATCCCGGGCTTCAGACTTATTCTTTGGCTATTGCCTGGGTTAAAGAAATGGAGAACCTCGGTAGACTGCAATGTCCACCAACACCCCAAACCAACCATTACCTCCCCNGCACGCCAGGGTTGATCCAGTAGAAGGGATCTGAAAGGCGGAACCAGGGAGGCCCAGTGCTCAACCTCAACACCCAGCACAGGGCCCAGAGACGACTCAGAACTGACATCTGAGCTTAGGCTTAAAGGAAAAGTGGTTGTTTCCAAGCAGGGCCTGGAATGCCAGGAGTCTATATATTGGGCAAATCTTGGAGAGTTTTGAGAACCTCAGAAGGGACTTAGATCTGACCCTCAAGGTCATGGGGGTACTCTGAAGGATTGCATAATGAGGAGTAACAAGATCTGACACTGCAGGATGGAGGGGGCGGGGACGGGGGAGAGTCAATTAAGAGGCTATGATAATAGTGAAAGTAAAAAACATGAGCCTGAACTAGGACAGTGCAGGAAATCGAGGTGAACTTAAACAGGAAAAAAAAGTCTTTTTAGCAACTTTTAAACTGAAATGTAGTGTTTCTTTCTATTATGTTTGTAGGTAACACTCTGACACAATATGAACAGAACCTGAGACTTTGTCATCCCTTAAAAGCATAACTATTTTCATATCACAGTTGGTGCAGAAATCTCAGAATATCACCTATGGTCACCGTTTTGAAATGACACTCTGATCAGGCCCACCCCATATCTTATTTAAAAGTAACCTGGAGCAACACGATTTTGATAACTATTTTAGTACAGGTATGTTATTCGTTTCAAATATCCTTCTGAGAAGGGGTCCGTCGACTTTACCAGTCTGACAAAAGGGTGCATGACACAAAGCAATGTTCAGAACCTCTGTTCTGGAGATTTTAAGAAAGTGGAATCTGTGGATTTGGTAGATGCGGACTGGAAAGGGTAAAGAGAGGGTATAACCTTTGCCTTTCTGGTGCCATCTGCACCCATTTTAGAGTCTGTCCTTCAGTGCCTCAAAGCTCTCCTGGTGTGGTCTCAGCGTGCAGGGACTGGGCTTTTCATTTTGTTCTCTGCTTTAGGGGGCTAAGGGCTTCCCTTGTGGCTCAGTTGGTAAAGAATCCGCCTGCAGTGCAGGCGACCTGGGATCGATCCTGGGTTGAGAAGGTCCCCTGGAGAAGGGAAACGCTACCCACTCCAGTATTCTGGCCTGGAGAACTCCATGGACTGTATAGTCCATTGGGTTGCAAAGAGTCCCACATGACTGAGTGACTTTCACTTACTCACTTAGGGATCTAAATAAAGATACTGACATCAGGGGAGGCATTAAGTTGCAGCAAAAAACCTCAAACTGGTCTCTTAGGTAAAAATACCACCCTTCAAGCTGCAGTTTCAGGTGCTTGTCTGTTACTGTGTCCCCCAGGAGAAAACACAGTCAACTCTGCTTTCAAAGTTCTTATCGGAAGTAACCTGGAGCAACATGATTTAGCAATCACATACTTTAGTTCCTTTCTTTGTACGCCTTTTATATTTTAACAAAGGGTTAGAATCACAAAATGAGAGAAAAGCAAACATTGGGAGACTTCTGATGTAAAGTGATAAGTGAAATGTGCCTGACAAAACAAATCAAACCTGAATCTGATGGTGCATATTCTAATTGATGAGTTCATAGGAAATAAAGGGTATGAAACACTGTGTTGAACAACATAGGGATGAAATCATGGCAAGCTCTACAGGGTGAATACCTACCTGTGGATCTTGTTTGGGTTGGATTCAAGCGAACCAACTGCAAAAATGTATTTATAAAATAATCAGAAAAATGTGAACACAGACGGGGTATTAATAAGAATTTTTGTTAAAGTTTAAAGATGTAACTAATATTTTGGTTACGATTTTGTTTTGTTTGGTGAGTTTTTCTGTTTGAGACATACATTCTTGAGGATTTAGCAAATGACATGATAATGCTGTCTAGGATTTGCCTGAGTAATTCACCTGGGGAGGAAGTTGATGGGTGTGGTTGAGTGAAACAGGTTGTCTGTCCCTGGTTCATAACTACTGCAGTCAGGTGATGGGAACTGGGAGGCTCATAAGAATCTCTCTACTCCTGGGAGTATTTTACTGTTTCATAATGAAGAGTTTAAGGAAAGGTTTAGAGACAGCTAGTAATAAAATCATAAGTGTCAAGAAAAGTGTAAAGTTGGAAAGTGAGATTAGAAACTCTTTAGAGAAAAAGGGAAGGTGATTACACCTGAGAATCCCATGGACAGAGGAGCCTGACGTGGGCTATAGTCCATGGGATCGCAAGCGTTGGGCACGACTTAGTGACTAAACCACCAATTACATCTGAAATTTGGCAATCACATGCTTACAGTATTTCGGTCCTAAATTTGTCTTGGCTTCCTGGAGCCACAGGCTAGGTGAGTGGTCCCTTATAAAATACTCCCCCCCCACCACCACTTTTTTTTTTTTAAGACTCTTAGGCATGCAGATTACAAGACAGGAGGAAGTGGGTTGGATTATGGAAATCCACCCAAAGGAAAACTTTCTCCCCAGGGAGGTTTTTTTTTTTTTTTTCCTGAGGGAGTGGGGATGGGAAGTGTTTTGAGGGAGGCAGTTTTTGAGCAAGGAGGAAGTTACTGAACAGGAATGAGGAAAACCAGCCAACTGGAGAGGTCCTCACTCTTGCAGGTAAAAATCCCCCAGTAAGAACAGCTGTATGAAGAACATTCTGTGCCGCACAAAGCTATTTTCACATGCCTGGAATCCCTCTGTAGAAACAGTGCTTTGTTATCCCACATACAATGCTATCTTATGGTCCCAGCACTGCGACAGTGGCCCTTGAGACACAAAAGTGATCGATTGTCTGATGTTTGTGCTGCAGGTGGGGAGGAGGGAGGAAAATGACCTGAGGCTCTGGACTCAAAATATTTTTGATCCTCAATTAAATAGCAATTAACTTTCAAATCTCCCCCTCCTTGTACACATCTTAACTCCTCAGGGATAGATAAAACAAAACAAAATTTCAAAGTCATCCATCACACAAAACATACTGCAATGAAATTCTGGAGAAAGGAGGCATGGAGGTAAAATCTATAGGTAACATCTCTTTCTATGAATATATTCAGACATTTCTTCTATTTGTTTAACTCACTTGCAGCTATGTTTATCAGGAATATATTCTTCAAAAATGTACCTCATCTAATAAAACACCACAAACACATCAACTGAGGAATTCATTGTGATAGGATTTGATCAATTTGACTCCTTAGGAATAGGGCTCTTATTCATAACAAATAAAAAGACAATACAAAGCAAAACAAGAAGGGAAAAAGTCCACTTGGATACTTTGATTAACTTGTAGACAATTCATATTCCCCTTGAGTAGCACAAAATAACACACAAATGGATTATTCTGGATTTTGCTTCCTGCATTTATCATTTTTTTCTATTTAAAATAAAAAGTTTCCTTAGGCATACGTAGCCTACCAGGCTCCTCTGTCCATGGGATTTTCCAGGCAATAGTACTGGAGTGGATTGCCATTTCCTTCTCCAGGGGATCTTCCCGACCCAGGGATCAAACCCGGGTCTCCCACACTGTAGACAGATGCTTAACCGTCTGAGCCACCACCAACTCCATTATATATACATTTTTATATAAATGGATAAGTATGATGATATGGATAAAAAAGAAATACAGTCGTTTTTCTTTTTGTTGGATCAAACCGTATCCTCCCTTTTCCCCCAAAGTGAACCATATTAACTTTCTTACTGATGTCTTTTTATGTTTCTCTTATATAAAACATAAGGTTTTGTCCTGTTCCCTATATTCTGTAGCTGTCTTTTATTATCCAACAATACCTTGTGAAATGCCTCCAGGCTGTCTGGTATGGCCCTAAAGCAATTTTTTAAAATGGCTCCATGATATTCACTATATGGGTAACAGTTTTTACTCAGTCACTCCCTACTCTTGGGTCTGGACTCTGATTCTGGCTTTTTTCTTATGTATAATAATGATGTAGCAGACATTGTGGGCATATAAATTCCCACGTGCTGATGTGTGTATCTCTATGAAGTCAATTCCCAGGAGTGAGCTGTTTGGGTTGAAGGATCTCACCTCAACTGAGAGAATGGTCAGAGGCTCAGAGGAAGATCTTGGCCATCAAACAGGCGATACTTACTGATACACACACTACTCACCTTCCACTTTCAATTCCATCGCTGCCTCCTCTTGGTAAGAGTGATCTCGGAAGAAGCAGGTAAAACCTCCTTCATCTGAGAACCTCACATTCCGGATCCTGAGGGTCACCTTCCCCTCCCCAATGGTCTCTTTTAGCAGCTGCGTGCGGCCCCGGTATTCAGGTGCCTGCTCTTCATCTTGGTCCTTGCCATTTCGGTAGAGATGAACCACCCTGGAGAAGGGGGGCCGATACCATCCCACCTCCATGCCTGTAGCGTTCTTTCCTGGAGATATGCGACAGGGCAATTCCACTTCATCCCCCACCAGCGCCCGGATGGGGTGCCCTGGTCCTATTACTCTGAACTGTCCTGTCCAAGACACCAAAGAAAAGAAACTGAGCGTCAGAGGGAACCTGGACAAACAAGTCTTTCATGGGAAGGAAGGGCTGCTTCAAACAGGGAAAGAAGAAGAAGCTTAATTTTTAAGTGGAATTCTAGAGCCAGGGAGAAGCTTAATATTTCTTAAAGGTCTCTGGTTAGAGAGATACTGTGAGTTCCCTGCATAGACCATTCTAGCCAGTGGCCATCCCATCCCTTAGGAATGCAGCCAAACATTGCTCAGTTTAATGGTCCCGTGGGCCTTCCTGTTCGGACTTGGCCAGATTGATCCTTACACTCCCCTTAGTGGCTTTGCTTTGGTCACTTCACTGCTACCACCTCTCTGTGACTTCTCAGCTCTCTGTCCTTGTTCACACCCTGGTCCCGTTCTTCTCTGAGATCACCCTAGAGGTGGTTCTATTTTCTTCTTCATTTCCTCTGTATCTTCAGCCCTCTCTATAGCTCCTGGACCCTGCCATACATGCTCCCAGTCTGTTTTCATCTGTGGGATGTATCTCCTCCTCAGACTGGGAGCAACTGGGAGATGAGGCTGCTTTCTCCATTAGACCTGCAAAGATTTCTTGAAGGCATGCATAGCCTCCCTCTGTTAGGTGGCTCCTTGAGGCTGGGAATGTGTCTTCTGAGAGCAGGGCTCCTCTGTAAAAACTTATTAATGTCTGATCTTGCAGAACAGAACTCTTGGAACAGAACTCTCACATGTGACAAGACACTTCAACAAACATTTATCGAGGTTTACCATGGGACAAGTGTGACTAAGCATGTTATAGGTTTCATCTCATTGAACCTTGACAGCAACTCCAAAAGGTTGTTATGATAGTCCCTGTTTGATAGGTGAGAAATCAAAGCTGGAAAGATAGGTAAGAACCAAGTTCAGGGAGAGCCCTGAGTGAAGGTCACATGATGGAGTTGGGGTCCCTTCTGAAGGCTGTAGGGAGGCACTGAAGGTGTCTGAGGGGAATCATGTCAGCACATCTATGTTTTGGGAAGATCACGTGCACGGCAACTTGAGGATGTGTTGAAGGAGGTGAGCCCGGGGAACTAGCCTTTCTATTCTCAGAGTCTCCCCAGGGCAGGAATAAAGAGAAATCTTACCTGCAGAGATGGAAGTCAACTGGAGGAGGAGGAAGAGGAGGGAGGGGAGACAGCTGGGCAGAGAGGAGCTCAATAAACTGGCCATCTCCACTGTCGGTGGGGACAGAGAGCCCCTGCAGCAGGGTCAGGCCAAGGAGAGGCCCCTGAGGTGCATGTCCCCACCCCTGAAAAAGTCCTAGGGGAGGATCGGGGAGGGCAGAGCTGCCCTGGCCCTGCCTCCTCCCCAGCAGAGCCACAGCTGTGCTCCCAGGCACAGCCCCACGTCATCCCTGCCAGGACTTACACAAAAGGGCTACAGAGCCAGGGGATGACCAGGGTTTGCCTTCCCCACCCCCTCAGAGCTGGAGCAGAGGCTGCCTGGTACTGGGCCTTCCTCCCCCACTCCCTCCTGGCAGCCAGCCTTCCAGGGGGCTTCCAGGATCTGACCTGTTGGGATGAATCACCCACTGGACCTCAGGCTGAAGCTTGTCCAAGTGCTCTGCAAGGTCTCTTCAACCCCTCATGTCCAGGAGCTAGCCAAGGGAGAGGGATCTGTGTTGGATTTTTTTTAAAATGAAGAAGAAACATTTAGACTTAGTTTCCTATTTCTACCATCTTCTGTCATCACCAGGCCATTCATTCCTCTTGATGTCTGACCTCCCTCTCACTGCAAATCTAAATGCCCTTCCTTATGTTCTGATGTGTTGCTTGGATTTAGTTAGCTTCTCCCTCCCAAAGAATATTAATACAGTTTGGAAAGTCACAAGTTGAGTGTCATGAGTTGATTGCCACCTGTGCTTGGAGAAAGTATTATAAGATCTGCAAAGTCAGTGACTGTCAATCAACAGGCATTGAGGACAGACCAGCAACCAGGATGTATCCTCCAGCCGGGGCATCACTCTCCAGTTTCCTCTGTGTCACAAGGAAAGTGAGATCTGGGGTCTGGGATGGAACCTCCATGGAACAGACCATGGGGTTGCAAAGAGTCGGACACTGAACAACCAAATAAACAAATAAGAATCCGTTTTCCTTGCATTGGACACTCAGAGTCCCAACCACTAAGGAAGTTGCCGAGAGCTAGGATTTGAAGTCACTCTACCTCTGAAGAGCTCACTTCTCTTACCTCCATGCCCTCGACTGCCTCACGTCTTTGTAAAGGGGGTGGATTTCTGGAGCTGGGGTGAGCAGTCCGTTGGATGACATGGTGTCTGGACAAGGGGAGAGAATGGGGAAACAAACCCGGTGGTGTTGCCATTTACAGAAATCGCTATAGGAGCCTCTGGGTTTGCTGAGCATGGAGCATGGTGTGGTCATGTCTAACAACCCTGTGCTGTTGGTCAGGCTGGTCGTGACGGTCAGCAGTTAATTGATACTTTAATTCTGTGTGGCATATGTTATGTGCTCTTACAAATATTCTTGTAAGAATATTTGTCGTTTCTTGCTCTCCTCAGCAGTGTCCATTTGAGCCACACCTCTCACCAGGTCTGGTAACAGTCTGTGTACACAGTCATGTATGCAAAGTGACATGCTATAAATTCGTTAATGTATATGTTAACCAACACACTATCCATGTGTGAGATGGTAAGCACTCAATAAATGAGAGCTTACCTAGGTTCCCTAATAGCAGTACTGCGTAAGTTTTTCTAGAGAATGTGTGAAATATAGAGCATGCACTGTTCTGCTTCTTATGTTTACTTAATAATGCACAGTCCCACATTAATATGTAATATAGCCCTCTTGAACTTTTGAAAATGGATTCTTATTTGTTTATTTGGTTGTTCAGTGTCTGACTCTTGGCGACCCCATGGTCTGTCCATGAAATTCTTCAGGCAAGAATACTGGAGTGGGCTGCCATGCCCTTCTCCAGGGGATCTTCCCAACCCAGGGATCGAGCCCATGTCTCCTGTATTTCAGACATATTCTTTATCATCTGAGCTACCAGCTACTAGGTAACATATAAATGTATTCCATTAACTTAAATTAATAAATATTTAGCAGAAATGATGTGTGTCAATCCTTATATTAGGCTCTGATTGTAAAAGTTTCAGCAGGACAAAGAAAAAGGTTTTTTTTTTTCTTTTTTGGCCCATACCGTGAGGCTTGTGGAATCTTAGTTTCCTGATTAGGGTTGAACCCAGACCTCCTGTAGTGGAAGCCTGGAGTCCATGCCACTGGAAAGCCAGGGAATTTCCAAGAAGATTCTAGCTTTCTCTAGAGGAAAGCTAGAATCATGGTGGCTTTGTTTTCATTTTTGCTATTTAATGTTGCATTTCTTCAGGCATCAGGGTGAATGCAGGCCTTCCCACATGCCTAGGGTCCTGTCCCTCTACTGGGCACAACACATGTGTATGCCTGACTCCATTTCTCTCCTGTGCCCAGGCTCCTGCTGGGGGTCACTGAGGGTCGAAGTGGTTCCTGGGGGGAGTTGAAGACATCTGAAAACCAGTCCTGGGGAGATTAAGAAGTGAGATCAAGCTTGAATCTAGGCCCCAAACCCTCAGCACACATTCTATTACCCCACTGGACTTCTTTTACAAAACACAAATTGAAAGAAAAGTGTTAAGAATTTCAAGATAGCGACATAGAAGGCAATTCCCTGGTGGCACAGTGGATAAGACTCCATGCTCCCAATTTAGGGGGCCTGGTTTGGTCCCTGTCAGAGAACTAGACCTTGCATGCTGTAACTAAAACCCAGAGCAGCCAAAAAAAAAAAAAAAAAAATAGTGACACAGAGCATTAAAGCCCAAACACAGTGCTCCCTCCTAATCATGGGGTCCTGTGCAGCTGTGCTGGTTGTTCACTGCCCTCTGTACAGGTGCAGTTGTTAGCTCAAACAGCATGTGCAGTTGCAGTTTTAATAAGTNAAAAAAAAAAAAAAAAAAAGATAGTGACACAGAGCATTAAAGCCCAAACACAGTGCTCCCTCCTAATCATGGGGTCCTGTGCAGCTGCGCTGGTTGTTCACTGCCCTCTGTACAGGTGCAGTTGTTAGCTCAAACAGCATGTGCAGTTGCAGTTTTAATAAGTTGCCCTGCTCAAAGCTGTATACTCTGTACATGTGAATATACTATAGCTCAGCTTTCTCCTCTACAAGTGGAGGAGAATGACATCTGTCCCATTAGGACTGTGAGCAGAATTACAGGAAGGAACCCATGGGAACTGTGAATGGTACACAGTAAACACTCTGTAAGTGCCCTTATTTGCTCTCACTTGCAGTGATTTTTTTCTTCTGGAGCTCCCCCTAGTGGTACGAATATCAGGAGGAAATTGATATTTTCCGCTTTTGTGGCCTTATTTTCACAGTATGCTGCTGCTAAGTCGCTTCAGTCGTGTCCGATTCTGTGCGACCCCACAAAAGGCAGCCAAACAGGCTCCTTCGTCCCTGGGATTCTCCAGGCAAGAATACTGGACTAGGTTGCCATTTCCTTCTCCACACATGTGCTTAAACTGGTTTGCAAGTTCCTAGGAGACTCAATAACTGATAGACTGTAAAACGTCTAGTTTCTACCCATTTAGCCCAATATTTCATGGGTCTACAGAAGAAATGAGAGCACTGATCTGAGTCAAGCTGATGCAGGTATCCAGCAAGTGAGTCCTTGTAGCCAAAAGTTTACGTTTTATCTATCAATATTTCTTCCATGTTTGTGTCTTCTTTGTTATTATTCTGAATTTCACCACCAATATTTTACTTTTTCAAAAAGAAAAGCATTCAACTTGTTATGAATCAGGTGAGTCAAGCATTTAGGCTTGCTACCACCCCGCCCCCCGCCCCATAAATGGGAATGAATTTGTGCTGATTTTGAGAAAAATGTAATGAAGAGAAGGCAATCGCAACCCACTCCAGTGCTCTTGCCTGGAAGATCCCATGAGTGGGGGAGCTTGGTAGGCTGCAGTCCATGAGGTCGCTACGAGTCTGACAGGACTGAGCGACTTCACTTTCACTTTCATGCATTGGAGAAGGAAATGGCAACCCACTCCAGTGTTCTTGCCTGGAGAATCCCAGGGATGGGGGAGCCTGGTGGGCTGCCGTCTATGGGGTCGCATAGAGTCGGACACGACTGAAGCGACTTACCAGCTAGCAGCAGCAGCAGTCCTATGGAAGAGGCGTTAAGCTGTTCTGAGGCTCCTCTTGGAGTAAAACAGGTGCAAGTCAGAGCTAGATTTCAGTTCAATACAAAGGAGAATCTTCTGTCCATCAGACTGAGGGAGAGAGCGGGCATCCCATTCCTGGACGTCTGGCCAACTTAGAATGGCAGGTTAGGCTAGGTAACTCTTAAGATATCTTGTTTTTTGTAGCTGTACAACCTTACAAGAATATACATTTTCTTCTTTCTTCCCCTCTCCTCCTCACTTCTTTCCTACCTCCCTGATGCCTTCACTTTTTGCCAACGCCCACTAAAAATGTTGTAGGTGAAGGCCCAGGAGGCGCTCCCAGTCTGCCTCGCAACAGGTGACGTAGACGGATTCTGCGCGGAGAACTGGTTGCCAGGAGCCCTTGGCGGGCGGGGAACAACGCAAAAGCGAGGCGCCCTCGGACCGAACAGTGACATTCAGTTCCAACGGGCAAAGCTTTTCTTGCTCTTTCAGTTTAGACCCACCTCCCTTGGTTACCTAACTTCCTCCTCTGTCTCTTTCCTCTACTTCTGTCGAGCCTGGATTAAGGAGCCCTTAAAGGCTGCGGCCAATAGCTCAGGAGAAGGACGATCCTGTTGGACCTTCTGGCACCTGGCCCAGTCCCTGAGAGCACCCACCTGCGAACGGCCCTTCTGTCACTACGCGGTTGCTCCTACGCAGGAAAACGCGGCGGCCACTTTGGAGCCCATCATCTTAGAGTCTGGCAATGACAGTCTTTCTTTTTTTCACCTACCAGAGAAAATTACACGGAGAGAGAATTCTGTTCGGAATTCGTACAACTTTTTGAGGGCTCCCAATATCCCTACTCTAGAATATGACAGACTCTCTCTCTCTCTCTCTATATATATATATATATATATGCCTAGATGATCAAGTGCAAATTCCAGCTCCATGCAGCTGATTGATAAACATTCCAGACTCCAGTTTCCTACCCTGTGGGAGAATGTTACCTTGGATAGAAAAAGAAACCTCAGCTTCTTTAACTGTAAAATGGGAGTTTTGGGGTTGATGTGAGGATTGAATGAGACAAGGTATGTAAGGTACTTAGGTCTGTGTCTGACTCTGCCTGAGCATAGAAAGTCCAGCCATGAGAGCAGGACTCTGTCTTGTTTTCCCTGTATCCTCCTAGGCTGGAAGAACGAGGGATACATAATAGAATATGGTTGTGTAAAGAATAAATGAAAAACTGGAATTTTCACCTTCAGATCGCCAGCCTTTGTAGTCTCCTCTCAGGCTATGGGCTCTGCCTTCAGGCACCTTCTTGCATTGTAATCCCTTTAGATCAGTATTTACACTTTTACTTGGTCTATGATCAAACCAACTTGTTAATTCAGAGGTTAGTATTTTTGACTTTTGATCTTGAATCCTGGATTAAGGGCTTTGAGTGATGAGGAGCTTCGGGTGTCTGCTTGCCTGGGGGGAACTATTTTGAGGGGAAGGGATGACCCATGATAAATGGCTTTGGTTGCTTTTCAGGGGCCAACTGTGGCTTACCTGGAGCCAAGATCTCCTCGCCCTTCCCCCTCACCTTCGCCATCCTTTAATATTATACCCAGGACTTCCCTGGTGGTCTAGTAGTTAAGACTCCACCTTCCAACGCAGGGGATGGGGATTTGATCTCTGGTTGGGGAAGTTTTTCCATTGGTCGTGTATGGATGTGAGAGCTGGACTGTGAAGAAAGCTGAGTGCTGAAGAATTGATGCTTTTGAACTGTGGTGTTGGAGAAGACTTTTGAGAGTCCCTTGGACTGTAAGGAGATCCAACCAGTCCATCCTAAAGGAGATCAGCCCTGGGTGTTCTTTGGAAGGAATGATGCTAAAGCTGAAACTCCAGTACTTTGGCCACCTCATGTGAAGAGTTGACTCATTGGCAAAGACTCTGATGCTGGGAGGGATTGGGGGCAGGAGGAGAAGGGGACGACCGAGGATGAGATGGCTGGATGGCATCACGGACTCGATGGACGTGAGTTTGAGTGAACTCTGGGAGTTGGTGATGGACAGGGAGGCCTGGCGTGCTGTGATTCATGGGGTCGCAAAGAGTCGGACATGACTGAGCCACTGAACTGAACTGGGGAAGTAAGATCCCACATGCTGTGGGGCAAACTAAGCNACGACCGAGGATGAGATGGCTGGATGGCATCACGGACTCGATGGACGTGAGTTTGAGTGAACTCTGGGAGTTGGTGATGGACAGGGAGGCCTGGCGTGCTGTGATTCATGGGGTCGCAAAGAGTCGGACATGACTGAGCCACTGAACTGAACTGGGGAAGTAAGATCCCACATGCTGTGGGGCAAACTAAGCCTACCCACCACAACTAGAGCTTGAGCTCAATAACAAGAGAAGCCCGCTGACTACAGTGAAGACCCAGTGCAGTCTGTATATATGTTATTCCCAACCTCTATTTCCACAGCTTCCAAGACTGTCACAGGCACAGGACCCAAGTCTTTCTCTTTATGTCATCTTCCCTCCTGCTCTAGGAAAGGAAGACATTTTTTCCCACCAAGGCAGTCCATCTCTGTGTTTGTCCCAGGGGATGTTGATGCTCTGAACCCACACCACCCAGCTGCTCAAGAATGTGTAGAGCGGACTTATGGACTCTGAGGGAGAAGGAGAGGGAGAGGGAGAGGGTGGGATGATTTGGGAGAATAGCATTGAAATTTGTATACTATCATGTAAGAAATGAATTGCCAGTCTATGTTCAATGCAGGATGCAGGACGCTTGGGGCTGGTGTATGGGGATGATCTGGAGGGATGATGTGGGGTGGGAGGTGGGAAAAGGAGAGGGAGAGGGAGAGGGTGGGATGATTTGGGAGAATAGCATTGAAATTTGTATACTATCATGTAAGAAATGAATTGCCGGTCTATGTTCAATGCAGGATGCAGGACGCTTGGGGCTGGTGTATGGGGATGATCTGGAGGGATGATGTGGGGTGGGAGGTGGGAGGGGGGTTCATGTTTGGGAGTTCGTGTAAAAAAATAAATACAAAAAAAATAAAAATAAAAACCTATAATGGAATAAAAAAAAAAAAAAGAATCCTTCAAGTGCCAGATGAGAAGACTGATGTCTAGATTTGTTAATCAATCAAGTTTATTCAAATGTATTCTTTCTTGTTGAATGAATGTTATGACAGGCATTTTGACTAATCAGAACAATTTGGTTCTCATTTGCCCTTGTCAGCAGCATTCTAAGTGGTTGGTGTTGCGAAGTCATGAGATATATACTTTTACCTCAGAAAAAAACATTTTGGAGAGGGAAAAATATTTGTATGTTTGACTGTAGGTGTTTTTTTAATCCTTTAGCCATGGACTTTATTGTTGCAATATTTGCAACTATTATGCTATACATAAATTGTAATTTTTTACAAAACTCTATATTCCATATTGCTAGGTCACTTCTCTCCCATTTTATACCGGATTTCCTTCAAGAAGTAGTTTCCTAAATCACAATCTGCCTGATTGTGTGTTGTTGTTGTTCAGTTGCTAAGTTGGGTCCAGCTCTTTGGGATGCCATGGACTGTAGCCTGTTTATCCGTGCATGAGATTTCCCAGGCAAGAATACTGGGGTGCGTTGCTATTTCCTTCTCCATGACTGTAGGATTTTTAAATATGCTTCTTGAAACCATTCTTTCAAGTTACTGACTTACTAACAACCGCAGAAGTTCAACCAATTCAGTTAGTCTGTTGATGCTATTCCCTCAAAGAAGGACAAAGATTTCGAAAGGAGACAGTAAACTATTAAGAGGATTGGGGCCTTAAAATTAGTGAGAGTGGAGTTGAATGTGGAGATGTGTGTCTCTATGGGTGGGGTGGAATGGACATTGCATATAGTAGTCTTGTGTTGGTTATGGCTATGCTTCCAGTGTGGTCTTGAAACATTATGGCGATTTCTATTTCCCCAGCACAGCTTTCTGCTTAACTGGGGTTAATCAGGGCTACATACTTTTGCATTACAATCAAGGCTAGGAAACGAGACATTTCCTTTTTATTTCATACAGTGTTTGATATAGTTTCACAGTGAAC
Source organism: Oreotragus oreotragus (assembly GCA_006410675.1). NCBI lineage: Eukaryota > Metazoa > Chordata > Mammalia > Artiodactyla > Bovidae > Oreotragus > Oreotragus oreotragus. The sequence goes on along the minus strand of SJYX01017510.1, from coordinate 101,397 downwards.
ATATGGCTTTTATAATAATGATTTAAAAAAAAAAAAAACCTTACCAAACAAACAAGCCTGGAAAGTCTCCTTAATTGGGAAAAATAGTTTCTGGAGGAACTTAAGCTTGCCTTGTAACCAGTGCCCTCTAGTGATCAAGTTAAGTTATTGCTGTGAGATTGGACACAGCCAGCATGGAGGGACACGGGGTTTGTCCCTGTGAGAGTACTTACTTAGTGGAGGACATATTGTACCTTAGTTGGTTGACAAAGTTGTACAGAGTTTATACTCACTGAAATATTAATGCACCCATGAACTCACATTTAAGAACCTGGTGGTGTGTAACATACCAGCATTGAATGCTAATTGTGGAGGAAATAACTAATTCTTGTTCTTGGGGAGATTTTTAACCTCCTCAAAATGTTTTCTAGGATTGTTTTAATATTTGTTCCTCACAATAATATGTAGCATAAGAAGATTAAATAAAAGTTTTATTCCTTTGTGTTGATGATGAAATTGAGACCAGAGATGTTGTGAGGGGCCCGAGGTCGCCAGATGATTGTTGTCAGGGTAAGACCTAGAACCCTGAATTCTAGGTTATCAGACTGGCATTCTTTTCCTGATGTTTCTGCTCCAGTTAGGGGTGGAAATATGCAGGCTTCATTTTATATAGATATTGAAGCTAGTGGCTCACTAAGTTTTCTCTACCATTTCTGTAGCTTTTAATTCCCTTTCTACACCTTATTATTTCCCTCAAACTGAACTGTTTGGAGACCTGACTTTTAGCAACAGCATGAAATTTGTGTATAATTAATTTTTTCTTATTAATCAAACCTATTTTAAATTATAACTTCCTCCAGTCTTCTAGTCATTGCTATGAGTTGTGTGGGTTTGAATAATTCTACCCCAGAGTAAGGAAACTTGATATTTTAATTAGTTCTCGTATCAAATATATATTATCTGTTTTTATTTTTTAAATTGAAAAAAAAAAAAACACCCAGAGCCTGAAGCATGGATTTATTTTGCTATCTTTCTAGATCCCAGTTTTCAAATCACTTTTGCAGATCATAAGGACTATGAAGGCTGACACCATATCTCTCTCAGATGTGTGACACCCCAGAGTGCCTGGCATTGTGCTTTGCTCCACAAATATCTGTTGAATAAATGAAAACAAAACCTACAGCCAATGCAGTTTCCTTCATACACCTGTAATACTTTCAATAATGGTTATGGAACAATAATATTTTCTTATGAGGCTCTTAACAATAATGCCAATGACATACATAAGAAAAACATTCTGAATCCTTTATTTTTCTGAGCAGACTTCTTGATGATATCCTCTTTTTCAGGCCCCTTTTGTCTGTGTTCTGTGCTCAGTCTCTCAGTCGTGTCTGACTCTTTGCGACCCATGCACTGTAGTCTGCCAGGCTCCTCTGTGCATGGGATTTTCCTCCAGGCAAGAATATTGGAGTGGGTTGCCATTTCCTTCTCCAGGGGATTTGTCCTGACCCAGGAATCAAACCAATGTCTCTTGCAGCTCCTGCATTGGCAGGTGGATTCTTTACCACTGAGCCACCCGGGAAGTCCTCCCTTTGCCAGTAGTTTGGTAATATTTGGCAACCCCGCCCCCCAAATTCATACACGATTTACCCATTTCTACTCTTATGGAGTGATCCTGCCAATAAATCCTCACATATGAGAATGATGCAGGTACAGAATTATTCAATGCAGCTTTGTTTGTAATTGCAAAATATTATAAACGTCTTAGGGTCTACTAAAAGAGAGCTGATTAAATACATTTTCAGCCATTGAGTGATGATTGTATGGAGACAGCCATCCAACAGAATATTATTCAGCTATGATAAAGCAAGAGGAAGGCCTTTGTGTATTATTATAGAACAATCTCTCCAAACAATTACATTGTGTCAGAAAAGGGGAAATATATTTGTTTAAATAGCCATAATCTATCTCTGAAAGAATACATAAGAAATTAATTCTGTCCATCAAGAAGGCATGATAGAACTTCTTTTCTATACCCATTGTGAGGTGTTTGACCTGAGACTAGGCCGGGGGACACTTATAGGAGTTGGGGATGGGGACTCTTTTGGGGAGCCTCTGTGGGCTAGGAACTTTCACATCCAAGACTACCTCACTTGATCACCAGGGGACATATATTATTACCTCATTTTGAGACTGAGGCAAGGCACAGAGGGCTAAGCAATTATTTGTGTATCTTGGAGCTGTGGCGTCTGGGTACTTCCTGGTGAATCCAGCGCAGGTGCAGTAGCAGCATTCAGAGACGGAAAAGATCTAAGAATCTGAGTGACGGACTCTGAGAGGAGGCCAGTGCCCTCTCAGGGTTCTGTGAAGGGAAAGGAAGCAGCTTCCCTTCACTTGCTGCTTCAGACATCCTGGGGCTTCCCAGATGGCTACTGGTGGAGGATGATGGGAGGGTATTCTTCTGGGGTGGGGAATCAGAAGGACTCCATGCTTCCATTTCTAAATTAATCACAAACATTCAATGAATTGTTGCTGTTGTTAAGTTGATAAGCCATGCCAGACTCTTTGTGACCCCATGGGCTAGCACAGCAGGCTTCCCTGTCCTTCACTATCTCCCGGAGTTTGCTCAAACTTATGTCCATTGAGTTGGTGATGCCATCCAACCATCATATCCTCTTCACCCTCTTCTCCTCCTGCCTTCAGTCTTTCCCCAAATCAAGGTTTTTTCCAATGAGTCAGCTTTTCACATCAGGTGGCCAAAGTATTGGGGCTTCAACTTCAGCATCAGTTCTTCCAATGAATATTCAGGGTTGATTTTCTTTAGGATCAACTGGTTTGATCTCCTTGCCATCCAAGGGACTCTCAAGAGTCTTGTCTGACAACACAATTTGAAAACATTAATTCTTCAGCACTCAGCCTTTTTGGTCCAACTCTCACATCCGTACATGACTACTGGAAAAACCAGAGCTTTGTGCTATACAGACCTTTGTCAGCAAAGTGATATCTCTGCTTTTTAATATGCTATCTAGGTTTGTCATAGCTTTTTTTCCAAGGAGCAAGGGTCTTTTAATTTCGTGGCTGCAGTCAATGTCCGTAGTAATTTTGGAGCCCAAGAAGAAAATCTGCCTCTGTTTCCATTTTTCCCCATCTATGAGTGCTTCCTACATTTGTTACTTTATAGGCAAACATTCATTTTCTTGGTCTTCCTGTCTCTTTGAGGCCTGGATCATCCTATAGTAACACTTTACGTACTTACACTGTGTCAGGGTTTCAGTTGTATAGAGTGCTTTATGTTGTTTGAACCTCATAATTATTTAGCAAAGCAAATGATTGAGGGTAGAATTTGTTTTCTATTTATAGTTAGAAACTAGGGATCAGTGACGTCAGGTCACTTGCTCACATTGGGTGCTGTTTGCTAGGGTGCTGTTGCTGGCCGATCTGATTCTTTGATTCCAGGTTGGTTGGTTTTTCTTTTTCCACTTCAAATTCTTTTCTCTTTTACTTATGTTTTGCTGCCTTTCCCTCATCCAAAATAATTCCCTAAATTATATCACCTGTGAAGCTGTCTCATAACTGAGAAAAGTGCAGATGTGACATATCTTATATTTCAAGTCTTACTTCTTTCTCCTCCAAGCAAGGAAGCATAACACTTGACTCTCTTTTTGTTCTCCTCCACCAAAAAAATACATGTAAAAAAAGATGATGTATAAATAAACAAAATACATAAGTGCACCTCACAATATGGAATAAAAATGTTCTTGTAAGCTATGTTCATGTAAATTGAACAACTCATATTTTATTAGATAAATATGAAGTCTAAATTTATCCTATTCTAAATATTTTTGCAATAAATCAGTTCTAGTTCTAACATTTTTTTGGGCTCACCTGAAGAAAGATATATCTGCTGCCCTGCCTCCCCACAAATAAAAGTAAACCAATTTCCTGGAAAAAAAAAAATCACCACCACCACCAACAACAACCACATGCAACCTAAGTCTATCTAACTCCCAGATAGACTTTGGAGATTGCATGACCCCTCAGTGCCCACAGAAGGAAATTACTCAGGAGTTAAAATCAAGAAATAGTCACTTTCTGGGTGGTTCAGTGGTTAAGCCACCACCGTTTCAGTGCAGACAGTGCAGTGCAGGTTCAATCCTTGGTGGGGGAACTAAGATCTCATGTGCCAAGCGGGTGGTCAAAAAAAAAAAAAGGTTGTAGGTGTGCAGCCCATCCTAGTTGTGCTTCTCTTTTGAGCCATTTCATCCTCCTTCCCAACCAGTACATCCACATTCCTCCCTCCACATTAATCTTCTGTTTAGCTTGTGTTCTTTTCTCACAGGCCCCTAGAGTATCAGCTACATCATTACCCCCAGTCCCCTCAGTAACATGTTGGTAAGAGGGTAGGAAATTCAGGGATACTTGCTATTTAAAAATTTCCCCACAATGGCTTCAGTTGGTTTGGGTTTAGGGAGGAAGACTTCAAAGGGTGACTGTTCTCAGATTTAGGACAGTGAGCACAAGAGGAGGATGAAACAAGACACCCTGTCTTGCCTGCCGGCTGCTTGACAGCAACCGGGGACAATAGGGTCACCAGTCCTTTTCCCAAGGTCCACTGGGTCTCCCTCTTCTTTTCATTTGTTCCCTTCCCCTGTCCTATTTGTAATTAAAGAGACAGAATAAAAATGTGCTCCAGATACAGAGAGAAGATCTCCACCTTTGTCCCTGTTTCACAGAAGCATCCTAGAATAAGACCAAGAAGACTGATCTTTGGAAGGGCACCTTCCTTAAGAGCAGCAAAAAAGGGCAGGAGGACCCGCTTCCCAGTAGCATCTTACTGTACTAGCATAGTACATGGACCACCATGAGTGCTGCCATCTTGATCAAAGCTTATATGTCACCAGAAACTATACCTAAAATGCCATTAGAGGAAATTCGAGAGTGATGGGAAGTGAACAGAGATCCTGTCAGGCTTAATACTGGTGAGGAAGCTTCAGTTTACTAATCCAACTAGGATAGGCTATGCACCTACTGGACACTAAAGGGCGGGCATGGGCATCCCGGCACCATGGACCGCACAACAACAGCACCTGCAAATAAGGCAACTAAGGAGAGAGATTGCTACAAGTTGTTTAGTTGCTGAGTTGTGTGCATGGACTGTCCCACGGACAGTCCTCTGTCCCAGGCAAGAATACTGGAGTGGGTTGCCATTTCCTTCTCCAGGGGATCTTCCTGACCCAGGGATCGAACCTTTGTTGACTACATTGACAAGCGGATTCTTTACTGCTGGAGACATCTAGGAAGCCCATTGCTAAAAGGAAACATCTCAGAAAATACTGGAGAAGCCTTCCTGAAGAGGGACCCTGCCTGTGTTCCTGCCAATCCCCTGGCTCTATCTATGCTTGGGTGAATCTACTCCTAACAGAAATCTTACTCATGTAATGTTTACCCCAGTGGTTCCATCACAACAGCATGGCTGATACACAGAGGTCAGACCCCTGGGTGCTTTAGAAATACCTCCCACAGCTGGTCATCAGGCTGAGCAGGGTCTTTGGAGTCAGATAAACAGATGTTCTGATCTCAGCTTATTATGTGTGAGACACTGGGCAGATTATTAAATTCACTTGCTTCTCATTTTCCTAGCTTATAAAAACAGAAATTATATCTATACCAGAGAATGTTATAAGGAGCAAGTGAGACAGTCTAAGTAAATCACAGAGCCCCAAACTATTAATAATACAATAAATGCTATTATTGTGATCCTGTAACTCACAGGATGGAAAGACTTACATGTATCGAGGGTGTGTCACCATTATGGCCCATGGAAGAAAGTACCTATTTCACCAAAACCTGCAAGGTCTTTGACAAACTACAGACACCATGAAGAGGACTGCCCTGGTACCTCAGCTGGTAAAGGATCGCCTTCAGTGCAGGAGACTCTGGTTTGATTTCTGGGTTGGGAGGATCCCCGGGAGAATGGATAGGCTACATACTCCAGTGTTTTTGGGCTTCCCTGGTGGCTCAGACGATGAAGAATCTGCCTGCCTTGCAGCAGACCTCGGCTCCATCCCTGGATTAGGAAGATCCTCTGGAGGAGGGCATGACAACCACTCCAGTTTTCTTGCCTGGAGAATCCCCATGGACAGAGGAGCCTGGTGGGCTACAGTCCATGGGGTCACAAAAAGTTGGACACGACTGAACGACTAAGCACACAAAAAATGCAATCAGGCCAGCATGGTTGGAGCAGGGTGAGTGAGAGAAGGAGGGACCAAAGGCCTGGGTTTGTTGCCCAGCTCCGCTATTTACTGGCTGTGTGACCTTAGGGAGTTCATTTAGACTTTCTGAGCAGCAGTCTTCTCATCTGACAAATGGAGATATCACCACACTGAAGCAGTTGAAAGGATTAAGAGAGATAATGTGAGCTCTTTGTAAATGATACACCAATAAGGTATTATGTTTCCACGCTGCTCTAAGTGTAATAAATACTGAAAGCATCTGAAGGTGTGGATGAGTCATGTTGGTTTTTAGAATTTCAGAATGATGTCTTGGAATAATAGGGAAGAGGTAAAACTCAGCAGGTGTTTGTTTACTCTAGGTTGCTAAAAGCAGAGCTTGCTTCACAGCTGTTCGAGGCTTTCTTTCTGCTAGGATTTGAGTAGTATGCTATGATTCTCTGGGCCGGGGCAGGACCCATCTGCCTCACTGTAGTAGGGTCATGGTTTCCATGTGGGGCTTTTGCGGAAATCCTCAGTGGTGTTTTTGCGGTATAGTCATGGTTGTAGCAGTTTAGTCGCTGTGTCCCACTCTTGTGACCTCGTGGACTGTAGCCTGCCAAGCTCCTCTGTCCATGGGAGTTCCCAGGCAAGAATACTGGAGTGGGTTGCCATTTCTTTCTCCAGGGGGTCTTCCCAGCCCAGGGATCAAACTCAGGTTTCCTGCATTGCAGGGAGATCTTTATGGACTGATCCACCAGGGAAGCCCTGTTTCTATGGTATTTCCATAAGCAGAATTTCTAGTCTGTATGTATATACACACACATAACTGAATCACCAGAAACTAATACAATACTGTAAGTCAACTATACTTCAACAAAAATTAAAAACTAATAAAAAATTAGTTCCAGTCTGTTGCCTCAGATGTGTTCGTTTGACTCCTAAAAACATCTATTTGTAAATATTTTCTCATACTTATATAATGGGTTCCACACAACCTTTCCTGTAATTCCAAAATCCACAATGCTCTGAAAACCAAAAATTTTGTTTCTAAACTCATTTGGTGGCAAAACCTGGCTTGACTTGCCTTCATTTTGTGGCAAAGCCAGAGGTAAAGCTGTTTATGGTCTTTACTCAACCTAGTATTAAGAGTCATGCATTTTACTGCAGAAACATAATTGTGCTTATTATGGGCTTGAGACCTGGATATACTCATCAAATAATGGAGTTTTCAACATTCTGTGGTTTCTAATAGAAAAATCTGGGTGATGTGTCTTTTTACTCTGAATATTATTTGGTTAGTGTCCTAGAGTGCTCTAGTACTTTGGCCATCTGATGCAAAGAGCTGACTCATTTGAAAAGACCCTGCTGGGAAAGATTGAGGGCAGAGGGAGAAGGGGATGACAGAGGATGAGATGATTGGATGGCATCACCAACTCAAAGGACATGAGTTTGGGTAAACTCCGGGAATTGGTGATGGACAGGGAGGCCTGGCATGCTGCAGTTCATGGGGTCGCAAAGACTCGGACATGACTGAATGACTGAACTGAACTGAACTGAGTTTCCTAGAGTGCTTAGCATTAGTGAGAATCATGATAGATATGTGAATTGGATATTTCAGAAGAGAAAAATCTGTTACAGCAAAATGAACAAGTAGAATCTCTACCAACCAATTTCATACATGCATTCTGATGCATGTGCTTTTTGAAATGGTATGATGCATACCTGGTGTATATTTATACCTGGTGTATATACTTAATTATATATATTTAATTAAACATGATACTTCCTTATCTTAAAATCCTTAAAAATCCAATCATCTCATAGTTCCATGAGTAAAAGTACTTACCAGATTTGTTTGTAAGAACAGAATATTTTCTAGATGCGCTAACCTGACCTCGTATACTTTTTATAAGAGAGACAAACTTCATTGCTTAGGTTAACCTAGCATTTCATTACATTGTGTTCATTCATTATTATAGAAGGGCTTATTTATGGAGAAATTATTTGCAGAGGTAACTCACCATGTCACCCTTATAATCTGGTCACTACTGGCCCAGAGCTGCTGAGAGACAGTGGTCCCCATGACCTCAGAGCATCTTGTGGGTACGGGAAGTAAGTATTGGGCCAGACATTTACAACGTGGGTTTTTAATTTCATTGAAGTTTTGTGAATTCCTGATTGGATTCCCCTGTATATGCCTGAGTGAAGCCCAGCATGCAAATAACTCGTGTTTGAATTTTAAATCTTCATCCTGTACATTTTTCTAAACAGCAAGAGCTGTGCAGGACAGAAAACCAAGCCTGAAGGTAATGTAAGAGGGTACAAATATCCTCCCTTCACACACTGACTGCTGCTGCTTCAGATGGGAAGACAGAACTGAAATGCAGTGTGATCTTTGATGAAGAATACCTTGGGATAGGAGTTGAACGAGAGATGCGCCTTGAAACGAAGTCTGCATGCACTGGAAAGTCTTTGGAAATGAAGTGAAAAACGTAGAATTCAAATATTGGCTCTGCTGATTTTGTAGCTCAGTATCCTCTGATTTGCTTCTTAACTTCTCTAAATCACAGTTTACTCTCCTCCAAAATTAAAACTTCCCTTGTGGCTCAGCTGGTAAAGAATCTGCCTGCACTGTGGGAGACCTGAGTTCAATCCCTGGGTGGGGAAGATCCCCTGGAGAAGGGAAAGGCTTCCCACTCCAGTATTCTGGCCTGGAGAATTTCATGGACTGTATAGTCCATGGGGTTGCACAGAATTGGATACCACTGAGCAACTTATCACTTTCACCTCTCACAAAATTAAAATATTGCCATCTATTTTGTATGGTTGTGTGAAAATTATATTAGATGCCCCACGAAAGCATCTAGCAGATCATCAATTAACTGAGCTACTTTGGTTAATGTGTTTTTAGGGCTTACGAGGTGTTAAATTCTGGGTTTTTTCCTCTCAGGGTTGGACAGAACATGAGGCAGGTAAGAGGAAAGAAACTGAAAGTATGGGAAATAAAATGAACATGGAAATTGGTCAGGTAATTGGTCATGGAAATTCTCAGTTAATCTGAGTGGGAATGCCACTATCTCTATAAAAAAATAGTCCAAAACGGAGAAAACTGCCTTTGGTGTTGCCAAAGGCATGAAGAATACAGGAGCGATGGAAGGATGGAATCAGGTCCAGGGACTTTTCTGGAGGAGAGGAATTCTAAGCTGGATGTGGAAGAAGGAAGTGGATTGACTGGAGAAGGACCTCAGTAAATCCCTGAGGAATATGGACCAGGAAGCTGGGAAGCCATATTGGAGAGTACAATGGTGTGAAAGGAAGAGTTGCAGCTACTAGTGGAAAAAGGTGAGTGGTTTGTATAGTGAATATAATTGGAGCCTCTCTCCACACACTCAGATGCCTCTACTCATTGAATAAGAGATATTGGCTAGACTGCTTCAATATGTTTTTGAAGGTTAAAAAAAAACAACAAATAAAAAACAAGTATGATAAAGGTAATATTTGTAAAACATTTGAAAAAAATTGAACCACTATGACCAAAAAAATGTATCTAATAATGTATGGCCCCAGAGGTAATCATAGCTAATATGTTGATGTATTTTCTTTCAGGTTTTAAACACATGTATACCACAATTGTACACATTTTGTATTCTGCTCCCCCCCCCACTCAAATTTGCTTATTTTCCCATGTAAATGTCATTAAACACTCTTTTAAACGTTTTTATAACTATTCCTTTGAGTGAATAACATTCTAATTTATTGAATCAACATTCTGTGATTTGGACATTAAAGTTATTTCTTTTCTGCATCAGCAGTGTGGTGATAAATATCACCAAGATAAATTTCAATTTCATAGAATCTTAGACTCCTCTTTTCTGGGGGGTGGGGGATTCCGTCCTTCCACCTTCCTCAATTCAGTGTAGTAAAGGACTCAGGACTTCAGGGAAACAGAGACAAGTTTCCAGAGTGAGAGATTAGGGAATTCTCCGGTGCTCTCATTGTCTAGTTCCTGGGCTCAATCCCGTCAGGGAACTATGATCCCAAAAGCTGTGGATTCATCAAAAAAAGAAAAGAAAGACTAGATAAGGACCTTTTGGGCTTCTGGGAGAGTTCCTACTCAGATGCTCCCCTACAGGAAGGCCCTGCTGGGAATGGGGAAAGTGTCCTCTGGGCTCTCAACCTTGCCAGGACCAAGAAAGAGCATGACCAGACAGCTGACCTAGCCCATAGACATGGTAGAGTCAGGAAACACTTCTTTCAAAGCAGTCTAGGAAAATTCTCATCCATATGATTTTTTTTTTTTTTTTGCTGTTGCCAATATCTTTTTTAAAAATTTTTAAAATTTTTTATTTTTTTTGTATTTATTTTTTTACACGAACTCCCAAACATGAACCCCCCTCCCACCTCCCACCCCACATCATCCCTCCAGATCNCCGCCCCGGGGAAGGAGAAACGGGGGTGGGGTTTGGGGGAGATGAGACCGGAGGGAGAGACCCTGGCCGGGCTGGAGAGCGGATTCGCCGGGAGGAGGGTCTGGAGGAGGGGAAGGTGGAGCAAGGGAGGAAGGGGGGAGCCGGGAGGAGCGGCCGGGCCTGGGGCCTTGAGGCCCGGGAGAGCCGGGGAGCCGGGCCGGCGCGCCGAGGTAAGAGCCAGGGCCCGAGGGAGGCCGGGCTTGGAGAGGGGCGCGCGGGGAAGGAACGAGCCGGAGGCCGGGGGGCCGGAGGAGAGGAGGAGCGGCGGGGAAGGGAGCCAGGAGCCGCGAGGCGGCCGATCCGGGGAGCGCGGGGCAGCCGGGCTCGGGCGAGTCGCCGGGGCCCGGGGAGAGGAGGAGTCCCGGGAGGGTGGGGGTGCCGAGGGAGGCAGGAGGAGGGTGGGGACAGGCTCTCTCTCCTCCTCTCCCCCCACCCCGCGCCGGGCTCCGCCCCCGCCTCCTCCGCGGGGCGCTCTCCCGGTCCCGGGGCTGAGCCAGGTCGGAGCCCGCGAGGCGACCGGAGGGAGGCCAGGCCGCCTCCCGGGTCCTATCCTCACGGACGCCTCTCACTCAGATGCTGCTGTTGCTGCTGCTGGCGCCGCTCTTTCTCCGCCCCCCGGGCGCGGGCGGGGCGCAGACCCCCAACGCCACCTCTGAAGGTGCACCCTTCTCCGGCGACCTCGGGCACCCCGCCACCCCACTCCCCCTTTCCTTGCATCCCCCCTACTCTCCTGTCAGCCCTTCACGGCATCGGGGCCTGACAACCCCGTCTGTTCAGCCCCACTTTACTACTCCTGACCTCCTTTCCATCACCCTTCATTATTACCCAGCACCCTCTTTCTCTGCCCCCTATTACTACACTAAGCCACCTTTTGTGACCCGCATTGTTTCCTAACCCCCCCCCCCCCCCCCCCCCCCCCCCCCCCCCCCCCCCCCCCCCCCCCTCTCCTTTCCCCCCTTGGCCCCCCCCCCCCCCCCCCCCC
>SJYX01017510.1:12790-79291 GCA_006410675.1 Oreotragus oreotragus | reverse complement strand
TCTCCCCCATCCTTCTCTTTCCCCCTCCCTGTGGACTCACCCCCCAGGTTGCCAGATCATACACCCGCCCTGGGAAGGGGGCATCAGGTACAGGGGCCTGACTCGGGACCAGGTGAAGGCCATCAACTTCCTGCCCGTGGACTATGAGATTGAATATGTGTGCCGGGGGGAGCGCGAGGTGGTGGGGCCCAAGGTGCGCAAGTGCCTGGCCAACGGCTCCTGGACAGATATGGACACGCCCAGCCGCTGTGGTGAGTAGCTTCCCAAAGCCCCTCCCCTTTTCGAGCCAATTCTTCCTGCCTCAAACTTGGCATCATTGCTCGCAAGTCAGCACTTTAAATCCAGTGTAACTAAATTCACAAGTACATTTATGGAATAACTACTATGTAAGAGGGACTTTGCTGTGTGCAATTGCAGGCAGTAAAGTTAGCAGCCTGCAGGTTTCATTTCATCCTCCCGTCATTAGGCCACTGACCATTTGAGGAAATATCTTGTGAGTTAGTCTCTTTGAGGATTACCAGTGGCAGTTTATGCAAAAACGTTCTAAAATGATTTCATCCCATTTTGGAATACCTGTCTCCAGTGGAGAGACCAGTACCCCTCCCCCCCAATTAAAACCCAGTTTAACAGGCGTATAAGCCAACTATAATAAGGCAAATCTGATTGTGCATCTAAAGTTACATACATCTACACATCTCAAAGCCAGACAACCGCCCACTTTGAAGAGATCCCATTTTATGTGCCTATAGCTCCATCTTGGGTTCCTATGATGGAAATGCTGTTTCTTTCTTTTCTGAATGTAGATGCTTACAGGGTTAAGGGAGGACTGGAAACTAGAGAAGCTATCTCTAAAGTTACATACATCTACACATCTCAAAGCCAGACAACCGCCCACTTTGAAGAGATCCCATTTTATGTGCCTATAGCTCCATCTTGGGTTCCTATGATGGAAATGCTGTTTCTTTCTTTTCTGAATGTAGATGCTTACAGGGTTAAGGGAGGACTGGAAACTAGAGAAGCTATCTTTTTAATACCTGATTTCCCGCAGTTTACGATGCTTGTGGACTCAAACTCAAAGCTGAGCCCCCTCCCTCTCTCTGAGGGGAAGGAGCCTTCTCCGACTCGCCTTTCTCTTTATTTTCCTGTCTCCACAGTCCGAATCTGCTCCAAGTCTTATTTGACCCTGGAAAATGGGAAGGTTTTCCTGACGGGTGGGGACCTCCCAGCTCTGGATGGAGCCCGGGTGGATTTCCGATGTGACCCCGACTTTCATCTGGTGGGCAGCTCCCGGAGCATCTGTAGTCAGGGCCAGTGGAGCACCCCCAAGCCCCACTGCCAGGGTGAGGGGAACAGCTGCCTGCATGCAGCGGATGAGGACGCTTGTCAGAGGATGGGAGCGGGGTGGGAATGGATGGTGGGGAAAACAGGGTGCTTTGGGGAGGCAGAGGTGAACGCTCCACCCTTTCCTCCATCCACTTGCCTCAGAACTTCCTCCTGAAGTTCCCCATTTCCACTTAATGCTGAGGGCTTCCTTCCTTTACCTTTCTCTTGTTAATATCTTCCCCATGCTTTCAACCCTTGGGTCTCACATTTTCTTTCCTTTATGAATCTCACCCTCCATCACCCTTCTTAAGATTCAAATACTACAGTTTCCCCCAGCCTCAGTCCCTTTCTGTATACTTAACACTTCCTATGCATGATCCTCTTCTAGAATTGATCTTTCTCCATTCATTATATGCCTGAATTATTGTAAAGACTCAGCAATAAACCATATGTCATATTTAGAAAAATTAATAAGATTGAAAAGAATATCCAGGGTGGAAAATTATCAGGGTAAAAGTTAAAAGACTTCAAAGTGGGGGCAGAATTGTCAGAACATTAAGAACAATCCAGGGATGGGGAAGGAAGAGGACAGTCTTTTTCTATACTTCCCAGACAACCTCCNTAAGATTGAAAAGAATATCCAGGGTGGAAAATTATCAGGGTAAAAGTTAAAAGACTTCAAAGTGGGGGCAGAATTGTCAGAACATTAAGAACAATCCAGGGATGGGGAAGGAAGAGGACAGTCTTTTTCTATACTTCCCAGACAACCTCCATCATTCCCCAAGGGAATCCGTCTTGTGTCCATCACTTGTTTCTCCATCTGGTTCTGCAAACTTCCCACTTTCCTAGGCTCCCAGATTCTCCCTCTGCAATATTCTCCCCTGGGATGCAGGCATACCTCGCGTTTCCTCTACCGTTGTAGACCCTCTGCCCTTTCGAGATGCTTGGAGCTGGCTTTCCTCATTTAAATTATTCTGTTTGTGGTTTACCACTCCATTCTGGGAAGTGGGAGTCCCATCGGGGATGAATTAACTATGACGCTAACGAAATTTAAGCTCCAGGGTTCCTTACTTACGCAGGCCTCTTCTTGTGCTAGAAAAGAAAAACTAGAGGGTTTAATAATGTGTTCACGTGGTCACAGGGTTTTGTAAAAACTGCCAAAGTAAGATATTTTAACAGCAGTAGCTTCAAGTCAGTCGCATTTGTAATTTTTTTTCTCTTAAAGAGAGACCCCCAAATTTTATAATATTTAGGCTCCACAAAACCAGGATCTGCCCATGTCTTAGCTGTTGGCATTCCTGTCTCATATTCTGTTGTCCTATGAAAAATAAAAGAAGAAAACCACAAATCCTGACCCACAGCCCCACTTGCTCTTATTCCCAGGCACCCTCCCCTCAGAAACGCAGGCTTCTGCTCCCCGCTGGTCTTCTTCGGCATGGACAGGTGTGGGAGGGGGCTGGGGATCAGGCCTGGGAAGCTGGGCGCCACTGGTAACTCTTCTCTGATCCCCGTCTTTCCTGCTGCCAGTGAATCGAACGCCACACTCAGGTGAGATCAGAAACCCTCATCGCGTGCACGGCAATCCTCTTACCCCTCACTCTTCACCCTCCACCTCTAGGGATTCTGCCCCTTAGGTTGTGGGTTCTCATCCTCCGCATTCCTCCCCCACCTTCCCCTACTCACCCCAGTCCCCAGTAGGCGGCCGGCCCTTTCCTTCCCTACCTGTTTCCAGCCTCCAGTCCCGGTTTTCTGCGAGGCTGCGGTCCCTCCCATCTCCCTGCCTGGCTGCACCCCGCTCGGCTCCGCCTCCTCCAGGCTCCGCTTCGGCCAAATGGCAGAGCCCCAGCAGGGGGCGGCAGAGTGCTGGGAGACCCGGAGCATCCACCCCGCCTGCCCCGGTGGGGTTCCTTCCGACCTTCTCTGGAACCTTTCCTGCCTGCCCCCTTCCTAGGATTTCACTTGCTGACCCCATCAGCCCGGCCCACCCATCTCACCCACTGCCAGGCCTCACTCTCCCTCGCCTTCAGCGCCTCCCCACATCCTTCCCTTCCCTACGCCCTTTCCCTTCTCTTTCATCTCAGTTCCTTCTCCCACCACCCTTTCTCTGTCCAGACTCTGTCCACCCAGCTCCGTGTTCCCTTGCTCTGTCCCCATCATCCGCACCCCCCACCTCCACGCCCTTTACCCCAGCCTTCCCCTCCCAGCTCTCCCTTTCTCTCAAAACCGTTCCCATCGCCCTCTCGCGCACCCCTCAGCCCTTCACCCCGTCTCTTCACACCCCCACTAAGACGCTCGGGCGCCAGCCCCTTTTCCCTCGCGTCCCTCTCGTCCTCGCGTCTCCATCCCTCGCCCCTCAGAGCTTCGGCCTCCCGCGGTTCCCTCCNGCAGAGGCGGCGAGGGGGAGATGAAAAGGCAGACAAATTGGAATGTGTCGTTTCCTGCCTGCAAATCCGGATCCTTGCTCCTTGGGAGAGAGAGGAAAGGAGAGGGGAGGAAGACAGATCTGGTCTATTGGGGAGAGGGTGAGAATCATGTGGCCAAGGGAGTGTGCAGTGATGGAGAGAGTGTGGAAGGGGGAAGGAGTGCAAGAGAAGGTAGGGAAGGAAACAGGAAAGACATTAGGGTCTTGTACATTGCCCTGTTTGTCCATACCTTATGTGTTCTTCTTATATGTCCTCATGGTTCCTAATAACCTCCCCTCAGACAAGAAAGGAAGGACCACTGAGGACCCTTGGGAGAAGCTGGGGGCAGGATCTGGAGTGATAGATGCAGGAAGCTGGGACGTGAGGATGGTAAAGATACACAAAGATGTGCAAGTGGGAGGAATGCAGAACCTTCAAAACATGCAGTTGAGCAGGCACTGAGCGCTGCCCTTAGCAGGGGTAGGCCTGGGTGGGCAGCAGGGTGTTGGTTCTATGGGCCGGCCTCCCCCTGACTCCCCCTTCTCCAACTTCCCACTATGTCCCAAATGTCAGGCCTCAGTGGGAAGTGAGCAGGCTGTCTCTTATACACATCTAGATGTGTATAAGAGACAGCCTCAGAACGGCGCGCTGTGTACATCGGGGCGCTGTTTCCCATGAGCGGGGGCTGGCCGGGGGGCCAGGCCTGCCAGCCCGCGGTGGAGATGGCGCTGGAGGACGTGAATAGCCGCAGGGACATCCTGCCGGACTATGAGCTCAAGCTCATCCACCACGACAGCAAGGTAGCCCCGGACAGGGGAGTGGGGGGGCGGTGGGGACTGGGGCGGGGGTGCTGGGGTGCTGGGGGCCTGCTGCACGTGCCTTAGTCTGAGTCGCTTCTGCGATTGCCAGGCAGACCCCTCCCATGTGTGACTAGCTGGAGACAGGCAGGGGATGTGGGAGCTTGGGGAGAGTGGCAGAGGCTGGAGGTTCAAGATGAGGGTCTAGAGGTTCGAGGTGGTTAATCACGCTGCAAGGCAGACCCTTCTGTTCTCTGAGACCCCTGGAAGTGCCCAGGTCGGGGGCAGCTGGAGAAACTGGTGATGGCTTTAGGGAACAAGCCGATCTGGTTCCTCCCGGGAGTAAACTAACCCGGGGTGGGTTGGGGGATGGAGGGAATGGAGCTGGATCAGGGGTTTACATTTACCATGGTAACAAGGTAAATCTTGGCAGCAGGTTGGAGCGGAAGGAATAGGGACCCAATCAGGAAAATGTTGAGGGACTTGAATGCTCTAGTTTATTTATCACAACAAACAGCACGGAAGCTTGGGTCCCCACCTGACTCTTTCTCATCCCTTCATCTGCAACCCTGTTGTGGATTCCTGGATCGTGGAATTGTTTTGTGGTCTACTGTAGTCGGGAAGGCTAATGGTCAAGAGATGGGCAGAGGCGCTAGGAAAATGAAGGGGATTAGAGGTCTACACAGGAGCCCCCACAAGAGCATGGGGATGGCAAGAAGTCAGAATGCAGGGACTAGAAAGAACAGGAAAGAATGGCAGTGGGGGAGGAGGGCCAGCAAGAGGAGTGGTGACAACGTGAGACCCTGGGGTGCCTTGTGGAACTTGGCTCTTGAGTTTGTCTTCCCTGCAGCATTGTGGCCTTTTAAGATGTGAGAAGGGAAATGGAATGTAGGGTTAGGCAAAGGGGAAGTGGGAGAGGGGGAAAGGTCCAGGGGTAGTAGGGGATAGTTCTGTAAGATTCCTTTCCTGCCCCAACACCCCCACGAATGACTAGGAGTATGGGGGAGGATGTGGCCCAGGCAAGCAAGGTGGTTTGGGACCTCAAATCTATCATTTCTCCCAGAAGGCCCCAGAGACTTACAGGTTTGGGGGAGAGGGAAAGAGCACAGGGGCGGGTGAGCACCTGGTGATCTTACACCTGGCGTGGACTGAGCATTTATAGTAATTCTTTGGAACAGCAGTGTACACCTAGGAATACCTGTGTGAGGGAGGAGGGGGCAGAGGTGGAGCTGAAGATGGGATGTTTGAGTAGGAGAGGATACAAGGACTCTTCTGGAACTTTGAATTACTTCTGACACTTTCACAGTGGTTCTCAAACTTCAGTGTACCTAAGCCTCACCAGAGAAGTTTGTTAAGAATCCAGATCCTAACTCCTCGGTCAGGGATGAGTCCCAAGGGTCTGCATTTTCACCAATAAAAATCTTATGTGGCTAACCCCAGGATGCCTATAGGAAGGGTAGCAGGACACAGGAAAAGAACTAGTTAGTGTAGGAGAGGCAGAATGGGAAAGAGGGTCAGATCCCATGGAGGAGTCAGTTTAGAAGAGTGGTGATTGGCTATGGAAGTGGGAATCTGGGGAGAGGGACAAGGAGGGATGGGTGCAGGCTTTAGGATAAGGGATCCTAGGGAGCTAGGGGAGCCCTGGGTGTGAGCTCCGACTCATCCACCATGACAGGTGATTCCCTGGAGGTGTTGAGGAGCAGATGGGGACCTGAGAGAAGGGAGATGGAGGAGAAAATAGCAGAGGCGGCGAGGGGGAGATGAAAAGGCAGACAAATTGGAATGTGTCGTTTCCTGCCTGCAAATCCGGATCCTTGCTCCTTGGGAGAGAGAGGAAAGGAGAGGGGAGGAAGACAGATCTGGTCTATTGGGGAGAGGGTGAGAATCATGTGGCCAAGGGAGTGTGCAGTGATGGAGAGAGTGTGGAAGGGGGAAGGAGTGCAAGAGAAGGTAGGGAAGGAAACAGGAAAGACATTAGGGTCTTGTACATTGCCCTGTTTGTCCATACCTTATGTGTTCTTCTTATATGTCCTCATGGTTCCTAATAACCTCCCCTCAGACAAGAAAGGAAGGACCACTGAGGACCCTTGGGAGAAGCTGGGGGCAGGATCTGGAGTGATAGATGCAGGAAGCTGGGACGTGAGGATGGTAAAGATACACAAAGATGTGCAAGTGGGAGGAATGCAGAACCTTCAAAACATGCAGTTGAGCAGGCACTGAGCGCTGCCCTTAGCAGGGGTAGGCCTGGGTGGGCAGCAGGGTGTTGGTTCTATGGGCCGGCCTCCCCCTGACTCCCCCTTCTCCAACTTCCCACTATGTCCCAAATGTCAGGCCTCAGTGGGAAGTGAGCAGGCCCTAGGGGGCCTTCTTTATTTCCTTCTCCTTGCCCTGCCCTCCATCACCCTCCCCAGTCTGCTGTGCCTCCTGTCTGTCCCCTCTGCCCTGGCTCCCCACTGGCTTCCATTTCTTCCCCCCTTCCTTTGGGGCTCCAGCAGCTTCTGAAATGTCATATTTCAGCAGGAGGGGAACAGGCAGTGGGAGCCCCACGGCTGGCTGTTCCTCCCCCCACTTCCCCTCTGCCCCTCAAGCTCTCTGCATTGTTTACTTTCCCAGCTCTGTCCCTCTCTTGCAGGCACCCCTGAAAGCATCTGGTTTCTCAAGCATCCCATTCTATTTATTCTCCCCAGCTCTTCCCTCATCCTTGTTTCTCCCCACCCCCTTCTGCCCCTGAATGTCTTTTTTTCCCAATGCACCACCAAATGTCAGAGCCCAGCAGGAGGGCATGAATCCACTGAGCCAGGACCCCCTGGGGGTCTGTCCCTGTTCTCTCCTGTTTGTGTGTCTCTAGCCCTGAAAAGAGAAGAGGGAGGAAAAAAAAACCTAGCAGGTGGGAGAGGGAGTTTGCAGAGGTGAGGGAGGACTTTTCATAATATGGCTTTCAAGAGGCTGTCTGGGGACTTGGGGAAAATTTATTCATATTCCTGCAGACTCTTTTCTACTCACAGGTGTTTGGAGCATAGAAACCTAAGGAAAAAGGGAGGGAGGGGTGGTCGAGGGAAGGTGGGCTAGGGGGTGTCTGAGGATGCGCTGAGAGGAGGGAAGGCAGTGTTTGCATGCACACTGGCAGAGGGCGTGCAGGAGAGGGTGTGGGTAAGGTGCCAGGTGGGAGGCAGAGAAGGGTGTTTCACGAATGAGGGGAAAGGAGATTCAGGAAAGAGAAGAAATGGGGATAATGAGAAAAGAGATTGAGCAGGGGGATGGGTAACTAGGCAAGTGACTAGGTTGTTGGAGAAAAGAGAGTAGGAGTTGCAGGGAGGGGAGGAGCCCTGGGGGAGCTTCCCATCACCCCCTCCATCCTCGCCCTTGCCCTCATGCAGTGTGACCCGGGCCAAGCCACCAAGTACCTGTACGAGCTGCTCTACAACGACCCCATCAAGATCATCCTCATGCCTGGCTGCAGCTCTGTCTCCACGCTCGTGGCTGAGGCTGCCAGGATGTGGAACCTCATTGTGGTACGCAGGGCCCTGAGGGCCAGAAGGTGGGGCTGTCCCCTCTTGGGCCATTTGCAAAAGAGGGGGGTTTATTGAGGACCACAGTGGCCACGCTTCCAAGATCAGGGTCCTTTGGAGACCTGAGCTAGTTGGCCTGCTAGCAGCAGTGGTCTGACCGGGCTGCAGCTGACCTGCTCACCATCAGAAGGAATGGAAGGCAGATGAGTGAAAGGGTATCCTGAGGGAGGGGGCTTTTGAGAATCACTTTCCCTTGGGCAGAAGTAGAGAGGCTTGGCGAGAGTGAGGGAGAGAAGCCCGCCCAGAGGCAGGGAAGGGTGGAAGGAGCTCTCTAAGTCAGGCTGCCAGGAACACACTGGGACAGAAGGCTGTCCCTCCTCTCTTAGCTTTCCTACGGCTCCAGCTCACCGGCTCTGTCGAACCGACAACGCTTTCCTACCTTCTTCCGAACTCACCCATCGGCTACACTCCACAATCCCACCCGGGTGAAACTCTTCGAGAAGTGGGGCTGGAAGAAGATTGCCACCATCCAGCAGACCACCGAGGTCTTCACCTCGGTGAGGATGGATGGGGTGATGAGGGCCTGGGTTCAAATCCCAGCCCAGAGGGATGCGACACGGGATTCCTTCTGGGGCAAAGACCTTGGTTCTTTATCTAGAGAGGACACATTCTGAGTGGGTTAAGTGCATGTTCTTTCTGTAACCAGAGGAGTGAACCAGCTGGGTTTTCAGGACCCTCTCCAACTTTTTGATTTTAGGATCTTTAATTTTTCCCTGCTTTGATGCTCCATCCCCAGACAGATAGACTCCAAGCAACCCAGTTCTATTAAAGTAGGTTCATTTTAAAGTTGAAGTAAGATGAGGGAGAGAGGTAGTAGATTCCAGAGGCACTCCAGGGGAGGTGGTGGGTGTGTGTGATGGGAAGAGAGGGAATAGAGAGAGAGCCAGGGGGGAGGGAGAGAAGAGAGAGGCAGACAGACACGTGCATGCACATGGCTGGTAATTGACACGGAGGTGCAGACGTGCAAGGGGAGGTGGAGGGGGAAAAGGGAGACTTGAGGAGGGTAGAAAGGAAATACCTGGCTCTTTACCCGAAGAAGAGAGTTTGCTCCCTCTCTTTAATTCTATTCTTTGGGTCTTCTATTCACTCTCGTGTTCGGTGACTCTTTAATCCTCCCCCAACCTTCTCAGTGACTCAGGACATTCTCTGATCCTTTTGTCTATCTGCCCACTTGCCTCTTGAGGTTGACATCATCCTGCCTAGACCAGACCCTGCCTTGTCTTTTCCTGGTTCTTCTAATTTCCTTTCCCCAATTTTTGCTGTCAGACAGGGGTGAGGTAATGGGGTGACTTCCCTGGACTCAGAGCCTCAGGAGGGATTCACCAAGCACCTTCCCAGTAGGAAGCCAAGTCCTAAGACCCCAGAAGCTCTCCTTCAAACTCTTCCCACAGGGGACAGAGCTGTTGACTCAGAACCGCTCTTCCTTTGTTCTGAGTATGTGGTCCCCAGGTGACACCTCCAGGATTTGCTCCATTGTGCACCCTGTGCTTTCTCTATTTGTTCCTCATCCCCTTCCAAGACTCTGGACGACTTGGAGGAACGGGTTAAGGAGGCTGGAATTGAGATTACCTTCCGTCAGAGTTTCTTCTCGGATCCAGCTGTGCCTGTCAAAAACCTTAAGGTGGGCTGGTGGAGGCTGGTGGGCCCAGCCTGTAAGGGTCTGAGTGGGGGGAACAGTGGTGGGTGGGAAAAGAGGCAGACAGGGATGGGTTGGATTTTTTTTTTTTTTGGTATTAAAATATAATTGACACACAATGTTGTATAAATTTAAGAAGTGCAATGTGTAGATTTGGTATATTAATCTATTGCAATTTGATTACCATCGTAGCGTTAGCTAACACCTGCATCAAGTCACATAATTTTGATTCTTTAAGGCAGAAGCATCTCCTGGGGAAGGTTAGCTTCATCCTGTAGTTGACATTTATCCACTACTCATCAAACAGAACCCTGCACTGAGTGCCTTGGGACAGGAAGTCAAAGCTGTGAAAGTGCTTGCCTTGGCCCCTTCCTGCATCCCTCAGGAGCTCTGTTCTCTTTCCATTCCATAGCGTCAGGATGCCCGGATCATCGTGGGACTTTTCTACGAGACTGAAGCCCGGAAAGTTTTTTGTGAGGTGGAGTTGGAATCTGAGAAAGGAGGGGCACTGGGTGGGCTCTTTGCCTTGGGTGTCTCCTGGGCTCTCCTCTTTGCCTCTCTGAACAAATGATCGAAGGATAGGATTAATATGAAATTCCTATCTATTGACTCTGACTCCACATCTTGGCCTCTCACACACGTGACACTCTCTCCACATCTCATTTTCCTATCACTTTGTGTTTCCAGAGGAGCTGGAAGAATCTCATCTTTCCTGTCTGGCTGGAAATGGCCACTCAGAAATAGAGGCTGGGAGACACTTAGAAGGAGAAGTAGTTGAACCTTCCCTATTACCCCCAGACTTGTAGATTTCTCTTTTCAATGCTCTGCTTTTCTCTGAATCTGAAGAGGGTGAACAGTGTCATGAAAGATAAGACAAAGAAATGAAACGAAGACCCAGCCCCACTCCTCCTCTGCACTCAGGTGTACAAGGAGCGGCTCTTTGGGAAGAAGTACGTCTGGTTCCTCATTGGGTGGTATGCTGACAATTGGTTCAAGATCTATGACCCATCCATCAACTGCACAGTTGACGAGATGACCGAGGCAGTGGAGGGCCACATCACCACTGAGATCGTCATGTTGAACCCGGCCAACACTCGCAGCATTTCCAACATGGTGAGTGTGTGAGGATTTAGAAGGTGGCCTCTGGGCAGGAGGAAGGGACTGAGGGAGTCACTTAGGTGGGGAGCAGGTATGGGGCTTGGAGGTTTAGGAGGGCAAGGGGCCTCTGCTCACCCTCAACTTGTGTATCGTGTTTCCTATGGATTCCATCTCTGCTGTGACTTCCTTGGGCAGGAAAGAGGGACTTAAGAGAGTGGTACGTTCAGTGGGCCCCTGATGAGTTGCAGGGCTGTTACCGTGGAAACAAGGAGCAGTTGGCAAGAAGTCAAATGAGGGAGAGGTATTAATGACAATATAGATGCTGCATCTGCCAGCACACCTTTATAGGAGTGCTGTTCCTGGGCAAAAATTCATTTTATTTTCTTGGTGACTTCAGAGCACTTTAGAATTGCTTAGTATTTACTCTTGATTGATACTCAATTAGCTTGGCTCCTGATGCTTTTTAAAAAATGATTTTCTTTTAGAATTTTAAATGCAGAAAGGATTTTTGAAATCAGTTAGCCGCAGATAGCTGGTTATTGATGGACCTTGGGCTAAAAGACACACTGGTTGATGTGGGAATCAGCCTAGAGGTGAGGGGCACAAGTGGGTAGGGTGTGGTGTGGCGGGGAGCCTCCTTTCTGGTTCAGGACTGCACTAAAGAGTAGGAGAATCTTGGCTGAGCTTGATAGGGAAACCTATGTGTCTGCTTATTATTCAGGTATAGCCCCAGATCTGGAATACCTGCCTTGGAGAACATTCTAGGAGAGCGTGAATGACTGTAAAACCACATGAATATCTTATTTATTTTTTGGCCATGCTGCGAGGCATGTAGGATCTTAATTCCTGGATGAGGGATTGAACCCGTGCCCTTTGCATCAGAAGTGTGGAATCTTAACCCCTGGACTGCCATGGACGTCCTGAGAATATTTTATTTTTAAAACGCTGTAGGAATAATCACTTTTATATAGTAAACCAGGAGCTTAGACACATGATTTCAGTGATGCTCATAGTGATATTCTGATGTAGATTTTTCATTTCTATCTTATAGACCAAGAAATTGAGACTCAGAGAGGTTAAGTGATTTATCACAGGTCACCAGCTGCTGAGTGGTGAAGCTGGAATTGAATTCTAGTTGAATCTAACTCCAAACCATCTGCTCTGTTACCTCCCATGGAAAACCTTGAAGTCTCACTGAAAAGCTTGCCCTTATATCAGCTAACACTGTTTAGCAGATGACAGTTCTTGAGCAAGAGAGAGATAAGATTCAGGAAGTTTATCCTGGCAGTGGATTGTGATGGAAGGGTCAGTTGCCATGTGTACTTTAATCATGGATACTGTCCTGTGACATTTTCAAGGGATCTTGGTTGAAAAATTATGATAGAAAAATTCTGCCAGGTCATTTCCATGTAGATCACCTGAGAGGTGAGTTGTCCTGAGACCCTGGGGAAGTAGAGGTGGTGGTAACTGAAGCCAGAAAAGTGGGTTGGTGCCCTGAGCCTAGGACCTGCCAATAGTGCCTTCTGCCCCTCTGCCCTGATAGGAAACAGGGATTTGGTTGGGGGTATATAGGCCCCTGGGCTTTTGAGTTGGAGGATCTCTTTCTGACTCTTGGTCTCTAGAGAAAGATGGTGCCTGCCTTTGAGGTCTAGAGGTATTGCTAGGCCTGCTTGGGAGCCTAAAATGCCAGATGAAGAGGCCAAGATTTTTCAGAGTGTAGAAGCCGTCTTAATAATTAACTAGACACGAGGTTACAGATGGATCAGATAGGACCAAGAGAAGTGGATCAGAAGCAAGGATGGAGCCTATGACTCAGAACCGAGGAGATTTAGAAGAGAAGCAGAGTTGCCTTCTCTCTGTAAGGAAGGCCTTGCATTTAGATCAATAGTTCTCAAACTTTAGCCTGTATCAGAACCATGACTGGGCTCTTTCCTTGGAAGTTTTGATTCAGTGGGTCTTGAGTGGAACTGGAACTGAATACATTTCAACAAGTTCCCTGGGACGTTGATGCTACTGGTCTGAGGTCCACACTTTGAGGCCTGGTAGTGCGGTGTTTTTCAATCAGAGGTTGCAATATTTAGGGGAAGTTTTGGTTGTTACAACTGGTTTCTAATGAGTTGGCCAGGAATACTTCTTCTTTTTTTAAAATATTTGTTTGGCTGTGCTGGGTCTTAGCTGTGGCATTCGAACTCTTAGTTGTGGCATGTGAGGTCTAGTTCCCTGACCAGGGATAGATCCCCAGCCCCCTGTATTGGGAATGTGGAGTCTTAGCCGCCAGACCACCAGGGAAGTCACCAGGAATACTTCTAAATAACTTACAATGCAAAAGATCATCCCCACAACAAAGGATTTTCCTGCTCAACATGTCAATAGTGCAGAGACTGAGAAAGTCTGGTTTAGAGAAAGAGTTTTTAGGAGCCATATATGGGAGAGTGGATTAGAGTGGTTTTGGAGAAAAATAGCTCCAGGCTGGAGCTGTACTAGAGCTCAGGTATGA
The DNA here is from genome assembly GCA_006410675.1 of Oreotragus oreotragus. Lineage (NCBI taxonomy): Eukaryota > Metazoa > Chordata > Mammalia > Artiodactyla > Bovidae > Oreotragus > Oreotragus oreotragus. Next base: position 65,969 of record SJYX01017510.1, on the reverse strand, counting down.
GGCAGTACACCTGAGGATAAGATATAGGAACTTCTCTGGCATTCCAGCAGTTAAGACTCCATGCTTCCAGTGCAGGGCGGGAGGGTTCGATACCTGCTCAGGAAAATAATATCCAACATGCCTCCAGGAGCGGCCAAAAAATAAAAAATAAAAAAATAAATAGATAATTTTAGAAAGAGTCTGGAAAATTAAAAAAAGATTTTCAGTAAATTCTGGTTGGGATAGAGGAGTTGGGTACAATAGAAAATAAAAATCTACCTCAGGATATACATTTTAGATCACCATTGGACATCTATTCTCATATATAGAGACTGCCAACAGGGCTGTTAAAAATTTAGGATCATACATTGGTACTTGGGCAATTCATTAATAATTCACTAATTTCTCTGGGTTTTGTGGAATTTTTGTTGTTGTTTTCCTTAAGCCACCTTATAACATTTCTATTTGAAAATGTATAGCTGTCATTGCTGACCCAAAGGGGAGAGACTTTTTGGTAATTTTAGTCATGCCTGGGGGCAGTGGTGGAGAAGGCAATGGCATCTCACTGCAGTACTCTTGCCTGAATACTCCCATGGACAGAGGAGCCTGGTAGGCTGCAGTCCATGGGGTCGCTGAGTCAGACACGACTGAGCGACTTTACTTTCACTTTTCACTTTCATGTATTGGAGAAGGAAATGGCAACCCACTCCAGTGTTCTTGCCTGGAGAATCCCAGGGATGGCGGAGCCCAATGGGCTGCCGTCTGTGGGGTCACACAGAGTCAGACACGACTGAAGCGACTTAGCAGCAGCAGCAGCAGTATCCAAGTGTGTTAGTGATGGTGACCTGAAGCCAGGGGAGTATGAGGATCGGGGCTGGGGAGAGTGACATGCAGAGCAGATGATTCCCTTCCTGTCTGAGTGATTTTTGGATGCAGGGTTTACTTTGAACTGAAGGCTGGATGGGCTTGGAGGCTGACAGGTTGCTCAGGCTGGTTGGTATCTGCTAAGCAGGTGCTATTGGAGAGAGACATTCCAGTTTACAGGGGAGCTGGAAGCGAATGGACTTTGAACCGATTGGAATCCCAGCTCAGCCATGTGCTGGCAGCATACCTTCAAGCAGCTGAAACTGTTCTGTGTCTCAGGTTCCTTGTCACTTTCTAAAATGAGCATATATAGTATTTCTACCTCATTGGCTTATCTGAGAATTAAAGAAGTTGATATATACGAGGACAATAAGAACAATGTAGATATCAGCTATAATTATGATTAACATTATTCTGTAAAGAAGTGATATTAATGAAATATTTCAGCACAAAAGTATTAAGAAGACTCGGTGATTTAAAAGAGTCTAAGGTGATGGCACCCCACTCCAGTACTCTTGCCTGGAAAATCCCGTGGATGGAGGAGCCTGGTGGGCTGCAGTCCATGAGGTCGTGAAGAGTCAGACACGACTGAGCAACTTCACTTTCACTTTTCACTTTCATGCACTGGAGAAGGAAATGGCAATCCACCCCAATGTTCTTGCCTAGAGAATCCCAGGGACAGGGAGCCTGATAGGCTGCTGTCTATGGGGTTGCAGAGAGTCGGACAAAACTGAAGCGATGCAGCAGCAGCAGCAAGGTGATCCTAAGGTTTCAGTCCTATATACTGGGGAGTGTTGGAAAAATAAAGCTTATTCTTAGATATTTTTAATTTGAGATTACTGATTATATAGTTACAAATGCCTTAGAGAAATAGACTTAGGACTTGAAATATTGAGCTGGAATTACAGATGTGAATATTGGTAACAATGATGAGGTTGAAAGAGAAAATATAACGTTATACTCAGCATTTTATAATGTTGTAATTTCATCCTTATAACAACTTTTCAAGGTAGTTAACATCACTCCCATTTTAAAGCCGAATAACTCCATGTGCTATGCTTCGTTGCTCAGTTGTGTCCGACTCTTTTCGACCCCATGGACTGTAGCCCACCAGGCTCCTCTGTCCATGGGGATTCTCCAGGCAAGAATACTAGAGTGGGTTGCCATGCCCTCCTCTAGGGGATCTTCCCATCCCAGGGATCAAACCCAGGTCTCCTGCATTGCAGGCAGATTCTTTACGGACTGAGCCACCAGGGAAGCCCGAATAACTCCATAGTGAAATCTAATAACTTGTTTGAGATTAAATAGCAGCTTGGTGGAGCATTTGGAATTAGAAGGCATCTTTCCATTTATCCATCCAATGGACATTTTTCTTAAAGATGGTTTTGAAAAATAATTTTATTTATTTATTTTGGCTGTGCTGGGTCTTCATTGCTGTGTGGGCTTTCTCTAGTTGTAGTGAGCAGGGGCTACTCTCTAGCTGTGATGTGTGGGCTTCTCATTGTGGTGGCTTCTCTTGTTGTGGAGATGGGCTCGAAGGCATGCAGGCTTCAGTAGATGCGGCTCCCAGGCTCTAGAGCACAGGCTCAATAGTTGTAGCACACGGGTTTAGGTGCCCCTCGGCATGTGGATTCTTCCTGGATCAGGGTTTGAATCCATGTCTCCAGCATTGGCAGGTAGATTCTTTACCACTGAGCCACAAGGGAAGTCCCAAAGATGGTTTTTTTGGAAGCAGTTTTTAAGTTCACAGGAAAATTGAGAGGAAGACACAGAGCCTTCCTGTATGTTCCCTGCCCCACTCATTCGTAGCTTCCCCCATTATCGGCATTCCCCACCAGAGTGTTTACAGCTGCTGAACCTATACTGCTACGTCATTAACACTCACTGTCCATTGTTTACAGAGGGCTCACTCTTGGTGTTGTACATTGAGTGGGTGTTGATAGATAGATAATCACATTTCATTGCCTTCATCTATAGACACTTGTTGTTTGTCCAGAATGGGTGGGGCACAGTGCTGAACGCTGAGGATTAAGAGCAGAAGAAACCCTGGTCCTGTCCTTAGGAGGAGCAGAGCGCAGGCCTGCCTGTCTTCAATCCTGGGCTGTTTCCACCTCACCACACTGCGCATCCTTTGCATTTCCCGTTCCCCCGTGTCTCCAGAAAGCTGAATAGAAGGGAAAGTAGGCGGGGCATCTGGAGCAGAGATTCATATTTATTCTTCATTCATCTATTCATCGCTTCATTAGACTATGTATGTATGTTGGTCTCCCACATTGCAGGCGGATTCTATACTGTCTGAGCCACCAGGGAAGCCCATGTATATATGTTAACACATTCCAAGTCTAAACAGAGCTGTGTGGTGCCCCTGTGTATTAACTGTGCCTTGTCAAGAGGTGGACACTGAGCCTTTCCTGGTATGGTTTCTGGGAGGTAAGGAAGGGCAGACATGATTTTCCCCATTATGTGGAAGACAGTTCCAAAAAAGGAAACAATTTACTTGCAGTCATTTAGGTAAACAGTGTTACTGCCGGGTATAGAAATTCAGCTCTCTTGATCCATTTCATGACAGAGTTAAAGGAGCTCTTATTCTTTTTAGCTTTCTTGGAAAAAAAAAAGATGTAAGGTTGGGAAGGGTGTGGGTAGGGATTGAATAATCGACTTCAAACATGTGAAGAGTGTTTCTGCAGCCCCAAGTCTTCTGAAAACCATCCAAGAGACAGTGAACTGAAAGCACACGAGGATGGCAGGAAGTTAGCACGCTAAAGAAAAATCTTTTTGGTTGACAGAGCGAGGAAGGCTGTGGTGTCACCTTTTCTGGGCTCTTTCAGACTTGGAGGAGCTGTTAGTTCCTGCGTCAGCTCTGTTGGGAGAGTCTGAAGGCTGAGAGAACACCAGTGCTGCAGCTCCTCACTGGCAGAGCCACATCTTTGCTTTGCTTTCTCTGCTTTCATTTCATTCTCTCTGCTGTTCATTATGCAGAGCATCTATTTATTAAACTTCTCTGCTTGCAGTTCTGAGCTTGCAGCTGTGCACACTAAGGCCATCGGAACCAGTTAACCCCTGCTCTAGCCTAGTAGCTTCTGATCTTAGATGTGCATGTATAGTTAAAGATGCTGAATTTACACAGGCTCAATCTGACGACTTGAACACAAACCATCCATTCAAGTCGAAGTGTCAGAGCCAGACTCAGAAGCCCACCCCACTCCAATCCTTTCGACCTGTTCTCTTCCTAGACGTCCCAGGAGTTCGTGGAGAAACTGACCAAACGACTAAAACGACACCCTGAGGAGACGGGAGGCTTCCAGGAGGCACCCCTAGCCTATGATGCCATCTGGGCCTTGGCATTGGCCCTCAACAAGACGTCCGGAGGGGGCGGCCGTTCGGGCGTGCGCCTGGAAGACTTCAACTACAACAACCAGACCATAACTGACCAAATCTACCGGGCAATGAACTCCTCGTCCTTTGAGGGTGTTTCCGTGAGTTATAGCAACCCCTTTGCTGGCCTCAGTCCTCCTCTGAGGTCTCTCTGGAGACATGCCTTCTGTCTCAGTTACCTCTCTGCAATGATCATTCTTAGACCAGGGAAGTAGGAGCCCCCACGCCAGAAAACCCCACAGAAGTCTAGACGAGCGATGATATATACCATTTCTTCCAACCTCTCCCCTCACTTTTCTCAGTCCTGATATTTATGAGTCAGATGAAAATTACAGGATTTTAAAAGAGGAAGCAGCCTGAAGGATCCTCTCCTTATTCCTCTTAAAGTGGGGAAACCAGCATCCAGAGGGACTTGGTGACTTGCTCAGGTCACACAACCAGAGGCCAGGTCCCCTGGTGTTCCATCTGGGGATTTTTCCCATTCAAATCTCCTGGGTGAAGCTTCTTTTCCAAAAGAATAATGTTTCTAAAATCTAGGGTATGGGCATCTGGGGTATGTCCTATATGCAGGCAAATGCCATAAATAGAATTCATTCAGAAGCTCAATTACTTCAAAAACATAAGGATTCAAAGAGGCCCTGATGTTCTCATTTCACTCTTGCTTTTATCCCCTTTGCCTTCCTCCACGTGTTTCTCCCCCCTCAGGGCCATGTGGTGTTTGATGCCAGCGGTTCTCGGATGGCATGGACGCTCATCGAGCAGCTGCAGGGTGAGCATAGGGATGTGGAGGGATGGGGAGGTCAGTGCGGGGGCCAGGCTGGGGCTGGGCTAGGAACCATCTGGGAATAGAACCCTGGGAGACATGAAGACATTGCCTTGGTGCCTCCCTACCTCCTGCCTGCTCTTCTGTGTTCCCCAGGCTTTTAAATAATGATGATATTGATAATAAAAAGCTTAGTGATGGGTGAATTTCTTTGAGTTGCAGTGGTTGTGCATGCAAATTGAAAACAACCACTCTTTTCCCCTAATGGCCCCCATTTTGATATGAGAAATTTCCCTCTGGTGGGTGACTTGAAGGGTTCATGACTTGTCAGCGGCATATTCACGGACCCAAGGAAAGCTGAATCTAGGAAACATGCTATTTTAAAGGGAACCTATTGCACTTCCTTGATATGTAAACAATTAGCTCTAATTTTTCTGCAGTATATCTAGTTTGGCTTTTCTAGATGGTATATGCTTATAACTTCACACAGTGAGGTATTTGCAAAACTTGTGAATTAGTTTTTCAACTCCACTCCACTCAGACTCTTAGAGCAGGGCCAAAAGAACCATTTCTTGGCCTCCTGTGAAAAGTTTCTTTCTTTCCCTTCTCCCGACCTCCTACATCCTCTCAGATCTTTGTAACCAGGACAAGAACGAATAGACTTCAGCCCTGATCCAAGGGCTGTGAGTTGGCTTTAGAAGAAAAAGTTATGGTAACTGGGGCAGCTCTAGAAATCTTGGGAGTGGCTGAATTTCACTTTGTGGCTTTTTAAGGGGCAGATGCAACTTGTGTAAGAAATTAGAAGCCAAGTCAGTGGATGAGAAATTTCTAAAATTAAAATGAAAGCCTCTGGGAAAATAGATCTTGTGATTCTATCAGGAGAGGAAGAATAAGCAGAAACATGTTTAAAGATTTTTCAGCCAGAATCACAGTGAGAGACATTTTTCTGAGGTGTGAGCCCGTGGAATGGGCGTTAGACATCCTGTGCAGCGTTCTTCACTGAAGGGCTTAAAGCATATAAGATATTCTTGTTTGTTTGTGTGGGCTTCCCCGGTGGCTCAGCGGTAGAGAATGTGCCTGCCAATGCAGGAGACATGAGTTTGATCCCTGAACCGGGAAGATTCCCTGGAGAAGGAAATGGCAACCCACTCCAGTATTCTGGGAAATCCCATGGACAGAGGAGCCTGCAGGCTGCAAGTCCATGGAGTCACAAAAGAGTCAGACATGACTGAGTGACTAAACAATTTCTTTGTGTTGCCTTGGAATCTACCCTATAGTGCTTTTCAATCAGATCACTGTTTTAAGTGGCCCCCAGATCCTTCCAAGTATCCTTTGGGGGCTCAGGTGAAGGGAGAATCAGATATGACCACGGAGATCTATTTTAGGGAAGTGAGAGGTTGAGAATGCTTGGGATCAGCTCTTTACCTACCTGTGGTTACTCCTATCATCTGTCCAGGTGGCAGCTACAAGAAGATTGGCTATTATGACAGCACCAAGGATGACCTTTCCTGGTCCAAAACAGATAAGTGGATTGGTAAGTGGATCTTGTTTATAATTTGCTTTAACCCCTCTGAACCACTGATGAATACTATGTTTGCATGAGGGCGGGGTGGTTGGTACCATGGGGTTGAAATGCCCTAAGGAGATGAACCAGGGGCTGGGTTTCTGAGAAAGGGAATAAAACCTCCAAGATGTGGGTGGGAGAAACTGGTGTATTTGGAGAGGGTATAGGTGGTGGGTAGCAACGCATTCTTAAAAATAGTACATTCCTGAGATGACTGGGAACTAGGTCCAGAGGGCGGGAAATGAAAACTCCATTTGGGTTTCCCAGATGTTCTGGTGACCTGATGTATCTGAATCAGCTACTTCAAGCCTCAAGTTGCCTCTTAGCTTTCTTAGGAAGACGGTTGCTTAAATTGTAGGAGAGGATGTAAAACCTCATTTAATTATCTTCTGTTAAAATGTGCTTTTTAAGGAGAGAAAGGAAGCAATTATATTCCTTGTGTGCTTGGTGGGCTAAATAATAGGAAATGGGAAAGATACTCAAGGTGGGCAAAATGAGGACTCTATTGATCAAAAAAGGCTTGGTGTCTTCAGGAGGGGGAAGGGCACAACCATGGAAGACAGCTGCCATCTGCCCTGCCCAGCTGAAATCTAGTAGTTCTCAGCACTGCTGGAGTTCTGAATTTTTTTTTTATAATTTGAATTTAGGACAGTATTCTGTATTGCTATAAATGCTGCATGGCCTAAATTATGCCTTTTTTTTTTTAAAGCTCAGCAAATTGAAATTAGTCCCCCCCACCGCCCCCTGCTTTCTGTGAATTCTGTGACAACTTTGAGCTTCCTTTGAGAAACACCTTTGGGAATATCACCTGGCCAGGGTTAAAATCACAGATCAGTTTTTTTTTTTTTAAGAAAATTCCTCCTGAGGTTAGGAGGCCAGACTCTATTATGAGGCACTTTAGCTTTATGACTCTATGACCATCTTTTGCAGCTTCTGATTTGAGTTGTAAGAGACCTCATAAAATTTATTTCTTAGTATCCCCTTCTTTACCTTCCATTTTTCTTTCCTGAAAGATGAAAAAACACAAAGAAAAAGCAACAACAAAAAGACTACAACTTTAGTGATACAGCTCAGCCTCTAGCTCCATCTTCTTGTCTCATTTCTGATTGCTTCCTAAGAGCCCCAGAATCAAGCCCTGATTCAGGGCAGTTAGGGCCTCCTGTCCTCAGAGTTAAGACCTGGGTGCCCATCAGCAGCTTGGTCCTTCTCCCCTTTCTCCTGTCCCGCCTTCATGCCTTTGTCCTCCCTCCTTTCTCTCCCCCCTCCCCTGTGCCACGCAGGAGGGTCCCCTCCAGCTGACCAGACCTTGGTCATCAAGACGTTCCGCTTCCTGTCACAGAAACTCTTTATTTCCGTCTCCGTTCTCTCCAGCCTGGGCATTGTTCTAGCTGTTGTCTGTCTGTCCTTTAACATCTATAACTCCCATGTCCGGTAAGTTTCTCTTCTGACATTTCCCTGTCCTGTCTGCTTCTCCAAGATAAAGGTCATTTGCTTGAAGGGAGTGAGAAGGAACGTATGTAGCTCCTGAGGCCGTGTGTCTCTGAGGTTGCCACTCTGGATTAGTGTTTGCCCAGTGACCACTGGGAATGAAAAGGGGGAAGCCAGGTATAACTCCCATCCCTGCTCCAAAGCAGCTAATGGAAAAATAAAAAAGCTTTTGGGATCAGGTAACATAATTTAGGGCTCTAAAGAGTGTGTGTATGTGGCAGGGTCCTGTGCCTGGGAAGCTGTCTGTGGGCCCCCATGACTGAACTGGCTTCATCTCTGATGCCAGCTCCAAGGCCGCCTGCCTTTGTCTCTAGGTCCTGAGGTTGGGGTTGGGCCATTGTGGGGTGTTTGGGGAGCTGAGCCTCCCTGGAGAGGAGGGTAATTCTGCTCTTCAATCTCTCCCACCCTTCCGCCTCTGCCCTAGTTATATCCAGAACTCACAGCCCAACCTGAATAATCTGACTGCTGTGGGCTGCTCACTAGCGTTAGCCGCTGTCTTCCCCCTCGGGCTGGATGGTTACCACATCGGGAGAAGTCAGTTCCCTTTCGTCTGCCAGGTGAGGAGGGGGTGGCAGGTCGCCTGCCACAGCATGGCTCTCTGGCCCGCCCCCTCAAGAGCGCCTTCTGTGATGTGCCGTCCCCTGCCTGTCCTCCTTGTCTTTCCTCCTTGTCCCTAGTTCTTCTCCTGACATCGCCCTCTGATTGCTGTCTGGCTCTGTCCCTTCTTTCTGTGCCTCCAGACTTTTTCATTCTGTAGCTGGCTTGTCAGTTCCAAGGTTGCCATGGCATGCCTTGCAGAGAAGGGTGGGGGGAGGTATTGAAGGCGCAGGAAGTGGTCTGCACAGAGAACCTTTGGACAATGGTGGCCTGTCTGTGGTGTGGGGGCTGAGAACAAGAACTGGGCACTTCCCGTGGGAGCCTTAGTTGTGGTTGGGAAGGACGGAGGCGAGGATCTGAACCAACAGCAGGGAGAAGTGGGGGGAAGGGACCGCTCTCGCACAGGGAGGCAGCCCTGTGGGACTCTTGGCACATGGAAGGTTCTGGGGCTACAGAGTAAGCCTTGCTTCAGCAGCAATATTTGTTTGGTTCTTTCTTATGCTGCCCCTCTCTTTCCTGCCCATTCTCACTCTTCTCTGCTCTGTACCTATCGTGATCACACATCTATATACATGGCATTTGCACATACATACACCTACAATTCTTCAGAGAGACCCAATACAGTGGGAAAGCAGATAATTAGCAGTGACACACAAGAGGTATCAGAGCAGGGATCTGCTGTGGGAGCGAGGAGAAAGCAGCTGACTGTCCGAGTGGCTGCATGGACGTCACCAAAGGCGGCATGTGAATTGTGGAGGATGCAGGGGCTTTTGTCGGCTGGAGAAATAAAAGAGGGTTACTCCAGGAGCAGAGGGAATGTCCTGTGGGTAGCAGAGGCACAAAAGAGAGTAGATCAAGGGCAAGGGTAAGCAAGCAAGCAGTTGAGCAGGGCTGGAGCATGGGGCAGGTGAGCGTCTGGGGCAGGTAAGGGTCTGGGGGGAGAAGAGGCTGGAAAGGTGGGTGGGACCATGTTGTAAAGGGTCTCATGCCGCATCTGGAGGTGTTTAGGCTGCAATCTGCAGGCCTTGGGGAACAGTCAGAAGTGATTGGCTTTTAAAGCCCATTTTTTAGCAAGACTATCCAGGTAGCAAAGTGCAAAGAGACTGTCTGCTGCCCAGTCGCCCTCCCCACCCAGCCCCTACTGGCTGCATCCTGCCAGTCTGGTCATCCGTTCCCTCCTACAGCCCTGCCCCATCCTGGCACTGCCCATCTGCTGCCCTGCCCTATTCTCTCCTGCTCTCTCTCCTTTCCTAGGCCCGCCTCTGGCTCCTGGGTTTGGGCTTTAGCCTGGGCTACGGCTCCATGTTCACCAAGATCTGGTGGGTCCACACAGTCTTCACAAAGAAGGAGGAAAAGAAAGAGTGGAGGAAGGTGAGCTGCTCTGGATCCTTCAGCCCCTAGTGCCTAGGCTCGCAGGGATTGGGAGGCCCTGTCCCTACCCCAGCATGCCTGTACTCTGTGTGTTGACTCAGACCCTGGAGCCCTGGAAGCTGTATGCCACGGTGGGCCTGCTGGTGGGCATGGACGTCCTCACTCTCGCCATCTGGCAGATCGTGGACCCCCTGCACCGGACCATTGAGGTACCATTTGAGGAGGTGCTTGGGTCAGGAGGCCTTGCAGGGCACACTGGTGGAAGGGCCTCGGGAGCTGCAGGGGGTCTTGAGGAGAAGAGCTGCCCATGGGAGGTGTGTTCCATAATGGAAAAATAAAAAAGCTTTTGGGATCAGGTAACATAATTTAGGGCTCTAAAGAGTGTGTGTATGTGGCAGGGTCCTGTGCCTGGGAAGCTGTCTGTGGGCCCCCATGACTGAACTGGCTTCATCTCTGATGCCAGCTCCAAGGCCGCCTGCCTTTGTCTCTAGGTCCTGAGGTTGGGGTTGGGCCATTGTGGGGTGTTTGGGGAGCTGAGCCTCCCTGGAGAGGAGGGTAATTCTGCTCTTCAATCTCTCCCACCCTTCCGCCTCTGCCCTAGTTATATCCAGAACTCACAGCCCAACCTGAATAATCTGACTGCTGTGGGCTGCTCACTAGCGTTAGCCGCTGTCTTCCCCCTCGGGCTGGATGGTTACCACATCGGGAGAAGTCAGTTCCCTTTCGTCTGCCAGGTGAGGAGGGGGTGGCAGGTCGCCTGCCACAGCATGGCTCTCTGGCCCGCCCCCTCAAGAGCGCCTTCTGTGATGTGCCGTCCCCTGCCTGTCCTCCTTGTCTTTCCTCCTTGTCCCTAGTTCTTCTCCTGACATCGCCCTCTGATTGCTGTCTGGCTCTGTCCCTTCTTTCTGTGCCTCCAGACTTTTTCATTCTGTAGCTGGCTTGTCAGTTCCAAGGTTGCCATGGCATGCCTTGCAGAGAAGGGTGGGGGGAGGTATTGAAGGCGCAGGAAGTGGTCTGCACAGAGAACCTTTGGACAATGGTGGCCTGTCTGTGGTGTGGGGGCTGAGAACAAGAACTGGGCACTTCCCGTGGGAGCCTTAGTTGTGGTTGGGAAGGACGGAGGCGAGGATCTGAACCAACAGCAGGGAGAAGTGGGGGGAAGGGACCGCTCTCGCACAGGGAGGCAGCCCTGTGGGACTCTTGGCACATGGAAGGTTCTGGGGCTACAGAGTAAGCCTTGCTTCAGCAGCAATATTTGTTTGGTTCTTTCTTATGCTGCCCCTCTCTTTCCTGCCCATTCTCACTCTTCTCTGCTCTGTACCTATCGTGATCACACATCTATATACATGGCATTTGCACATACATACACCTACAATTCTTCAGAGAGACCCAATACAGTGGGAAAGCAGATAATTAGCAGTGACACACAAGAGGTATCAGAGCAGGGATCTGCTGTGGGAGCGAGGAGAAAGCAGCTGACTGTCCGAGTGGCTGCATGGACGTCACCAAAGGCGGCATGTGAATTGTGGAGGATGCAGGGGCTTTTGTCGGCTGGAGAAATAAAAGAGGGTTACTCCAGGAGCAGAGGGAATGTCCTGTGGGTAGCAGAGGCACAAAAGAGAGTAGATCAAGGGCAAGGGTAAGCAAGCAAGCAGTTGAGCAGGGCTGGAGCATGGGGCAGGTGAGCGTCTGGGGCAGGTAAGGGTCTGGGGGGAGAAGAGGCTGGAAAGGTGGGTGGGACCATGTTGTAAAGGGTCTCATGCCGCATCTGGAGGTGTTTAGGCTGCAATCTGCAGGCCTTGGGGAACAGTCAGAAGTGATTGGCTTTTAAAGCCCATTTTTTAGCAAGACTATCCAGGTAGCAAAGTGCAAAGAGACTGTCTGCTGCCCAGTCGCCCTCCCCACCCAGCCCCTACTGGCTGCATCCTGCCAGTCTGGTCATCCGTTCCCTCCTACAGCCCTGCCCCATCCTGGCACTGCCCATCTGCTGCCCTGCCCTATTCTCTCCTGCTCTCTCTCCTTTCCTAGGCCCGCCTCTGGCTCCTGGGTTTGGGCTTTAGCCTGGGCTACGGCTCCATGTTCACCAAGATCTGGTGGGTCCACACAGTCTTCACAAAGAAGGAGGAAAAGAAAGAGTGGAGGAAGGTGAGCTGCTCTGGATCCTTCAGCCCCTAGTGCCTAGACTCGCAGGGATTGGGAGGCCCTGTCCCTACCCCAGCATGCCTGTACTCTGTGTGTTGACTCAGACCCTGGAGCCCTGGAAGCTGTATGCCACGGTGGGCCTGCTGGTGGGCATGGACGTCCTCACTCTCGCCATCTGGCAGATCGTGGACCCCCTGCACCGGACCATTGAGGTACCATTTGAGGAGGTGCTTGGGTCAGGAGGCCTTGCAGGGCACACTGGTGGAAGGGCCTCGGGAGCTGCAGGGGGTCTTGAGGAGAAGAGCTGCCCATGGGAGGTGTGTTCCAGCCCTGGTATCTCAGCAGCCCTCCCTACTTCCTGGAGGGAGCCCTAGCAGACACTCTGAATTCCTGTGATGAAAGGAAGTGGTGGGGATCTGGGAGGATGGGCAGACTTTCAGACATCCTGAAAGTGAGGGAACAAGCTCTTATAAGGTGTTTAGGCAAATGTTCCCAGGCCTGGAGTTGGATGTGGCATGAGAACTGAGGATCTCTTCAGAAAGAAGGGGCAGAACTGGGAGTCGGGAACTGAGCAGAGGTGGGGAGGGGAGGGGAGGACAGCAGCTATCTTGCCTGTGGCTCTCTCTCTTTCTTAGACTTTTGCCAAGGAGGAGCCGAAGGAAGATATTGACGTGTCTATTCTGCCCCAGCTGGAGCACTGTAGCTCCAAGAAGATGAACACATGGCTTGGTGTGCAGGGTGTGGGGAAAGGGTGGGAGAGATGCCCATAAAGAGGGGCTAGTGGGGAGGGAATGTGTGTGGAGTGGGCAGTAGCTTGGAAGGGGGAAGGGTCTTTGGAAAAAGAGGCAGAGAGCTCATGTCAACTCAGTTAGAATCTCCTCCTGTTTGCCACTGCCTTAGTCTTTTCTGAGCTTGGGGAGAGTTGGTCTTTTGCCTAAAGTGCTTAGTGTCCACTGCAGGGATGAGGCAGAGCTTGTGTTCATGAGAGGGACCAGTGATGTGGCCTCATCCTCATCTCCATCTCTGTCTGGTTCACTCCCTGGAGTGAGACTGGGGCTGCGAGGAGTTAGGCCCCTTTGGCCCTTTTAACATCACTCTGACCACAAATGGCAAACCTGCCCTCAGCGTGGAAAGCCATTTTCCCACTCAGAGGGTGAGGAGGTGAGACACTGTGTGTACTGACAGCCGTTCATGACCATCATCATCCTGTGTGATGGGGCTCTTAGTCCCAGGAGGAAGCAGTGAGGTCAGGGCGAGTTGGGTGGGCCTGGAGGCAGTGGACAGGGAGGGGTGTACTAGATTAGAGGGGCTGGGTCGAAGAGGAGACCCCCATGTCACTGCCATCAGAAGGAGCACAGAGAAGGGGGGAGTGAGTGGAGGATAACCCTTCCCTGCCATCCTAGGCATCTTCTATGGTTACAAGGGGCTGCTGCTGCTGCTGGGTATATTTCTTGCTTATGAGACCAAGAGTGTATCCACCGAGAAGATCAATGACCACCGGGCTGTGGGCATGGCCATCTACAATGTGGCGGTGAGCTCCCTGGACCCCTGGCATTGACCGTGGGGACTGGCCACAGCAACCCAGATGGGGATGGCCTGGGAAGAATGAGGTGCCCAATGTGGGGTCAGTTGGGTGGAAGTCTTAAAACATTTTCTAATGCCTTGGGTTTGAAAAGCACTTTATAAATGTATAAAGTACATATCAATCTTCATATAACTACCCAGTGAAGTGGTAATTAGCATCCCCACTAGATAGATGTGGAAGCAGAAACAGGTGAAATTCCTCATCTGTGGTTCCCAAGCTGGAATCTGAGTGAGATTTCCTGCCAGGGGTGCTCAGGACTGGCTCTTAAGGACTCTGATGTGTGTACAGAGATCCTGGGGGCTCCTGTCTGGAGGGAGGGGCTGTCCTAGAGCTGGAGCTGGTTTAGGACAGTTTACCTGGGATTCTTACCAGCCTACAGCTGAGGATGATCCTGACTCTTAATGTCCAGTCACTAAGTCGTGTCCTACTCTTTGAGACCCCATGGACTACAGCACACCAGGCTTCCCTGGCCTCTATCTCCCAGAGTCTGCTCAAAATCGTGTCCACTGAGCCAGTGATGCCATCCAACCATCTCCTCCTTGGCTGCCTCCTTCTCCTTTTGCTCTCAGTCTTTCCCAGCATCAGGGTTTTTCCCAGTGACTCGGCTCTTCCCATCAGGTGGCCAAAGTGTTGGAGCTTCAGCTTCAGCATCAGTCCTTCCAGTGAATATTCAGGGTTGATTCCCTATAGGTTTAACTGGTTTGANCTCCTCCTTGGCTGCCTCCTTCTCCTTTTGCTCTCAGTCTTTCCCAGCATCAGGGTTTTTCCCAGTGACTCGGCTCTTCCCATCAGGTGGCCAAAGTGTTGGAGCTTCAGCTTCAGCATCAGTCCTTCCAGTGAATATTCAGGGTTGATTCCCTATAGGTTTAACTGGTTTGATCTCCTTGTTGTCCAAAGGACTCTCAAGGTCTTCTTCAGCACCCCACAATTCAAAAGCGTCAATTCTTCAGTGCTCAGCCTTCTTTATGGTCTAACTTTCACATCCTGACTTTGGGTCCTTTTTGAATGGGAAGTTCCCCAGGAACCTGTCCCCGTAGACTTTTCTGGGGGAAGAAGACCCTGGCTCTTGACTAAGCCAGCAGGTCTGTGACCCCACACACGCTCTGCCCCCAGGTCCTGTGCCTTATCACTGCCCCGGTCACCATGATCCTGTCCAGCCAGCAGGATGCTGCCTTCGCCTTCGCCTCTCTCGCCATAGTTTTCTCCTCCTATATCACCCTGGTGGTGCTCTTTGTGCCCAAGGTATGGCTCTGGTTGTCCTCCCAGCCTCTCCACCCTACTTCCCCTCCTCCCACTTCGTCCGTTTTGGGCCCAGCTCCCTCTTGTTTTCCTTCCTTCCAACTGCAACCCACCACGAGCTAATCGCTGACAGCCCCTGCTGGCCCATGCACACCCCCAACTCCTGCTCCCAGATGCGCAGACTGATCACCCGAGGGGAGTGGCAATCGGAGGCACAGGACACCATGAAGACAGGGTCCTCGACCAACAACAACGAGGAGGAGAAGTCCAGGCTGTTGGAGAAGGAGAACCGCGAGCTGGAGAAGATCATCGCCGAGGTGTGTGGTGAAGGCAGAGGTGGCGGCAGGTCAGGGAGGCCCACGTCTCGGGTGGGGTCAGGCTTCCAGAGGTAAAGCCTGAGATCGGGGTTCCTGTGCACGTGATTTACCAAGGGAGGGTCTCAGGAGACAAGCTGTCAGGGAGTGAGTGGAGGAGGACAGAGAAGGGGAGAAGGTGGAGTCAATCTCAGGTAAAAATCTGGTAAACTGCTGGCCTCAGCGGGTGGAGGGGCTCTAGAGCCGAACTACATTGTTGACTCCGCCTCCTGGAGGCGAGGGCGAGGCCCTGGCCTGGGCGTGGCTGGTTGTGGGGGTTGAGTATACCCTCCAGGCAGAGGGGTCTGGGCAGATATACAGGGTGTTTGCAGTGCCCCCAGCGGGAGTTAGGGACCAGTGCAGTGTCAGGCTGGGGGTAATCAAACTGGGTTGGCACTAACCTGTTGCGTGCGTTGTCGGAAGCGGAAGCTATGTGCTCGGCCCTTTCTCCCCTCTCCCACCCCCTTTCTTTCCCTGATCTCGACTGCTGCCCCACTGTGTTGAGTGTGTGCTTTCGGCTCTCCCTGTTCCTGCCTGGTAGTTCCTGTTCCTTTCTTCTGTCCGTCTTCCCCTCTCCCTTTCCCACACATTTTTTTCTGCCTCTCCTTCCCTCCTCCCACCTTTTCCTGACTTCCTCTCTCCCACTCGCCCGATTGTGTTCTTCCAGAAAGAGGAGCGCGTCTCTGAACTGCGCCATCAGCTCCAGTCTCGGCAGCAGCTCCGATCCCGGCGTCACCCTCCGACACCCCCAGACCCCTCGGGGGGCCTGCCCAGGGGGCCCCCTGAGCCCCCTGACCGGCTTAGCTGTGATGGAAGTCGAGTCCACTTGCTTTACAAGTGAGGGAGGTGTGAGGGGGGACAGGCAAGTAGGGGGAGGCAGAGGGGGAAGGGGGGAGCTCGGGACGAAGCAGGGGATCCCTACCCTAGGTGGGACGAACACCGTTCCATCCCATCTCTTGTAAATACCTGTCCCTCTTGAGTCCCAGAGTCCCAGGTTCCAGTGTCGTGTGAGTCTCCAGTGCTCTGGGAGCCAGGCCCTGTTCTCTCATTCATTCGAATCATTGACTGTCTCTACTTCATAATCAAGTTTGTACCTGGCTTGAAGCTTCTCACTTACTGGCTCCTTGGTGCCTCACGACACCCCTGCCACCTCTTCTTTTCCTCTGGTTGCCACGACAACTCAGCAGACCCCTCCCCTTTGTGCTCTGCTCGCACTGGCAGGGCCCTCCCCAGAGTGCTCTCCCGGTGGCAACAGGGCCTGGCCATTTCTCTCACCATCCTCATCTCCTTCCAACCCACTTGCCCCTCCACACAGCCACACGTTTTATCCCTCTTGAATTTAGCTTCTGCAGGGCACTCACTCTTTTTGTCAAGGTTCACATGCTCCTTCCCTCTTCCCAACACACATCTAATCCTCCCTGTTCTCCCTTTCTTGTTTGCACGTGTTTCGCGTGTGCTCTCTCCACCCTTCCTGTGGCCACATGTGCCCTGCTGTATTGCCTTCCCTCATGGCTGCGTGTGCCCCCTCATGGTCATGGATATGCCCTTGGGAGAGCTGTGTGGGTGGGCGTGTGCCATTTGTACACGTCCAAGTTACCTGTGCACTTGCCCTGTGTGCCCTCGTGTACCCTCTTCTTTTTGCACCTTAAAATCATTGTGTTCTTCCAGCAGAGCCATATGCACCCGCCCTGCACATTGTTACACACTTTCCCCCGATTCCCATCTGGTGGGGCCCTCCATGTCTGGGTCCACATCACACTCGGTTTCGCTCGCACTCACCCTGCTCTCCTTTGCGCTCTGGAGCATCCTGGGTCCACACTCAATCCTCCTCTACAAGAGTATTCCCTTCGGTTTTGTATTTTTCTGAGGGAAAGAAGGGAGAAGAAATGGGGGCAGGTTTGGGGAGCTGCTTGCAGTGGGTAGTTGGTGAGAAGCCTGACCAAAGGAGGGCACCCCTGACTGTGGAGGCAGAGGATGGTCCTGTGTGGTGGGGGATGGTGTCCTTTTTGCACTGTGGTGTCTTGGGGGAAGGAGCTCCCCAGATCTCAATAAACCAGTGAATGGAGTGACTCAGCACCTCGTCCCTTACTGTAAACCAAATGGGCTTCAGCCCAAGGAGGGAGGCTCTGGGGCCCTCCTGCACTGATGAAAAGGCACTTCAGTGGAGGGGTGGACAGAGGTGTTGATCCATCGAGGGCTTAGCAGGGCAAAGCAGGACATAGTTAGGGCTGAGATTGGTGAGGGGTGACATAACAGGTTAAAAGTGTGGGCCGGAGTCAAACTCCCAGAGTTTTAGATTCTACCACATAGAAAAAACATTCCTAATCTCTATTCTCCACGTCCTCACTTGTGAAGGTAATAGTCATCATCCCCACCACCATCTTCACATCCATCCCTCCACAGAGTGGATGCCAGGACAAGTGCTCATGATGGTTCTTGGCTCATGGAGCATGTTGGGTAAACAAGCCACTGTCACTGTTTAATGAGATTTGACAGTGATGGGCATGTATTGGGAGCCTGGAGCATGTGGCTGAACAGATGTGAGGGCTATTCCTCCTAGGAATTGAGGATAATAAAAAAACATGACTGCTCGGAGGTAGCGGATCAGATGGCCCCTGAGTTCTTCCACCCTGAAAAGTCATTGAGAACTTGGAGCATCTTGGCAGGAGCTTGCTGTCCACATGAAAGAAAGTCCTCAGTGGCCAATGGAGACAAAACAAAACATGGCTTGTCAATTTTGTAATTTTTTGTGTCCCCTTGGAGAAGTGTTTTTTTTTTTTTCCGAAGCTCAGTTTCTCTCCTTCCCCATAGCACTGATTTTTTAAAAGCGATTTTCATATATTTTTTTCGAAAGCACTATAAGGATTGGATGGGCCCTGTCATTTCACCACCCTGTTTAATAGCCAGTTTCTGAAGTTTCCCAAGAGCAGGGGAGGTTAAATCTTGGACCAGTACTTGAAAACCATTCCACTGTGAGTATCCACTTTGGATCACTAGGATTTGAATCGAGCAGCCCTTTATCCCACAATGGAGCATTCTCAAGGCAAAGGGAAGAGGCCTGTGGAGGAGGTCAGCTGGTAGTGTAGAAAATGGACAGTTGGCTTCAGAAGCAGCAGTGGGAGCTACCTCCTAGCCCGGGGCAGAACAGAAAAGACCAGAGTTACCACCTTGAACTTTCCTTGTACTTGTTTAGTCACTATGTGGTGTCCGACTCTTTGCAGCCCTGTGAACTATACCCTGCTGGGCTCCTCTGTCCTCTGTCCTGGGATTTCCCAGGCAAGAATACTGGAGTGGGTTGCCATTTCCTTCTCCAGGGGAATCTTCCCGACCAGGGATTGAACCTGCGTTTCCTGCTTGGCAGGTGGGTTCTTTACTACTGATCCACCTCGGAAGACCTCTTTGCACTTAGCAGGGCTGCAGATTACAGATCAATTCTCCTGTGCCACGGTTAAGCCAGACATTCTTGGCTGGCAGGAGCACAGACAGAGGCTAGGTCAAATGGTAGGGCTAGCGGAGGCCCCTGGTGTGGGGAGGAAGTGTGTGACTACTACTCAGCAGTTCTGGGAAGGGCTCCCTTGGCCTCTCCAGCCCTGCTGGGTCAGGGTGGGCTTCACCCCTGGGCTTTCAGATCTCCTGACTGGAGAGCATCTTGAACTCTCGACTGTTTGCCAGACCTCAGTGTCCCCTGCTCTGCCTTGACTTGATCTTTTGCCTCCCTGCCCTGATCACTATTAACAGGAAGTGTTTTGTGAACACTTTGCTGCTATGTTAGTTTTACTATTTTTTTTCAGTCAATCAGGTTTTAATGGGGAAATTATGGTGGTAGGTGCTTGTCTAGGCCTTGGGGTAGAGCAGTTGGCAGGACTTCCCTTGTAGCTCAGTCAAAAAAGAATCTATCTGCAATGCAGGAGACCCAGGTTCGATTCCTGGGTTGGGAAGATCCCCTGGAGAAAGAAATGGCAACCCACTCCAGTATTCTTGCTGAGAAATCCCATGGACAGAGGAACTTGGCAGGCTACAGTCCATGGGGTTGCAAGAGTTGGACACGATTTAGCGAGTAAATCACACCAGAGCAGTAGGCAAGATGGGCTTTTGTGGGATGTACATTCTCAAAGTGGAAAGTTGAAGTAAGTAGGCAGGTAAATTAAACAATGTAGCCTGAGAGAACAGCCAGGAGTGTGGGCACCTCACAGTCGTTAGTTCTGCTGCTCGAGACTGTGCCGAGGGAAGGGGTCATGTGCTCATGTCTGTTTTCGGGCAAGGAGACTGCACTGCCGAGAGGGAGACTCTGGTCCAGGGTCACACAGTTGATGAGTGGAGACAGCATCCAGGCTGAGTGAATTAGTGTCTGTTGCTGCATAACCTGTTACCCCAAAACAGTGGCTTAAGAAAATAATCATTTATTATATCTCATGGCTTTGTGGGTCAGGAACTCAGGGGACAGTGGAGAGATTTGAAGGTTAGGGGCTGGAATCCTCAGAAGGGTCTCGAGATGGGGATTGGCCAAGACAGCTGGGACTGTGGGCTGGAACCCCTAAACTGGCCTTTCCATGCAGTCTGGGATTCCTTATAACCTGGTGCCTGGGTTCCGAAGCCAAGGGTCTGAGCCAGCTAGGTTGAAGCCCAACTTTTTTCTGACACAGCCTTATACTTCACAAAGCATCCATTGGTTGGGGCAGTCAAAAGGCCATGCCCAGATTCAAGGAGAGGAAGAACAGACCTCACTTCATTGTGCGCTGAGCATCAGTCCCACTGTGAAAAGAACGTGTGGGATGGGATAAATATGTTGCTGCAGCCTTCTTTGGAAAAAATGATCCACTGCATCTGGTCTGTCTACTCCAAAGCCCGTGTTCATGGCACCTCACACACTGCCATCTACCCACCCAGGCCCATCACCCAGGCATTGCTTGCTATTTGCTGCCTTTCAGTCTCTTTCTGGGTCTGGTGGCGTCTGGATGCTTTAGGGCCAGCAGTAGCCCCACACCTAGCCCTTTCTGCCAACTGTAGTTCCTCCTATGCTCCATTGTAATTTTAGGCCACTCTGGATAGAGTTTATTCTCTCTGGTTTTTGAAACAGGAAATTCTCTTTATACTTCAGGTTCCATTAACTCAATGGGAATAGGAGAGTGGGCTTCATATCAGACAGCCCTCTCCCCTCCCCCACTAGCAGGGTTGATTTTCAAAATACTTAATCAATGAAGCATTTACTTACACAGCGTGTGGAGCAAGGAAGGGAACCCCCGGGGATGAAAGGGCTGCCACCGTGAACTGCACAGAGGCCTCCGTGAGAGGGCGCTGTGCTGGGACCGAGTGTCAGTAAAGCTAAGCAGGACAGGAGTGTTCTGGGGGTGGAGGGGAAGAGAATTAATCTTATTCTTCTAGAACCCATCTAGATTCTTTATTTAGCTGGGGCCCTGGAAATGAGACCAACAAAAGACAGATTAACAGGAGAAAAACAGAAGTTCATTACCATGTGCATCGTGCATGCACATGGGAATACTCAGTGATGAGAAACCCAGAGAGATCGTTAGAACTGGGACTTCTATACCATTTTAGGCTAAACAAAGGAAAAGGGGTTTTGAGCTTCTGGATGGTAGAGGCAAGTTTTGGGAAAGCGATCAGGAAAAGTATGTGCTAAGTCAGTCGCTTCCGTTGTGTCTGACTCTTTGCGACCCCCTGGACTGTAGCCCGCCAGGCTCCTCTGTCTGTGGGATTCTCCAGGCAAGGTTACTGGAGTAGGTTGCCATTTCCTCCTCCAGGGGATCTCGACCCAGGGATTGAACCCTCATCTCAATCTACTGCATTGGCAGGCAGGTTCTTTACCACTAGTGCCACATGGGAAGGAAAAGTGTAGTCAATAAGTATCGTTACTAAGGTTTGTTGTGCAGATTTAAGCCAGTTTCCTCTCCTTAGAGTGTTGTTAAAACTCCTTTTCCAGGTATATGATGGGGAGACGCCTTAATAAATGCAAATTTCTTTTACAAAAAGAAAACCTGTACTCTGTTTTAGAGCTTTTCCCACAGCTGCAGGTTAATGGACTTTAGCTTAAAATAATCCATACACCAAAGAGACATGTTCTGGGGTAGCATATCCTGGAACATTTCAGGCATGAGTGATGAATTCTGGTCAGGGCAACCGGGAAGGCTGGCTTCAGTGGGTGCTGGAGGGACACAACAGAAGCTGGGCTTGTGCTTCCGGACCTATTCATGGGGCAGTGAGCCCCTCATAAGTGCACCTGAGGTTCCTGAATAAGGTCCTTTAAGTGCTTCCAGGGCTTTCCAGGCAGCACTAGTGGTAAATAACCTGCCTGCCAATGCAGGAGACTTGAGACTCTTCCATCCCTGGGTTGGGAAGGTTCCCTTAGGGAAGGGCGTGGCAACACACTCCAGTATTCTTGCCTGGAGAATCCTCTGGGCAGAGGAGCCTGGGGAGCTAGTCCATGGGGTTGCAAAGAGTCTGACACGACTGAAGTGACTGAACGCAAGTGCTTCCAACTTGTGTGTCCTACTGGATGGGGAAGTGCTCACATTCACAGGATGTAAATCTTATAATCTTTAATTGTCTGTAAGGGTATCCCCTTTTCCATTTGTATCCAATTCAATAGCTTCTACATGTTTCTAAAATAACTTATATTTTCCTTTTTAATCATTTGGCTCCCTGGTGTAACTCCTTACCTCACATCTTTCCATCTTAAGGCACAACATACATTAGCTCATTTCTACACAGTGAATCGGCAAATATTTCATGTTAATATTGTTCCCTCTGCTGTGTTTCAAACCTCTCAGAAGAATTCTCTGATACCCACACCACCCACACATTTGCACACTTTATTATTTCATTCTCTATGCCTTTGGCCTCATACTTGCCCCCAACTCAGTTGTGTGCATGCTAAGCCGCTTCAGTTTTGTTCAGTTCTTTGCGACCCTATGGACTGTAGCCCACCAGGCTCCTCTGTCCGTGGGATTCTCCAGATGACAGGTGAGAATACTAGACTGGGTCGCCATGCCCTTCTCCAGGGGACCGTCCCGACTCAGGGGTTGAACCTGTGTCTCCTGCATTGGCAGGCGGGTTCTTTAGCCCTGATGCCACCTGGGGAGCCCCAACTCAGTTGTGTAGTGATTACTTACGTTGGAATTGTGTCTCTGACCAGCTCAACCTGCTTCAAACACTCTGAGGGTTGTGACTGAGTGAGCTTGTACTGGATTTTCTCCAGGAGTATCCCGTAGATAACTGTCCACACAGACTGAATGCATTTGGAATGTTAGCCCTAAAGCTTCTGTTAAACCATTTATTCAACAAATTAGGTTTCATGAAAACAGATTATTTACACTGCTTCATTTAATTCTCTGTTGTATTTCCCCTAGAATCTCTAGAAAGGATTTTCCTTTATGAGGACATTAGGGCTTTTGGGCATGTATAGCTGATAAACAGACAAAAAGAGCAGAAATTTCCAGGTCCCACTGAGAGAAAGAGGACAGAGGTGATCATGAGAAAAATGTATTACATACGTGATTTGAAAAGTAGAACTAGGGTTGGCATCACTTATAGGGTTGAGATTAGAATTATTAAGTTTAAAATGGGGATCTACATTAAGATTAAGATACAATCTAATTAGGAGGCCAAGGAGACAAGAACATTAGTTCATGAAGGTTAAAATGAAGATTAGGATTGAAATAGAGTTAATGCTGCTGTGTTGTGCTGATTCCAGAGTAAATGTTGAATCAAAGCCTTTTTGTGTTGGGAGTAGAATAAAACTAAGCTTTTCCTTTTTCTTATTTTGTCAGTGTGTGCCTGAGAGAATTTGGTATTTTCTTTGCCATGGAAAAGCGGGAGATAGCAACTGTGAGATTAGGATCCCAGAACCCTTTACACATTCTTTAGAGACATTCACTCACTCACTCATTCATTTATATAACTAATTAGGGGCCAGCTGTCTGCAACATTATGGCCTACTTTTGGGAGTCTGAAATCTAGTGCAGAATTGAGGAACACACCCCATCAGCTGTCCCAAAACTTCCTCCAGGCAGGCTATTGTTTCTTGTTCCCAGGGAACAAGAAGTACCTTGGAGTTCCTGTAGGATGCTCTTAGTTCAAGGAAGCAAACCTCCTTCAGCTGGAGGATCAAATTATTTCTAGATGGGGATGTTTTCCTCAAAGTTCACCGAGAGCCTGAGACTTCTCACCTGGGCTGAGGAGACACTATTTGTATCTAACCGCAGGGTTGAGACCACGAGGACTTGAATCAGTCCTCTTGGGTCCACATATCTGACATGGTTCAACTGCTACTCAAACTCTGCATTTGGGAGAGGATAATGATATTATGTTTCATAGTGTTGTACTAGAGATTAAATGTGTAGGCCACTTTAATTTACCCCTGGGATATCATACTCACTATATAAATACCTAATAATAACAATATGGTAATTATCATCTTTCTGAGCAAGAGCACAGGACTGATAACTACGGTGGACCACTGCTAGGTCTTAGGTCAGGAGTCTGGGATGCCAGATGCAATATCACATTATGCCATTAGATGGCACCAAACCCACATTGTCCAAACATGACTCCCGAATCCTTGTTCTCAATCACTTTAATAATCGGTTCTGCCTAATGAAGATAAACGGGAGAACTATATAAATACATTGCTGTGTTAGGGGGAAGAAGATTCTTTCCTGAACAATAAAAATAGAAGATTATAATTTATAATTTAAGAACAGTGAATATGACTTTTAAAATGTTATCCTTATAATGATACCTGTCAGGGACCATGCAATAGAAAGATTTCTATGTGACTTTGATCTATCACATCAACCATGATGGTTTCTGTATCATTAGGAAATTTTATTCAGCATCATACCGAGGGTTAAAGGGCTTCTGCATCCACTTTTAGTTTGTTTGAAAAATATTTATTGGGACTTCCCTGGTGGTCCAGTGGTTAAGGCCCATGCTTCCAGTGCAGTGGTTGCAGGTTCAATCCCTAGTCACAGAACTACGATCCCACATGCTTTGTGATGTGGTCAAAAAAAATTAATGGAGAAGTATTTATTAAATTACAGCCAGGAACCTCAGAGGTCATCTAGGCTCAAAGTCTTCCTTTTACACATAAAACTATTGAGGTAGAGGGAAATAAAGTGAGTTCCTCATATCAAGTCACTGGTCAAAGGCAGTTTTGCTAGGTGGAACCCAGGTCTCCTGACTAAGGAGATGACTCTACCCAGATGACTCTGGATTTAAAGACTGCTGCAGATGTGCTCTGCCAAGAGCTGGACACATGTGCTGATCTGTATTGCTCATGATCATCACACTAGATGGTAAGCAGGAGTGGCATGGATGTTGGACACAGCCTGGAAGAGAGATTCACCACAGATTAAAATTCAGTAGTCGGCTGAGTAATACTAGCCTATGTTAGATACAGGATACAGGGTGCTTGGGGCTGGTGCACGAGGATGATCCAGAGAGAGGATATGGGGTGGGAGGTGGGAGGTGGATTCAGGATTGGGAGCTCGTATACACCCGTGGCGGATTCATGTCAATGTATGGCAAAACCAATACGGTATTGTAAAATAAAGTAAAAAAAAAAAAAATTCAGTAGTTGGCAGTATATTGGGTTGTATTAATAGAGGTAGAGCACCTGAAACAAAGAAGGTGATAGTTGTGATCTACCCAGTGTTGATTAATACCAGCCTGGGACATTGCATCTGTTTTCAGGCAGAGCACACTTTCAAAGAAGGGGGTTGGGAGGCTCAAAAAAGAAATCTGCCTTCAAATATCTGAAGGGTTATCATGTGAGAGGAAGATTAGATTTCTACTTTGGCCTGGAGGAGTACAATCAGAAGCAGGGAAGCAGCAGAAGAGCTCTAGTTTGGAAATCAAACAGGCTTGAGTACATAGGGCCACTCACTAGCTATGACCTTGGGATGCTTTACCTTACTGAGCCCAAATCTGTTCATCTCTAGGAGGGAGATTCTATTTCCTCATAGAATTTTCTGGTAAATATATAACTAGAGTATACTAATATATGGCTGCCTTCCTAAACTAAGGGTTCAGATCTGTAAATGAGCTCCAGTGGACACCTAAGCATGTGTGTGCTGCCATCCGTTCCCCCTCCCCACTCCCATGGTCTGGGTTTTCCTTTGCTTGTAAGGGATGCATCACCCTGTGTGTGTTGTCCTTCCCAGGCTTCCTCGAGTTTCCTGCTTTAGGGCAACCACAGCACCCTAAAGAGACCCACTCCAGTACTCTTGCCTAGGAAATCCCATGGATGGAGGAGCCTGGTGGGCTGCAGTCCATGGGGCCGCAAAGAGTCGGACAGGACTGAGTGATTTCACTTTCACTCTTCACTTTCATGCATTGGAGAAGGAAATGGCAACCCACTCCAGTGTTCTTGCCTGGAGAATCCCAGGGACGGGTGAGCCTGGTGGGCTGCCGTCTATGGGTTCGCACAGAGTCGGACATGACTGAAGCGACTTAGCAGCAGCAGCAGCAGCACAGAGAAGCACTTCCTCCTGCTGGGCTTCTCTGATTGGCCTTTCCTGCAGCCTGTCCTCATCCTGGCCTACCTGGTGCCGTGGCCCGTGCTGTATGGGGCATGAGGATCAGAGGCAGCCGCAGGAAAGTAGTGGGCACCTGTAGGTTTCACCTGACAGCCACCTGCCTGTTCCATTGATCTGCCATCTACCCCTACCTGCAACCCCTGGTGGATACGGGCTTCACTACGAGGATGGTGCCACCCCTGCTGGCCAACATGCACTGCCAGGTGCTGAGGCTGGAGCGTGGTGGCTGCCTGGCACAGCTGTGCGCATCGCTGGCGCTGGGCTTGGCTGAGTGTGTCCTCCTGGCGGTGATGGTTCTGGACCGCGTGGCTGCTGGTGCAGTCTGCCGTCATCCTGGCCTACCTGGTGCCGTGGCCCGTGCTGTATGGGGCATGAGGATCAGAGGCAGCCGCAGGAAAGTAGTGGGCACCTGTAGGTTTCACCTGACAGCCACCTGCCTGTTCCATTGATCTGCCATCTACCCCTACCTGCAACCCCTGGTGGATACGGGCTTCACTACGAGGATGGTGCCACCCCTGCTGGCCAACATGCACTGCCAGGTGCTGAGGCTGGAGCGTGGTGGCTGCCTGGCACAGCTGTGCGCATCGCTGGCGCTGGGCTTGGCTGAGTGTGTCCTCCTGGCGGTGATGGTTCTGGACCGCGTGGCTGCTGGTGCAGTCTGCCGTCATCCTGGCCTACCTGGTGCCGTGGCCCGTGCTGTATGGGGCATGAGGATCAGAGGCAGCCGCAGGAAAGTAGTGGGCACCTGTAGGTTTCACCTGACAGCCACCTGCCTGTTCCATTGATCTGCCATCTACCCCTACCTGCAACCCCTGGTGGATACGGGCTTCACTACGAGGATGGTGCCACCCCTGCTGGCCAACATGCACTGCCAGGTGCTGAGGCTGGAGCGTGGTGGCTGCCTGGCACAGCTGTGCGCATCGCTGGCGCTGGGCTTGGCTGAGTGTGTCCTCCTGGCGGTGATGGTTCTGGACCGCGTGGCTGCTGGTGCAGTCTGCCGTCATCCTGGCCTACCTGGTGCCGTGGCCCGTGCTGTGTGGGGCATGAGGATCAGAGGCAGCCGCAGGAAAGTAGTGGGCACCTGTAGGTTTCACCTGACAGCCACCTGCCTGTTCCATTGATCTGCCATCTACCCCTACCTGCAACCCACGCACAGCTACAACCAGCGTTGGGCAAATTTATCTCCCTTTTCTACACTGTAGTCACACCCGCCCTCAACCCACTCCTCACCACCCTCAGGAATAAGGAAGTGAAGGGGCAGCAAAGAGGTACCTGGGGGGTGTGGGGAGAGGGCAAGATGCACAGTGAGCCAGGCAGGGAGGGAAGGAGGGGAGTGTTACCCCAGGGCCCAAGGATGGGAATGCCCACTGGAAAGTCAGTCAGTTTAGCCTTCAGTCTGTTCATTTCTCCATGAGAATCTGTAAGGTTTGTCCTTAAGCAGCCGATGGTTAATTGGGGAGATCCCTTCCTCCCATCAGGAAAAGTTCATGTGCTTCTAGGGAAGTGTCTATATCTGTACACATGCAGGTTTAGTGTTGGTGGAAATGGTCCTTGGGCTCTCTCTAAGCCAGTAAAGAGAGAATACATGATTTGAGGAAGAATTTCACCATCCTCAGGGGATGCTATAACCAACCCCCACCTCCCCACCCTATCCAGAGATTCCGTGTGCTAAAATGATGTATGACATGATCACGGCTGTTAGAAGAGACCATGGAAGACCCTGTGGCCTGCTATCAGAGTATCCCCAAATGACAAGAAGATCGTGGATTTTTCCCTGCAGGAGACCCCACCCAGAAGCATAAGCCCTGGTCTCTCATCTCAGGGAATCAGTCCAACCAAATGTCCACCTGCCCACTTAAATAGTGCCCACCCCAGAGCACGTGACTCATAGTTGTGATGAACAGCACCTATGAGTGCGCCTTGTGCTGAGTGGGGTTACGTTCAGAAACATTTCTGCAGGAAGTGGCTCTTGAGACAGTTATAAAGAAGGGAAGAGACTAGTAGGGGAGAGGGTGGACATATATCAGGTCAAGAGAAAAGCATACATGTGATCAGGAGGGAGACTTGAAGTGGTGCCAGAGGAGGAAAGGAAGGGGATGAGATGGAGGAAGCAGAGAGGGAAAAGCTCCGCTAGCCAGTGTGGGCAGGGTGTTGGGGTCAACCCAGAAACTAGCCTTCACCCCCCTCACTCTACCCAGAGAAGACCTGCTAGAGCCTAAGGCAGGCAGGAAAGAGACTGCTCCTCAATACCCCACCTTTCTGAAAGTGTTCCCACCTCCAGCATGTCTATTCCCAAAGAGCTCCCACCAGAGGCATAAAATCTCTAGATCCCCAAGGTGAATATCTTGCCATGATCACCATCATCTCCAGAAATAAGAACCATTTAAGTGGGTGTGAGAATAACAGGGGGCTTGGTACCAAGTTTCATTCATACCAAATAGCTTTTAAAAAGTCAAGAGGACATAGTTAATTGAATTTCTAAATTATTTAGGAATAAGCCTGCAATCATGTCAGAGTAAGTAATAACTCACTTCGTAATAAACTATTTCACTCTTCTCTGTAAGTAGAAAGTGAGTTTGGCTCAATGTTTATTTACTGATATGACAGATGAAGCACTGGGCTAAACATAGACGCAAAAACAAATATGAGTAAAACATGAGACCCCCACCTAAAACTTACTATATTGTTGGATGGAGAAGAAATAGACATTTTGAGATAAATCAGAAGGAACCAAGAAAGGATTAAATTGTAAGCTTCCTTGAATGTTATCTTTAATTTGCCTTAAATTTTCATTTATTAGTTTATAGTATATTATGCCTATATTATATGAATTCTGCCATTTAGTCAATTATGTTAGAATCAAAGAATCCATGAGCTAGAAATATTCTGCAGGTTTCCTCCCTACTCTGTCCACTCTTTGAGTTCTATTTATCTTTCTGATTAATTTTGAGAATTTTTCAAAGGATGTGATTAGTGAGTAAGAATAAAAAGGATAAACGATCTTTTACTCCTGGTATCATTGCACTCCCAGGATGGCCATCCATCAATGCAGAAAAAGTAAGTTATCTTTGCTGTACCCTACAAAAAAACCACGACATTGCAAATCAGTTATACATCAACCAATAACAAATCTGAAATCATCCAAATGGACTCTGCTTCCCAGGGCAGAGGCCTACTTGTCCTATTTCATTTCTGATCCCAGCTCCTTGATGAAATAGTTATTCAGCATATCCACCAGCTGCTCCTGCAGGGTCTTATTGCCCATGACCAGCATGGTCAGCTGCTCAACACTCGTCCAGGACAGGTTCCTAAGGATGGCAACGGTATTGATAAAGAGCCTCTCCTGTTCGTCAGCCGGTAGCTCCATTATGACCTGAGGAACTGGCTTAAACTTTCCACTCATCATCCATGCACCTAACAAACCCCCAACAGCTCCCCCAATGGCTATTCCTTTTGAACCGCCCACCAAAGCACCCACAAAGGCCACAGTCCCAGTAACTAGGCCACCCAACCAGGAGTACTTGAAGGCCGCCTTAATCTTCCTCTTCTCAGAGACGGAGCACAGCAGCCTCATGATGTCCTCCACTGCGACATCAGTGCTAGGCATGTAGGCCCCATTCTCTCGGGATCCTCTGGGGGTCCTCTGGTGTTTTATGGTCTTCGAACTCCTCTGAAGGACTTTATTTTTCATAGGAACCTGGGCTTCAAATCGAGAGTGGTCACTGATGTTCTTCACTCTGTCCTGCGAGAAGGCAGTGAAGCTCTTTAATTTCCCTTGCTCAGACTGGATATTCACCGGGACAACGAAGGACAGAAGGCAATTACCTACAGTGCCTGCTACCATTTGCATCCTTTATTACCCCTTCTTACTGCTCCCACCCTTCAATGCCTGCCTAATCCTCCTCATCCATTACAATAAGCTGTATCCCTTCCTTCTTTGGAATTTTCCAGGTTATAAGGCAAGAAAAACTGTCCCATTCCTTTGTGATCATACCTCGTATCCATCCCAAAATATTTCAATGATTTCCCACTTTATTTTCCTATTTCCTATCCGTACAAAGTTTGTTAGACGTCAAGATTCACTGCCACGTGGAATTGATGTATATACACCATTGATCCTAGGTGTAAAATAGATACCTCATGAAAACTTACTGTATAGCACAGGAACTCTACTCAGTGCTTTGTGGTGAACTAAATGGGAAGAAAATCCAAAAAAGCAGGGGCTATATTTGCACATATACCTGATTGACTTTGCTGTACAGCAGAAAGTAACACGACATTGTAAAGACACTGTGTGTGTGTGTGTGTGTGTGTTTATGTGTGTGTATACGGGCACATACACATGTGCTCAGTCGTGTCTGACTCTTT
Organism: Oreotragus oreotragus; assembly: GCA_006410675.1. Classification (NCBI taxonomy): domain Eukaryota; kingdom Metazoa; phylum Chordata; class Mammalia; order Artiodactyla; family Bovidae; genus Oreotragus; species Oreotragus oreotragus. The sequence continues at coordinate 35,728 of SJYX01017510.1, read as the reverse complement.
GCAGCCCTATGGACTGTAGTCTGCCAGGCTCTTCTGTCCATGTGATTTTCCAGACAAGAATATTGGACTGGGTTTTCATTTCCTTCTCCAGGGGATCTTCCCAACCCAGGGATGGATCCTGGATTTCTTGTGCCTCCTGCTATGGCAGGCAGTTTCTTTACCACTGAAACACCTGGGAAGCCACCTGGGAAGACACTATACTCCAATAAAAAAAAAAAAAAATTAAATACAATTACAAAGTATCCAAAGATGTACACCAGATTTCCAAAAAGAGTTTCTCAGACTTGAGAACCTAATGAAATGCTAACAGGGCTTCCTTTTTTTTTTTTTTTTTTAGGGCTTCCTTTTTAAATATGTTACAAGGAAATCCTGGTTAGAAGATGCATCCTCTGTCCTGTTAGTTTCTTTTTTAATGTCCCAATGGTTTATAGTAATAGCTCATGTATTATAGCGACACTATGTTCAATATAGGTGGAATCAATATAAGGAGGAGAGACATCAACAACCTCAGATATACAGATGACCACTATAATGGCAGAAAGCAAAGAGGAACTAAAGAGCCTCTTGATGCGGGTGAAGGAGGAGAGTGAAAGAGCTGGCTTAAAACTCATATTAAAAAAACTAACACCATGGCATCCGTCCCCATTACTTCATGGCAAATAGAAGGGAAAAAGGTAGATGTAGTGACAGATTTCCTCTTCTTGGGCTCTAAAATCACTGTGGATGGTGACGCAGCAATGAAATCAGAAGACCTCTGCTTCTTGGCAGGAAAGCTACGACAACCTAGTGTGTTGAAAGGCAGAGACATTACTCACTGACAAAGGTCCATATAGTCAAGATTCAAGTCTATGGTCTTCCCAGTGGTTACATTCGGTTGTGGGAGCTGGGCTATAAAGAAGTCAGAGCACCAAAGAATTGGTGCCTTAGAACTCTGGTGCTGGAGAAGATTCCTGAGAGGACCCTGGACAGCAAGAAGACCAAACCAGTCAATCTTAAAGGAAAATCAGCCCTGCATACTTGTTGGAAGGACTAATCTTGAAGTTGAAACTCCAGCATTTCAGTCATCTGATGTGAACAGCTGATTCATTGGAAAAGTCCCTGATGCTGGGAAAGATTGAGGGCAGAAGGAGAGGAGGGCATCAGAGGATGAGATGGCTGGATAGCATCACTGATGCAATGGACACGAACTTGGGCCAACTCCAGGAGACGGTGAGGGACAGAGAGGCCTGTGTGCTGCAGTCCATGAGGCTGCAAAGAGCCAGACACGACTTGGCAACTGAACAGCAACAACAGTGTTCAATATTTGGGCTTCCCAGGGGGCACTAATGGTAAAGAGTCTTTTGCTGTAATACCAGAAACTATAAAACTCTTAGAGGAGAACGTAGGCAGAACACTTGGTGACATAAATCAAAGCAAGATCCTCTATGACCCACCTCCTAGAATAATGGAAATAAAACCAAAAGTAAACAAGTGGGACCTGATTAAACGTAAAAGCTTTTGCACAGCAAAGGAAACCATAAGCAAGGTGAAAAGACAACCCTCGCAATGGGAGAAAATAATAGCAAATGAAACAACTGAACAAGGATTAATTTCCAAAATATACAAGCAGCTCATACAACTCAATACCAGGAAAACAAACAACCCAATCAAAAAGTGGGAAAAAGACCTAAACAGACATTTCTCCAAAGAAGACAGACAGATGGCTAACAAACATGGAAAGATGCACAACATGACTCATTATCAGAGAAACGCAAATCAAAACCACAATGAGATATCACCTCACAGCAGTCAGAATGGCCATCATTAAAAAGTTTACGAACAATAAATGCTGGAGAGGGTGTGGAGAAAAGGGAATGCTTTTGCACTGTTGGTGGGAATGTAAATTGATACAGCCATTGTTGAAGATGGTATGGAGATTCCTTAAAAAACTAGGAATAAAACCACCATATGACCCAGCAATCCCACACCTAGGCACATACCCTGAGGAAAATAGGGTTGAAAAAGACACATGTATTCCACTGTTCATTGTTGCACTATTTGCAATAGCTAGAACATGGAAGCAATCTAGATGCCCATTGACAGGTGAATGGATAAAGAAGCTGTGGTACATATACACAATGGAATATTACTCAGCCATAAAAAGGAATGCATTTGAGTCAGTTCTGATGAGGTGGATGAACCTAGAACCTATTATACAGAGTGAAGTGAGTCAGAAAGAGAAAGGTAAATATCATATTCTAACACATATATACAGAATGTAGAAAAATGGTTCTGAAGAATTTATTTACAGGGCAGCAGTGGAGAAACAGACATAGAGAATAGACTTATGGACATGGGAAGAGGGGAGGGGAGGGTGAGATGTATGGAAAGAGTAACATGGAAACTTATATTACCATATGTAAAACAGATAGTCAATGGGAATTTGCTGTATGGCTCAGGAAACTCAAACAGGGGCCCTTTATCAACCTAGAGAGGTGGGATGGGGAGGGAGATGGGAGGGAGTTTCAAAAGGGAGGGGATATATGTCTACCTATGGCTGATTCATGTTGAGGTTTGACAGAAAACAACAAAAGTCTGTAAAGCAATTATCCTTCAATAAAAAAGAAATTAAAAAATAAAAGAATCATTCTGCCAATGCAGGAGGCTTAAGAGGCATGGCTTTGATCCCTAGGTCAGGAAGATCCCCTGAAAGAGGGCATGGAAACACACTCCAGTATTTGTTCCTGGCAAATCCCATGGACAGGGGAGCCTAGTGGGCTACAGTCCATGGGGTTGCAAGGAGTCAGATACGACTGAAGTGACTTGTGGTACATATACACAATGGAATATTACTCAGCCATAAAAAGGAATGCATTTGAGTCAGTTCTGATGAGGTGGATGAACCTAGAACCTATTATACAGAGTGAAGTGAGTCAGAAAGAGAAAGGTAAATATCATATTCTAACACATATATACAGAATGTAGAAAAATGGTTCTGAAGAATTTATTTACAGGGCAGCAGTGGAGAAACAGACATAGAGAATAGACTTATGGACATGGGAAGAGGGGAGGGGAGGGTGAGATGTATGGAAAGAGTAACATGGAAACTTATATTACCATATGTAAAACAGATAGTCAATGGGAATTTGCTGTATGGCTCAGGAAACTCAAACAGGGGCCCTTTATCAACCTAGAGAGGTGGGATGGGGAGGGAGATGGGAGGGAGTTTCAAAAGGGAGGGGATATATGTCTACCTATGGCTGATTCATGTTGAGGTTTGACAGAAAACAACAAAAGTCTGTAAAGCAATTATCCTTCAATAAAAAAGAAATTAAAAAATAAAAGAATCATTCTGCCAATGCAGGAGGCTTAAGAGGCATGGCTTTGATCCCTAGGTCAGGAAGATCCCCTGAAAGAGGGCATGGAAACACACTCCAGTATTTGTTCCTGGCAAATCCCATGGAAGGGGGAGCCTAGTGGGCTACAGTCCATGGGGTTGCAAGGAGTCAGATACGACTGAAGTGACTTGTGGTACATATACACAATGGAATATTACTCAGCCATAAAAAGGAATGCATTTGAGTCAGTTCTGATGAGGTGGATGAACCTAGAACCTATTATACAGAGTGAAGTGAGTCAGAAAGAGAAAGGTAAATATCATATTCTAACACATATATACAGAATGTAGAAAAATGGTGCTCATATTCAATAACACTTGCTCATCTATATTTCCTGTGTTTTTAAATTTACCTGTTGCAGAAAATGATCTCTTCCTTTAATCAAATCAGGGTTCCACTTATAGAAAATAGGAGGCATATCTTCCTTCAAAATTTTGAATGTGGGAACTTTAATCCTTATCTTGTCACTGGAATGCTTCAGAGGACCTCTTCCAGGCTTCATTCAAAAATATCTTCGTAATCTAGATGCAACAGACATTTCTTTCCTGAAGTCTCACTCTTCTGTGCTAAGCATTGCCTTCATGCCAAGTTCCTTCCGAGTGTTTATATTCTTACGTTAGTTAACAGCTTAGGTCATAAAGAATATAGGAAAACAGTTATGTGAACCTCTCTCTGGGGACTAGAAGGAGGTTGAAGAGCCTTGGATCCCTAAACAGAATAAAGGAAAAGGGAATCAAAACAGTATTTCCATAGTTTGAAGTTTTGCCATCCCTGCTGAGCACAAAGGCCACTCCCGCCACGGCAAAGTCTCAATACCAGAGAACTCAGGGGCCCAACAACCACGTCCTCTTCACAGAAACTTACTCCACATTGTGTAGGGATCCATGCCTGTCTCCTCCACTTCCAGATGTCTTCCCGGCAACCCCATCTCCCCAGCACTGTCCCTCATGCACCACCGAGAGCTCCGTCATGTCTTGGAGGTCCTCTCTCTTTCCACAGTATCAAATCCCAACTTACGCCAGGGGTGGCAGCCATCTCTGCACTCAAGAGAGTAGAAGCGGGAGAGAGAACAAAGGAGCTGGCCTCCCGTTTATAGAAGCAGCTAAAGCCCTCTGCCTGTCTGCTGTGTGTGCGTCAGGCTTTCCTGGACCCTTTGTTCTTGCAAGTGCTGGAGAATTTACTGTCACTTTCTCTACAGTGGATTCCGTAAGCAGAAATGTCATCTAATCAAGCACGGATCCGCTCAGCCAATCCGTTGTCCTCCTTGTTCCTAATGTGAGATCACCCTTTAGTGCTGGAAATTGTTCTGTGCTTAACCATCCACCACTCCCAATCCTGACTTCTATGTAGCCCTGGACCCTTAGTGTCTTGAAGACTTTGAACACTTGGTGGTCCTTTCCAGCTGTTATCAGCTGAAATCTTGATAAACATTTACAAACCATGTGACCTTGGGCCTATTATTTAATTTCAATTATCTTCCTTTTTTACTGTATAAAATAGAAGTAGTAATCAATTTTCAGATGACTATGGTTTTTCCAGTAGTCATGTATGGACGTGAGAGTTGGACTGTGAAGAAAGCTGAGCGCCAAAGAATTGATGCTTTTGAACTGTGGTGTTGGAGAAGACACTTGAGAGTCCCTTGGACTGCAAGGAGATCCAACCAGTCCATTCTGAAGGAGATCAACCCTGGGATTTCTTTGGAAGGAATGATGCTAAAGCTGAAACTCCAGTACTTTGGCCACCTCATGCAAAGAGTTGACTCATTGGAAAAGACTTTGATGCTGGTAAGGATTGGGGGCAGGAGGAGAAGGGGACGACTGAGGATGAGATGGCTGGATGGCATCACTGACTCAAAGGACGTGAGTCTGAGTGAACTTCGGGAGTTGGTGATAGACTGGGAGGCCTGGCGTGCTGCGATTCATGGGGTAGCAAAGAGTCGGACATGACTGAGCGACTGAACTGAACTGAACTGAAGATTAGAGTTAATATATGAAAAGAAATATAAATTTATACTCCAGTCTGTCTTTACCTTGTGTAAAACCCTCAAAAAAATCTCTTTTCTGATGTGAAATAAGGATAATAGTTATAGTTAATAAGGATAAATGCATGAATGATCAAATGAATGAGTAAGGAAGTGAATAAAAAGTGAGAAATAACATTTACCTAGTACTTACTATATTTCAGAAGCTGCACAAAATATTATTAAATGGTAACTCATTAAAATTTAGCATTCTAATGAGATAAATATTAGTATTTTTGTTGATAAGCAAATGTCCTATTAGTAGTAGCTGGTAAGCAAGTGTTCAGATGTGAACCTCTATTTCTGCATTCCTTGTCTTCTCTTGTTGTGCCTCAGTGGAAAGAAAAGTAAGGCATGTGTACACGTGCATGGTTTTTTGTTACAGCACAGGTACAAGTTGAAGGAAGGAATAGTGAGAAAGGAAAGTAGGGGATGCGTGGAGCCTTGGGATGATGACAGCAAGAAGCATTTGGGAGGTCTCTATGTGGGCAGGAGCATCCCTGGGTGGTGGGCCCTGCCTGGAAAAATCTATGTCTCCTTTGGGTGGTGGGGAACAAAGAGTGCGTGAGTGCAGGACTCAGAGCCTGGAGGAAGACTGCACCCTGGTGCAAAGGTAGAGAAGAACTGTCTCCCAGAATCCTGAGTGATAAAATATAACACTGTAAGGCAATTCCACAGTGCAGTAGAGAAACTGCCCGCTGGAGCTGGGAATCTCCAGCTTACACAGGATCTGGATTCCAAGAAATGGTGTTTTTTCAAGGAATGAGAATAACAGATCTGGACTTTGATCTCTCTTTTCCCTCCTCCCTTCTTATGTGAAATTACCTCCCAGCCCAAGTCCGGGAGAAGGGGAATTCTAAACGTCCCAGTGTCACTTGCTGACCACAGGTTCTTCCTGGGATCTGACTCTTCTTTGCTTTTTACCACAGCATCCATCTGATTAGTTTTCAGAATTTTTCAAAGGACGTGATTAGTGAGTAAGAAGAAAAGGGATAAATGGTCTTTTGCTCCTGATATACCTGCATTCCCAGGATGGTCATCCATCATTGCAGTGCTACATCAGAAAAAGTAAGTGATCTTTTCTGTACCCCATGCAAAAAAATGCGACATTGCCAATCAGTTATACATCAACTATAACAAATTTAGCATCATCCAAATGGACCGTGCTTCCCAGGGTAGAGGCCTACTTGTCCTGCTTCACTTCCGAGCCCAGCTCCTTGCTGAAATAATTGTTCAGCATATCCACCAGCTGCTTCTGCAGGGCCTCATTGAGCACGACCAACATGGTTAGCTGTTCGACATCCGTCCAGTACAGGTTTCTGAGGATGGCAGTGGCTTTGTTAAAGAGCTTCTTCTGCTTGCCAGGAGGTAGCTTCATTATGATCTGAGAAATTGGCTTGAACTGACTCTCTCTCTTCCTTTTATCAACTGACTCCCGATGATCCCTCCCAGGAGTATTCCTGGTGGACTGCCCAGCATACCACCCAGGAAGGTGCAGGCCAGAATGACCAGGATGACACTCCAGGTGTATTTTTTGGCCTCCTTCATCTGCCTCTTGTCAGAGACAGAGCACAGCAGCTTTATGAAGTCCTCCACTGCAATGGAGCTGTGGAGCCAGTGCCTCAAGGCCTCCCTGCCCTGCATGCTGGCCTCATCCTCCTGCCTCTGGGAATGTAGACTCTTCGAACTCCACTGGAGGACTTCATCTTGCACAGGAAACTTGGCTTCAGATCGGGAGTGGTCACTAATGGTCTTCACTCTGTCCTCTGAGTGGGCAGCAAAGCTCTTTAATTCCCCTTGCTCAGACTGGACATTCACTGGGACAACGAAGGACAGAAGACAATAACCTAGAGCACTTGCTACCATTTGCACCCTTTATTCCCCCTTCTTATTGCTCCCACCCTTCAATGCCTGCCTGATCCTCCTCATCCATTACAACAAGCTGTGTCCCTTCCTTTTTTGGAATTTTCCAGGTTATAAGGCAAGAAAAACTGTCCTATTCCTTTGTGATCATACCTCTTATCCATTCCCAAATATTGCCTATTTCCTATCCATACAAAGTTTGTCAGATGTCAAAATTCACTGCAACTTTGAATTGACATATATACACCATTGATCCTATGTATAAAATAGATACCTAATTAGAACTTACTGTATAGCACAGGGAACTCTACTCAGTGCTTTGTGGTGAACTAAATGGGAAGAAAATCCAAAAAGCTAGGGGCTATATTTGCACATATACCTGATTGACTTTGCTGTACAGCAGAAAGTAACACGACATTGTAAGGACACTGTGTGTTTTGAGTGTGTGCCTGCTCAGTCATGTCTGACTCGTACTGACCCTATGTGCATGGGGCTTTCTAGGCAAGAACACTGGAGTGGGTTGCCATTTCCTTCTTCAGGGGAGCTGCCCAACTCAGAAATGAAATCTGTACCTCTTGTGCCTCCTCACTGCCAGACAGATTCTTTAATCACTGAATCACCTGGGAAGCCACCTGGAAAGACATTATACTCCAATAAAAATTTTAGAAAGATTGAATACAATTGCAAGATATTCAAAGGTTGACACCGGATTCCCAAAGAGACTTTCTTAGACTTGACATCCTAATGAAATGCTTACAGTGAAGGAGGAAACAGAGCTGGACTCCATTTTAGGCCAGGCTGTGAACATTAGGCTACACGCATGGTCACCCTCCCAATGGACTCTGAACTTTGTGCCCGGTGTCTATAGAAGTGGCATACCAATGTGAAACCAGATCCCCTGGATAAAAGAGCCTCAGGACTTGTGCCTAAAAGAATATGCTAATTATCTCTGTAATAGAACAAAGTCATAAATTCCATTATGTTTATCAGGATATGACTACAGTCCTATTGGTAAATTTCCACTGTTTATCTAGTCTTGTGACACATGAATCATGGGCTAACTGATCGTATCTCTGTTTTACCTTGTCCAGAGTAGTTTCAAGGAATTTGGGGAGATGGGTTTTAGCAAGTACACTTAGGGTATATAAGGTTTTCACAAAAACTGGTCAGGGTCCTTGGCTAAGAGGAGACTCTGCCTTGGGCCCACCGGTGTAATAAACTGCACTCCACTATCTGCATTGTCCTTCTGAGTGAGTTTGTTTCCCAGAATGTGTGGCTACAACAGTACCACATACCCTACCAGTGGCCCCTGCAAGGTCTCAATGCAAGAGGTCTCAGGAGCCCAATGACCAGGTCCTCTTCACAGAAACTGTCTTCACATTGGGTAGGTATCTATGCCCATCTCCTTCCCTTCCAGATGTCTTCCTGGCCACCCCATCTCCCCAGCACTGTCCCTCATGTACCCCTGAGAGTTCCGCCATGTCTCAGAGGTCCTCTCTTTTTCCCTTCCGCAGTATCGAATCCTAACTTATGAAACTGGTGGCAGCCATCTCTGCACTCAAGATAGTAGAAACAGTTCAGGCTTTCCTAGACCTGTTGTTCTTGCAAATGCTTTGACTTTCTCTACAGAGGATTCTGTAAGCAGAAATGTCATCTAATAAAGCGTGTCTCCTCTCAGCCAATCCATTGCCCTCCTTGTTCTTAAAGTGACATGACTCTTTTGTGTTGGAAATTGTTATGTGCTTAACCAGCCACCATTCCCAATCCTGACTTCTATGTAGCCCTGGACCCTCAGTGGCTGGAATAATTTGAACACTTGGTGGTCCTCTCCAATGCTTTAAAGAACCCTACTGGCACATGAACCTTTCTTCCTCCTACCAGTATTTAGGGGTCTTTCTGAGAGGAAGAGTGCCCTGGACATGACAGTGAGAGTTGCTATGGGTGATGTGACCAGGAGCAGCCTGTTCACACCAGCCTGACAGAATGTGTGAAATACACTGGGAGAAGCAGACATAAGACACATAACCCTGCGCTGAGAAGAGACCTGATTCCAGTCCAGGGATGCCACCTGCTGAATTAACTTGGGCAAATCTGTTCACCTCCCGAGATGTTGGTTTTCTGGTCTATAAATGACGTGATTGGAGAGAACTCCTAACGGTCTTCAGGCTCAAGAAACTTTTTTTATATACTGTCCCTTACAAAGAATTTTAGATTCCGGATTCTTGAGCTTCTTAGCACTCTTCCTCTCCTGTCTGAGAACCTGCAATCCAAATCCACTACCTGAGAACTATCCAGAACGACCAGTCAAACGCTGGCTCCCACCTTCTAGATGTCAAAACAATCACACACCCACTCTCACACCATAGTTCTTCTACTTCCTGGCCTTTCCTCCTGGAGACTCACTAGTGTCATCTCACAGGTTCCTAAGGTGCTTCTTACTCCATGCCTATTTGGATTTGGATCAGGATGACAAGGGAGTACATAAACTGTGTGCTCTCCTGGAATTTTTTTCCTTACCCCAATCTTCTAACTTCCCAGATTAATCTCTGCCCTCTTCCTAAGGCTCAGGACATTTCTATACCATCCTCTCCCCTTTTCTGAGAGTGATTACTGAAAGTTCCTCCTAGAGTTCAATGTAAAAAGTCTTCAGAAATGCCAAGTATTCATCTTTGTTTGCTGTGTTTCAGTGACCCTTTAGTGTACCTTCATTCCCTGACAGGTTTCATGATCCCATTTTATTTCCAGCTCTTTCCATCTTGGAGAATATGATTTCACAGAAGTGCCTGTGTAATGAAAGTAATAGGAGCTGAGAACTCATTCCAATACTTTAAAAACCTTAACACAAATCATCTTCTCCTCTTTGAAGCTCTCACTAGAGAGAGAATCAAGTTGGAAAACCTAATATTTATTTAACCATATTTTGTGCATGTGTGGGGAAAGACATATATTCTGAAACAAACAGAATAAGTATGAAGGGGGAAGAATGCCTGATGGAATCAAGTGCAGGAATAAAGTTGCAGGATAGAAAATTAACACAGAGAAATTCTTGCATTCTGAAACTCTAACAATGAGAAGGAAATGGCAGCCCACTCCAGTGTTCTTGCCTGGAGAATCCCAGGGACGGGGGAGCCTGGTGGGCTGCCGTCTCTGGGGTCGCACAGAGTCGGACACGACTGAAGCGACTTAGCAGCAGCAGCAGCAGCAGCAGCAGCAGCAGCAACAATGAGAAAACAGAAAGAGTAATTAAGGAAACAGTTCCGTTCACCATTGCAATGAAAAGAATAAAATACATACAAATGTATCTACTTAGAGAAACAAAAGACCTATATATAGAAAACTATAAAATACTGATGAAAGAAATCAAAGAGGACAAAAATAGATGGAGAAATATACCAGTTCATGGATTGGAAGAATCAATATAGTGAAAATGAGTATACTACCCAAAGCAATCCTTAGATTCAATGCAATCCCTATCAAGCTACCAATGGTATTTTTCAGAGAACTAGAGCAAATAATTTCACAATTTGTATGGAAATACAAAACACCTTGAATAGCCAAAGCATTCTTGAGAAAGAAGATTGGAACTGGAGGAATCAACCTGCCTGACTTCAGGCTCTACTACAAAGCCACAGTCATCAAGACAGTATGGTACTGGCACAAAGACAGAAATATAGATCAATGGAACAAAATAGAAAGCCCAGAGATAAATCCACACACCTATGGACACCTTATCTTTGACAAAGGAGGCAAGAATATACAATGGAGTAAAGACAATCTCTTTAACAAGTGGTGCTGGGAAAACTGGTCAACCACTTGTAAAAGAATGAAACTAGATCACTTTCTAACACCACACACAAAAATAAACTCAAAATGGATTAAAGATCTAAATGTAAGACCAGAAACTATAAAACTCCTAGAGGAGAACATAGGCAAAACACTCTCCGACATAAATCACAGCAGGATCCTCAATGATCCGCCTCCCAGAATACTGGAAATAAAAGCAAATATAAACAAATGGGATCTAATTAAAATTAAAAGCTTCTGCACAACGAAGGAAACTATAAGCAAGGTGAAAAGACAGCCTTCAGAATGGGAGAAAATAATAGCAAACAAAGCAACTGACAAAGAATTAATCTCAAAAATCTACAAGCAATTCCTGTAGCTCAATTCCAGAAAAATAAATGACCTAATCAAAAAATGGGCCAAAGAACTAAACAGGCATTTTTCCAAAGAAGACATACAGATGACTAACAAACACATGAAAAGATGCTCATCACTCATTATCAGAGAAATGCAAATCAAAAGCGCAATGAGGTACCATCTCACACCGGCCAGAATGGCTGCTATCCAAAAGTCTACAAACAATAAATGCTGGAGAGGATGTGAAGAAAAGGAAACCCTCTTACACTGTTGGTGAGAACGCAAACTAGTACAGCCACTATGGAGAACAGTGTGGAGATTCCTTAAAAACTGGAAATAGAACTGCCTTATGACCCAGCAATCCCACTTATGGGCATACACACCGAGGAAAGCAGAATTCAAAGAGACTCCTGTACCCCAATGTTCATCGCAGCACTGTTTATAATAGTCAGGACATGGAAGCAACCTGGATGCCCATCAGCAGACGAATGGATAAGAAAGCAGTGGTATATATGCACAATGGAATATTACTCAGCCATTAAAAAGAATACATTTTAATCAGTTCTAATGAGGCGGATGAAACTGGAGCCTATTATACAGAGTGAAGTAAGTCAGAAAAAAAAAACCACCAATACAGTATACTAATGCATATATATGGGATTTAGAAAGATGGTAATGATAACCCTATGTGTGAGACAGCAAAGAGACACAGATATAAAGAACAGTCTTTTGGACTCAGTGGGAGAAGGTGAGAGTGGGATGATTTGACAGAATAGCATTGAAACATGTATATTATCAGATGTGAAACAGATCGCCATACCAGGTTCGATGCATGAGACAGAGTGCTCAGGGTGGGTGCACTGGGATGACCCAGAGGCATGGGATGGGGAGGGAAAATGGAGGGGGGTTCAGGATGGGGAACACATGTACACCCATGGCTGATTCATGGCAATGTATGGCAAAACCACTACAAAACAACAACAACAAAGTAATGGGAGCTGAGAACTCACTCCAATACTTTAAAAAACTTAACATAAATCATGTTCTCCTCTTTTAAGTTCTCACTAGAGAGAGAATCAAGTTGGAAAACCTAATACTTATTTAAGCGTATTTCGTGTGTGTGTGGGGAAAGACATACATTCTGAAATACACAGAATAAGTATGAAGGGGGATGAATGTCTGATGGAATCGAGTGGAAACCTTGACCTGCCTTTTTTCCCTTCAGATAGTTCTTCAGGTTCCTATAGTCCCTGAGTTTAGAAGACAAGATTATAACCTTGGGCTGAAGCACAGCAGCACCCTCCCCGAGTTCACTGTCCCATAGGATTGGGGAATTCTGAATCCTCCTCAGTGTCCAGGCAGAAAAGCTCAGGTCAGGTTGAGGGTGATCTGGAAAGAGAAAGTCCTGCAGCAGGACAGGGATTGGGGATGGGCCTGGAGAGATTTAAAGTTTGTCTGTCTGAACTAGTGTGTGTCTATGAAATCACAAAATTAGGTGATTTGACTTTTTATAACTCTACATCTCTGGAACCATGGGTCTATAAGCCTGAATGTCATCTCTTGCATTTATTCATTTCCAGTATGACTATAAAATCATCAAATCACTGGACGGAGGTGGTTCTGTTAGGTAAAACCCAGGTCTCCTGATTGATGTTTTTTTCCTGTTACACATGTGCCCATCTGTGTTGCTCATGATCGTCACACTACATGGTAAACAGGAGTGCATGGACATTGGACACAGCCTGGAAGAGAGATTCACCACAGATTAAAATTCAGCACTCTGCAGTATGTTGGCTGTATTAATGGAGGTAGAGCACCTGAAACAAAAAGGTGATCTACCCTGTTTTGGTTATACTAACCTGGAGCATTTCATCTATTTTTAGGCACTTTTTTACATGCTTCCAAAGAAGGGGGTTGGGAGGCTCAAAAAATAAATCTGTCTTCAAATATCTGAAGGGCTATCATGTGAGAGGAAGTTTAGATTTCTACTTTCTACCTTGGCCCCTAGGAATACACCAGAAACAGGGAAGCAGCAAAAGTGTACTGGTTCGGTAATCAAACAGGTCTGAGTACATGTCCAAAGCACCACTCAGTGGCTATGACATTTGGACGCTTTATCTTATAGAGCCCAAGTATGTTCATCTTTAGGAGGGAGATTCTATCTTCGTTACAGAATTTTCTGGTAAATACATCAACGACCCCATAGACGGCAGCCCACCAGGCTCCCCTGTCCCTGGGATTCTCCAGGCAAGAACACAGGAGTGGGTTGCCATTTCCTTCTCCAATGCATGAAAGTGAAAAGTGAAAGTAAAGTCGCTCAGTCGTATCCGATTCTTTGCGACCCCATGGACTGCAGCCCACCAGGCTTCTCTGTCCATGGGATTTTCCAGGCAAGAGTACTGGAGTGGGGTGCCATTGCCGGACATGACTGACGCGACTTAGCAGCCGCCGCAGGGCATCCTTATACATGGCTGTTTCCTAAACTAAGGATTCAGATCTGTAAATGAGCTCCCATGGACACCTAAGTGTGTGTGTGCTGCCATCCATTTCCCCTCTGCACTCTTCATCCCTTTGCTTGTAAGGGATACATCACCCTGTGTGTGTTGTCCTTCCAAACCTTCTGCGAGTTTGCCCTTCAGGGCAACCACAGCACAGAGCTCTTATTCCTGCTGGGCTGTTCCGATGGGCCCTCCCTGCAGCCTGTCCTCTTTGCCCTCGTCCTCCTCTGCTACCTCCTGACGCTAAGGGGCAACTTGGTGCTGGTGCTGCTGGCGGTGCGTGACCATGTACGGCTTCCTCTGCCACCTGGCCCTGGTGGATGTGGGCTTCACAACGAGCGTGGTGCCTCCCCTGCTGGCCATCCTGCATGGTCGGGTGCTGAGGCTGGAGCTGGCCGGGTGCCTGGTGCAGCTCCGTGCATCGCTGGCTCTGGGCTTGGCTGAGTGTGTCCCCCAAGGCGGTGATGGCTCTGGATCATGTGGCTGCTTGCGCCCTCTGCCGTGATCCTGGCCTACCTGGCAGCACGGCCCATGCTGTTGTGGCATGAGGGCCAGAGGCAGCCGCAGGAAAGCGGTGGGCACCTGTGGGTCCCCCCTGAGAGCCATCTGACTGTCCTGTGGATCCCTCCTCCACAGCTACCTGCAACCCACGCACAGCTACAACCAGTGGCAGGCAAGTTCATTTCTCTTTTCTGCACTGTCACGCACCTGCCCTCAACCCACTCCTCTCCACCCTCAGGAATAAGGAAGTGAAGAGAGGCAGTGAGGAGGTTCCTGAGGGATTTGGGGAGATGGCAAGAGCACAGGGAGTCAGTCAGGGAGGGAAGGAGGGGAATGTTACCCAGGGCCCAAGGATGGGAATGTCCGGTGTAAAGACTTTAGCCTTCAGGCTGGCTGTTCCTTTCTCTACAAGAATCTGCAAGATTTGTCCCTAAGGAGCCCATGGTTAATGGGGAGGTCCCTTCCTCCCATCAGGAAAGGTTCACGCGCTGTAGGTAAAATCCCCATGTCCTTTATCTGTGCAGGTTTAGTGAGGGAGCATTGGCCCTTGAGCTTTCTCCTAATCTGATGAAAAAAAAAACCAAAAACTGATTTGGGGAGGATCTTTCCCATCTTCGGGGGTACTGTATCTCCCAGTTAATAGCTCATTTGCTGGTAAGAGATGTATGAACATCCCAGTCTAGTGGAAGAGACCACGGAAGACCCCATGGTGTCTGCCATCAGACATATCCCTAAGCAACAATCAAATCATCCTCAGCCCTGTAGGAGACTCCATCCAAAAAAAAAAAAAAAAAAAAGAAGAAAAGCTCTGTTCTCTCATTGCAGGGCATCAGTACAACCAAATACCTTTCTATCAGGTTAAATAGTGCCCACCCCAGAGCGCTTCACTCATAATTGTAATGAGCAACATGTATAAGTGTGCTTTGTGCTGAGTGGGGTTATGTTCATAAATGCTTCTGCCAGAGCTGGTTCTTGAGACAGTTATAAAGAGGAGACTAGTGGGAAAGAGGGTGGCATGTTTCAGGCTGTGAGAAAACATACAGGTGATCACGAGGGAGAAATGAGATGGAGGCAGAAAGGAAGGGAGGGAGATGGAGGACACGGAGAGGGACAAACTCCACTAGCCAGACTGTGGGCAGAGTGTTGGGGTCAACCCAGAAATCAACCCCCACCCCCACATCCAAACCAGAGAAGTCCCGGCAGAGCCTCAGGCAGGCAGGCCAGAGACTGCTCTAACACTCACTCACTTTTCTGAAAGTTTTTTTCCCACCTAAAGTATATCTATTCCCAAGGAGCCCCCACTAGAGGCGTAAAATCTCTAGATCCCCGAATATCTTACCATGACCACCATTATCCCCAGAAATAAGAGTGGTTTAACTGGGTGTGGGAAACAGAGAGTAAGATGGGGCATGGTGCCAAGTTTCACTTCATAACAAACAGCTTTAAATAAGGAGAGGGGAAGTAGTTTAATTTTTCTAAATTATTTATTAACATTATGTCACAGTAAATCACTTCATAATAAGTCATTTCACTATTGTCTACAGGCAGAGTGTCAGTTTGACTCAATGATTATTGAATCATATGAGAGAAGGAACACTGAGCTAAATATAGATGCAACACAGTAATTAGAAGAACATGGATCACAACTTATAGTGTTCTATCTTGTTGACTGGGAAAGGAAATAGGAGTTTTTCTATGAATCAGACAGAACTAAGACAGGATGAAATGCAACTGGCTTTGAATGTCATCTCTAATAGGCCTTCAAATTCTAANCCCCACCCCCACATCCAAACCAGAGAAGTCCCGGCAGAGCCTCAGGCAGGCAGGCCAGAGACTGCTCTAACACTCACTCACTTTTCTGAAAGTTTTTTTCCCACCTAAAGTATATCTATTCCCAAGGAGCCCCCACTAGAGGCGTAAAATCTCTAGATCCCCGAATATCTTACCATGACCACCATTATCCCCAGAAATAAGAGTGGTTTAACTGGGTGTGGGAAACAGAGAGTAAGATGGGGCATGGTGCCAAGTTTCACTTCATAACAAACAGCTTTAAATAAGGAGAGGGGAAGTAGTTTAATTTTTCTAAATTATTTATTAACATTATGTCACAGTAAATCACTTCATAATAAGTCATTTCACTATTGTCTACAGGCAGAGTGTCAGTTTGACTCAATGATTATTGAATCATATGAGAGAAGGAACACTGAGCTAAATATAGATGCAACACAGTAATTAGAAGAACATGGATCACAACTTATAGTGTTCTATCTTGTTGACTGGGAAAGGAAATAGGAGTTTTTCTATGAATCAGACAGAACTAAGACAGGATGAAATGCAACTGGCTTTGAATGTCATCTCTAATAGGCCTTCAAATTCTAACATATCAAATATATGCAATTTTGCCAATTATTCAATCATGCTAGAATGAAGGAATCAATCGGTTAGAAATATTCTAGTCTTCCTCCCCAGTCCATGCCAAATCTTTTGCTTCTCCTATCACTCCATCTGCAGGATGGTCACCCACCAATGCAGGGGTATGTCAGGAAGAGTAAATGGCCCTTTTTGATGCCATAATCTCCCATGATCTTCCCATCTTCCAGTTTCTTCCCATTGCAGTTCACAGTCTGCTCCTTAGGGGGTGTAGCGGTCTTCATCTTGATCATCTCCTTCACCTGGGTCACTGGGCTGGACCTTCGCACCTGGAGCTCGTGCCTCTGCCCCTCAACACCAGGCTCCACCAAAACCAAGGGCAGCTCCTCATCACTGGGCTTCGCCACCTTCAGGGTGAGGTGGATGGTCGTCTCCTTGTCGATGCCATACGATGACAGAGTTCTCTGCGGCTTTAGGGTCTTCGAGCCCAGCTGGAGGACCTGATCTGGCACGGGAACCTTGGTCTTAGACCGGACATGTTCACTGATCTTATTTACTCTGTCTCCCGGATGGGCAATGAAGGTCATTGGTTTCCATGCCTCAGAATGGACAGTCACTTGGACAAAAAAAGGCCAAGAGACAGTTGCCTAGATTGCCTGCCCTCTTGTACACCCTTTGTGCCCCCTTCTCCATTGCTCCCACCCTTCACTGCTAGTCTGGTGCTCCAGATCCTTTACAACAAGCTGTGTCCTTCCCTTGTTTCAAACTTCTCTTTGAAATTATCAGGTTATAATGCAAGAAAACCAGTCTTATTCTTTTGTAACCACACTTCTTATCCATCCCCAAAATGTTATCAATGATTTCCCACCTCATTTACCTGTCTCTTATCCAGATAAAATTTGTCAGATGTCAAAAACAAAACATCTAAAAATGTATGCCAGAGTTTATAAACACCTCTCAAAGAGAATTTCGAAGACTTAACAGTCTCATGGAATACTCATAGGGCTGTCCTCCATGATTGTGACTATTTTAGATGAAAACCCTGCTTAGGAAACATCTTCTCTGTACTACTTATACTCTTTTTGGTAACAATAATTCATTTATTATAGTGTCCCTATTTTCAGTATCACTTGGCCATATGTATTTCCTATCCACCCATTATAGAATATGATCTCTTCCTTTTATCAAATCGGGGCTCCACTCGCAGAAAGTAGGGACTACATCTGAGTCTTACTTCAGNCTTTTTGGTAACAATAATTCATTTATTATAGTGTCCCTATTTTCAGTATCACTTGGCCATATGTATTTCCTATCCACCCATTATAGAATATGATCTCTTCCTTTTATCAAATCGGGGCTCCACTCGCAGAAAGTAGGGACTACATCTGAGTCTTACTTCAGTAATCTCAACAAAGGGAATCTCATCCCTGTGCTCTTGCTGGAAAGTCTCAGAGGAGTTCTTTCAGGCTTCATTCAAATATATCTTCCCAGTCCAGATGCCACTCAGATTTCTTCACTGAACTCTCACTCTTCTGTGCTAAGCATTGCCCTCATTCCAGGTTCTCTTTGTAGAGAATATAGTCTCACATAATGTAATGTAACAGGACATTAACAACTTAAAATAAGTGAATTCTGTCAACCTCTCTTTTGGGAAAAGAAGAAAGCTTAATTTTAATTGCCCTGGAGGCCTAAACAGGGTAAAAGAGAAAAGGATCAAGACAATATTTTCATAGTTTCAAACTTGCCAGCCCTGCTGAGCACAAAGCCCACTCCTGCTTCCTAACAAGTACCCCTAAGTGTGACCAGTGCAAGGTCTCAATGTAAGAGAACTCAGGAGCCCAAGAACGCTTTATAGAAACGTTCTTCACATTCAGTAGGTATTGATGCCCATCTCCTCCCCTTCCAGATGTCTTCCCAGCAACCCCCCACCCCCTTCATCTCCCATATCTCTTCCTTTTATCAAATCGGGGCTCCACTCGCAGAAAGTAGGGACTACATCTGAGTCTTACTTCAGGAATCTCAACAAAGGGCATCTCATCCCTGTGCTCTTGCTGGAAAGTCTCAGAGGAGTTCTTTCAGGCTTCACTCAAATATATCTTCCCAGTCCAGATGCCACACAGATTTCTTCACTGAACTCTCACTCTTCTGTGCTAAGCATTGCCCTCATTCCAGGTTCTCTTTGCAGAGAATATAGTCTCACATAATGTAATGTAACAGGACATTAACAACTTAAAATAAGTGAATTCTGTCAACCTCTCTTTTGGGAAAAGAAGAAAGCTTAAGTTTAATTGCCCTGGAGGCCTAAACAGGGTAAAAGAGAAAAGGATCAAGACAATATTTTCATAGTTTCAAACTTGCCAGCCCTGCTGAGCACAAAGCCCACTCCTGCTTCCTAACAAAGTACCCCTAAGTGTGACCAGTGCAAGGTCTCAATGTAAGAGAACTCAAGAGCCCAAGAACTCTTTATAGAAACGTTCTTCACATTCAGTAGGTATTGATGCCCATCTCCTCCCCTTCCAGATTCCCTGCTGAGCACAAAGCCCACTCCTGCTTCCTAACAAAGTACCCCTAAGTGTGACCAGTGCAAGGTCTCAATGTAAGAGAACTCAAGAGCCCAAGAACTCTTTATAGAAACGTTCTTCACATTCAGTAGGTATTGATGCCCATCTCCTCCCCTTCCAGATATCTTCCCAGCAACCCCCCACCCCCTTCATCTCCCAGAACTGCCCCTCATCTATTCCTGATTCTCTCCTATGTCTCAGAGGTCTTCTCCCTTACCCACCCCTGGTATCAAATCTCAACTCACACAAAGGGGGGCAGCCATGTCTTCAATCAGAGGTGCAGAATCAGGAGTCAGAGCAGCGGACCGGGCGTCCAGTTTAAATAAGCAGCTGAACGGGAAATACCCTGCCTGCCTGCTGTGTTTATCAAGTTTCCCCGTACCCTTTGCTCTTGCTGAATTTACTTTCACTTTTGCTACTGGGGAGTCAATAAACAAAAACACCTCCTGACCAAGCACTTTTCAGGTCAGCCAATCCATTTGCCCTCCTTGTTCCAAACATGGGATGGTCTTTCTCTCTTGAGAATTTTTCCCTGATTAACCACCCACGACTCCCAATCCTGACTTGTGACTTCCAGCCTGCAGCTCTGACCCTCACTGGCTTGAAGACCTTTAACACTGGTGATCCTCCCCTTAGCTTTTAAGAGCAACCCACCCCCCCACCATTAGTCAGAGAACTTCCTTAGAACAGTGGTGCCTGAAGAGAACAGTGAGAGTTGCCATGTGTGATGTGACCAGGAGCAGCCTGTTAACCCTAGCTTAGCAGAATGTGAGAAGCTGACCTAGAGAAAACATGGGATAAATAACCCTGGACGGAGAAGAGCCATGAGTTCCAGTCCCAGGGCTGACACTCAGTTAACCTGGGCAAGTCTGTTCACCTCCCTGGATGTTGGCTTTCTGGTCTATAAAATGAGATGATTGGAGAGAATCCTAAGTGTATTCCAGGCTCAGAAAATTTTGTTTATAAATATCCTTTACAAAGAACTTTAGATTCCTGGGTCTTGAGCTTTCTAGCACTTCCTATGGTGTCTGCAAACCAAACCCACTACTTGAGAGCAACCCAAATCCAGCAGTCAAAAGGTGACTCCCACCTTCCACAGGGAAACAATCACACATCACTTTCACAGCACAGTGCTTCCATTTCCTCACCTCTTCTCCTGGATCCTCATTAGGAGCTATTTGCTCCCTGGCTCTTCAGATTTGTATTAGGATGAAAAGGGAATACATAACTGTGTTTGCTCTTACCTGGCAGCACGGCCCATGCTGTTGTGGCATGAGGGCCAGAGGCAGCCGCAGGAAAGCGGTGGGCACCTGTGGGTCCCCCCTGAGAGCCATCTGACTGTCCTGTGGATCCCTCCTCCACAGCTACCTGCAACCCACGCACAGCTACAACCAGTGGCAGGCAAGTTCATTTCTCTTTTCTGCACTGTCACGCACCTGCCCTCAACCCACTCCTCTCCACCCTCAGGAATAAGGAAGTGAAGAGAGGCAGTGAGGAGGTTCCTGAGGGATTTGGGGAGATGGCAAGAGCACAGGGAGTCAGTCAGGGAGGGAAGGAGGGGAATGTTACCCAGGGCCCAAGGATGGGAATGTCCGGTGTAAAGACTTTAGCCTTCAGGCTGGCTGTTCCTTTCTCTACAAGAATCTGCAAGATTTGTCCCTAAGGAGCCCATGGTTAATGGGGAGGTCCCTTCCTCCCATCAGGAAAGGTTCACGCGCTGTAGGTAAAATCCCCATGTCCTTTATCTGTGCAGGTTTAGTGAGGGAGCATTGGCCCTTGAGCTTTCTCCTAATCTGATGAAAAAAAAAACCAAAAACTGATTTGGGGAGGATCTTTCCCATCTTCGGGGGTACTGTATCTCCCAGTTAATAGCTCATTTGCTGGTAAGAGATGTATGAACATCCCAGTCTAGTGGAAGAGACCACGGAAGACCCCATGGTGTCTGCCATCAGACATATCCCTAAGCGACAATCAAATCATCCTCAGCCCTGTAGGAGACTCCATCCAAAAAAAAAAAAAAAAAAAAAAGAAAAGCTCTGGTCTCTCATTGCAGGGCATCAGTACAACCAAATACCTTTCTATCAGGTTAAATAGTGCCCACCCCAGAGCGCTTCACTCATAATTGTAATGAGCAACATGTATAAGTGTGCTTTGTGCTGAGTGGGGTTATGTTCATAAATGCTTCTGCCAGAGCTGGTTCTTGAGACAGTTATAAAGAGGAGACTAGTGGGAAAGAGGGTGGCATGTTTCAGGCTGTGAGAAAACATACAGGTGATCACGAGGGAGAAATGAGATGGAGGCAGAAAGGAAGGGAAGGAGATGGAGGACACCGAGAGGGACAAACTCCACTAGCCAGACTGTGGGCAGAGTGTTGGGGTCAACCCAGAAATCAACCCCCACCCCCACATCCAAACCAGAGAAGTCCCGGCAGAGCCTCAGGCAGGCAGGCCAGAGACTGCTCTAACACTCACTCACTTTTCTGAAAGTTTTTTTCCCACCTAAAGTATATCTATTCCCAAGGAGCCCCCACTAGAGGCGTAAAATCTCTAGATCCCCGAATATCTTACCATGACCACCATTATCCCCAGAAATAAGAGTGGTTTAATTGGGTGTGGGAAACAGAGAGTAAGATGGGGCATGGTGCCAAGTTTCACTTCATAACAAACAGCTTTAAATAAGGAGAGGGGAAGTAGTTTAATTTTTCTAAATTATTTATTAACATTATGTCACAGTAAATCACTTCATAATAAGTCATTTCACTATTGTCTACAGGCAGAGTGTCAGTTTGACTCAATGATTATTGAATCATATGAGAGAAGGAACACTGAGCTAAATATAGATGCAACACAGTAATTAGAAGAACATGGATCACAACTTATAGTGTTCTATCTTGTTGACTGGGAAAGGAAATAGGAGTTTTTCTATGAATCAGACAGAACTAAGACAGGATGAAATGCAACTGGCTTTGAATGTCATCTCTAATAGGCCTTCAAATTCTAACATATCAAATATATGCAATTTTGCCAATTATTCAATCATGCTAGAATGAAGGAATCAATCGGTTAGAAATATTCTAGTCTTCCTCCCCAGTCCATGCCAAATCTTTTGCTTCTCCTATCACTTCATCTGCAGGATGGTCACCCACCAATGCAGGGGTATGTCAGGAAGAGTAAATGGCCCTTTTTGATGCCATAATCTCCCATGATCTTCCCATCTTCCAGTTTCTTCCCATTGCAGTTCACAGTCTGCTCCTTAGGGGGTGTAGCGGTCTTCATCTTGATCATCTCCTTCACCTGGGTCACTGGGCTGGACCTTCGCACCTGGAGCTCGTGCCTCTGCCCCTCAACACCAGGCTCCACCAAAACCAAGGGCAGCTCCTCATCACTGGGCTTCGCCACCTTCAGGGTGAGGTGGATGGTCGTCTCCTTGTCGATGCCATACGATGACAGAGTTCTCTGCGGCTTTAGGGTCTTCGAGCCCAGCTGGAGGACCTGATCTGGCACGGGAACCTTGGTCTTAGACCGGACATGTTCACTGATCTTATTTACTCTGTCTCCCGGATGGGCAATGAAGGTCATTGGTTTCCATGCCTCAGAATGGACAGTCAC
>SJYX01017510.1:0-11398 GCA_006410675.1 Oreotragus oreotragus | reverse complement strand
GGGGAAGGCAATGGCACCCCACCCCAGTACTCTTGCCTGGAAAATCCAATGGACGGAGTAGCCTGGTGGGCTGCAGTCCATGGGGTCACTAACAGTCGGACAGACTGAACGACTTCACTTTCACTTTTCTCTTTCGTGCATTGGAGAAGGAAATGGCAACCCACTCCAGTATTCTTGCCTGGAGAATCCCAGGGATGGGGGAGCCTGGTGGGCTGCCGTCTATGGGGTGACACAGAGTCGGACACGACTGAAGTGACTTAGCAGCAGCAGCAGCACAAGGTATTATTAAATGGTACCTCATTAAACTTTTACCATTCTGGTGAGGTAAGTATTAGTAATTTTGTTGATAAGCAAGAGTCCTATTAGTAGTAGCTGGTAAGCAAGGGTTCAAATACAAACCTCTATTTCTACACTCTTTGTCTTCTGTTTCCTCTTTCAGTGGAAAGAAAAGTGAGGTGTGTGTACATGTGTGTGCTTTTTTATTACAGGAATGATACAAGTTGAGGGAAGGAATAGAGAGATAAAGGAAAGCCGAGGATGCAAGGAGTCTTAGGATGAATGAGAGCAACAAGGGTTTGGCGGAGGGGGGTCTATACGTAGTCAGGAGCATCCCTGGGTGGTGAGCCCTACCTGGAACAACATATGCGCCTCCACTGGGCAGAAGGGACCAAAGAGTCTGTGAGTGCAGGACTCAGAGCCTGGAGGAAGACTGCGCCCTGGTGCAAAGGTAGAGGAGAACTGCTGTCTCTGGACTATGGGTGGAAAAAGACAACATTGCAAGGCAATTCCACAGAACAGTAAAGAAACTGCCCGCTGGAGCTGGGGATTTCCTGCTTAGACAGGATCTGGATTCTGAGAAACTGTCCTTTCAAGGAAGGAGAATAGCAAATCCGGTCTTGGATCTCTCTTTTCCCTCTTCCTTTCTTATGTGAAATTTCCTCCCAGCCCAAGTTCAGGGGGAGGGCTCTCCTAAACGCCCCAATGTCCTTTTGCTGACCACAGGTTTTTCCTGGGAACTGACTCCTCTTTGCTTTTTACTGCAGCGTCCATCTTGACTTTTTCCCATCTGTCACAATAAACTTTTTCAGAGGCAAATAAAAATCTCCTTTCTTTTGGTCTTCTAACAAATCCGGAAAACCAGTCAAGGTCAAAGATCATGCTGTGGAGATTTTGGCAGGTTTTAAAACAAATGTCTCAGATATCCAGAGCCTCCCAGCTCAGTCCTAGCTGGCTGGGTGATCTAGGGCTTGTCACTGTTCCCACTGGGACTCCCTGGAGCAGATGTCTCTTTCCCATCTCTTTCCTAAATGCCCATGAAAGAAGTTGTAAAACTGGGATCAGGAATATTGCTTCAGAAATGCCAAGCAAACTCAACCAAAATGCACCTGTGAATTCTTATATAATGATGGTTAGGGGGAAAGTCTGTCCACTCTCAAGAAGGACCATTTGGAAATTATCTGCCTTACTCCAAAATGGACATGCCAAACTAAAAGAACCCAAATATTTTTCAATAATAGGGAAATAGATAACTGAATTGTAGAACAGCATCAGCAATAAACATGGATGGATGATACCTGCAAGCAACGATATGGATGGACATGCCACATACTGGCTGAGTGAAAAAAAACAAGGCCAAGGAGACTACAGAGAGTATGATACTCTTCATAACTCTTCAAACCAAGCAAAACTACCCAGAGGGACAGAGAAAGAGACAAGCTACTTTGAAATTCAGAGTATATTTGTTTTTTAAATAAATAAAGCCCAATCTAAATGCTGATAGGAGTTATTTAAAGATTTTCAACAGGGAATAAGGCATTTGAGAACCCTCTGATAGCTTAGCCTGTTATATTTAGAGTCTAAAGTTTAACTTTGGGAACTTAATGTTTGGTGACACAATGTATTGAATATAACTAATGTATGTTTTGTGTTAGTCGCTCAGGTGTGTTCAACGCTTTGTGACCCCATGGACTGTAGCCTGCCAGACTCCTCTGCTCATGAGATTCTCCAGGCATGAATACCCAAGTGGGCTGCCATTTCCTTCTCCATAATGTGTGTTACCTTATTAATTAATTAAGAGATTAACATATATTCACTCTATTAAGGGTACAATAATGTTATGACCTGGGCTTCCCTCGTGGCTCAACTGGTAAAGAGATCTGCTAGGACCTGGGTTTGACCCCTGGGTTGGGAAGATCTCCTGGAGAAGGGAAAAGCTACCCTCTCCAATATTCATCTGGAGAATTCTATTGAGTGTATAGTCCATGGGATTGCAAAGAGTTGGACACTATTGAGTGACTTTCACTGACTCACTCAGTATTATGACCTAAAATATAAATGGTTCTAAAGGGAAATAAATATAAGCAAAACTGAACAATCAGTGTTTAGGACCATATATGCATGCATTTAAGCTGTCATAAAGATTTGAAAACCATAAGTGTTAATTATGACAAAATTATGCTTTAGAGTTTACATATATTACATATATTCATTTGTGGTACCAAAGTTGGTGACAAAAATATAATTGAAAAAACCTCATATATATATCCTAAATCCAACAATTCCACTTCAGGAATTTATTCTATTAATATACTCATATATGTATTAAATAAGATATATGTCAATGCAAGTATATAGTCATGTGGTAGTATTTGTAATTAAAAATAGAGACAACATTTATCAATAAGGAACTAAACAAAAAAAAAGAAATGGGAAAAAATGACCTCAGATGATTAAAAAAATGATGAGTTATAAGGGGATTTTAGTGCATCAGATGAAGATTAAACAATGTCCTAAATGGCTCTTCAAAACTTCAGATTCTAGAATTTGTGCTTCTTACCCAGTAGTCCAACACAGAGAGAATAAAATAAAAGAATCTGAAAATTTACAACAAAAAAATAGACTGCATTAGATTACCTCTCCTGTCAATAATAATTATAAATTCTCTGAAAATAAAAAAAATATAAAAAAGAACACATAAAATCAGTGGGAGTGATCAAAAGCAAGGAGAAACTAGAGGACATTTGACCCTTGAAAAAAGAGAGTTATTCTAGCAGGAAATTAAGGAGAAATCCCAGGAAAGAGGAAACTGCAGAAGGACAAACCCCTCCACCCCCAAACTGCATGCTTATGAAAGAGAATTTCAGTCAAAATATTCCTTTGTTAATACTTTCTGGATACATAACAATATTGAGAAATACTGCAATATTCCAAACAAAATAGGTGCTCAATAATTGATTGCTGAATTAATGAAAACGAATTAATCCATATTTCACATTAGTTTCTTTTGTCTTCACTTGGTGAGTCTGAGATTCCACTGTGAGTCTCCATCTTCTGCACATTCACGACTTCCCCTCTCCCACTGGACCACATTTGACCAGGAGGAGCAGGGGAACACAAGGAGCTGCTGGATGGTGATGTGCTGGGAAAGAGGCTGAGTGAGTGAGGACAGAAGAGAATCCACCTGGTATGACCTGACAAGCACCCAGGGTGAGTTATTATAAAACCGGTGAGAACACATGGTCAGACAGCCCTCTAGGTCTGGACAGGAATAGGCTGTGGTTAACCACAGCTCCCCGGTGAACTTCCTCCTTCTGGGCTTCTCTGAACACCCACGGCTTCAAAGAAGTCGGGACCTATTCATGGTTCAGTGAGCTCTTCAGAAGTGAACTGTGATTATATCCTGAGGTTCTTGAATAATGTCTCTTAAGTTCTGCCAACTTATGTGTCATATTGCATACACTCATAGTCTGTAGATCTTCTGATTTTTAATTATCTGTAGAAATGTTACCATTTGTATCCAATTCAGTAGCTTCTATATGTTTCTCTCTGCTCTGCTAAGTGGTGTTCAACTCTTTGTGACCCCGTGGACTGTAAACTCCTCCATCCTTGGGATTTTCCAGGCACAAGTACTGGAATGTGTTGCCATTTCCTCCTCCAGGGGATCTTCCCAACCCAGGGATTGAACCTGTATCTCCTTCATTGCAGGCAGATTTTTTACCTGCTGAAACATCAGGGAAGCCCCTCTATATGTTTCTAAAATAATCTAAATTTTCTCTTTAATCATTTGGTTCCCCAATGTAACTCTTCCTATCTTAATGTACAACATACATTAGCTCATTTCCACATAGTGAATTGGCAAATATTTCATATTAATGTTGTTCTCTCTGCCGTGTTTCAAACCTCTTGGAAGAATTCTCTGATACCCACACCACCCACACACTCGTACACTTTATTCTTTCATTCTCTATGCCTTTGGCCTCGTACTTGCCCCAAACTCAGTTGCGTAGTGGCTACTTATGTTGGAATTGTGTCTCTGACCATCGTGATCGGCTTCAGACACTTTGAGATTGTGATTGAGTGATCTCGTGCTGGAGTTTGTCCTCGAGTATCTAATAGATAACTGTCCACACAGACTGAGTGCATTCGGAATGTTAGTCCTAAGTGAAGTGAAGGTGAAATCGCTCAGTCATGTCCGACTGTTTGTGACCCCATGGACAGTAGCCTGCACCAGGCTCCTCCATCCATGGGATTTTCTAGGCAAGAGTACTGGAGTGGGTTGCCATTTCCTTCTCCAGGGAGAAGAGGCTTTAGTCCTAAAGTCTCTGTTAAACCATTTATTCAACAAATCAGGTTTCATGAAAACATATTGTTTACACAGCTTCATTTAATTCTCTGTTGTATTTCCCCTACGGTCTGTCTAGAAAGGATTTTCTTATATGGGAACATTAGGGCCTCTGGGCAGAGGGAGTTGATAAACAGGCAAGAAGAATAGAGGTTCTTTAGTTCCACTAAGAGAAAGAAGATGGAGGTGGTGTGCGGTTAGGCCACTCAAGACGGGTGCTCTCTTGCGCTCTCTGTTCACTCCTGCTGACCAGTTTCTGCCCTACCTCACCCTACTCACAGGACTGACCTTCCCCTTCTTAGGCATAGAGCTTAATCAGTAACTATCTCCATGCTGGTCCCCGGCTCCAGCAATCATTGTTCTTATCTTTGGGTCAGGTCAGACAGTTTCACTATGCTAGTTTATCAGAGAAAAACATCTGATCCTTGACTGGATTAATAGAGGGGTTAACCTGCCTCCTGAGAAATCTGTGTGCAGGTCAAGAAGCAACAGTTAGAATTGGACATGAAATAACAGAATGGTTCCAAACTGGGAAAGGAGTATGTCAAGGCTGTATATCGTCACCCTGATTATTTAACTTATATGCAGAGTACATCATGCAAAATGCCAGGCTGGATGAAGCACAAGCTAGAATCAAGATTGCCAGGAGAAATATTAATAACCTCAGATATGCAGATGACACCACCCTTATGGCAGAAAGAAAAGAAGAACTAAAAAACTTCCTGATGAAAGTGAAAGAGAAGAGTGAAAAAGTTGGCTTAAAACTCAACATTGAGAAAACTAATCACATGGCATCTGGTCCCATCACTTCATGGCAAATAGATGGCAAAACAATAGAAACAGTGACAGCCTTTATTTTTTTTTGGCTCCAAACTCACTGCAGATGGTAACTGCAGCCATGAAATTAAAAGACACTTGATCCTTGGAAGGAAAGTTATGACCAACCTAGACAGCATATTAAAAAGCAGAGACATTACTTTGCCAACAAAGGTCTATCTAGTCAAAGTTATGGTTTTTCCAGTAGTCATGTATGGATGTGAAAGTTGGACTATAAAGAAAGCTGAGCACCAAAGAACTGATGCTTTTGAACTGTGATGTTGGAGAAGATTCTTGAGAGCCCCTTGAACAGCAAGGAGATCCAACCAGTCCATCCTAAAAGAAATCAGCCTTGAATATTCATTGGAAGGACTGATGCGAAGAACTGATTCATTGGAAAAGACCCTGATGCTGAAAAAGATTGAAGGCAGGAGGAGAAGGGGACGACAGAGAAAGAGATGGTTGGATGGCATCACCAACTCAATGGACATGAGTTTGAGTAAACTTCGGGAGTTGTTGATGGACAGGGAGGTCTGCGTGCTGCAGTCCACGGGGTTTCAAAGAGCTGGACATGACTGAGTGACTGAAGTGAACTGAACTGATGAGAGGTGTGCTCCTCTGCTTCTTTCCCTGGTAACAGATGGGCCAACCAGAAGTCAGTTCCCCCTATAACTGGTAACCTCCCCTCATCCCGGCCCCCACAGCTAATGTCTGCTCTCTGCCTTATGCTGTGTGGGGGTCACTCCAGGATCTTTCTCTATCCAATAAACTGATATTCAGTAAATCGTTGATGTCTTTGTCACTGTTCTGGGCTCTTTCTTCAGACTTAAGGCTGGGTGATTACAGGGCTTGAGAAACTTCATGGCATAGCCCAATAGGTAATCATGAAAAAAAAATATTACAAATGTTTGAAAAGTGGAATTAGGCTTAGCATTCATTGTAGGGCAAAATTAGAATTACTAAACAAAATGGGAGATCTATATTGAAATTATGATAAGGCTAGTGAGGAGGCCAAGAAGACAAGAAGATTGGACTAATGGATGGCTGAAATGAAAATTAGGATTAAAATAGAGTTAATGCAGCTATTCTTTGCTGATGCCAGAGTAAATGTTGAATCCAAGCCATTTTGTGTTGGGACTGGAATGGAGGTGGAAGTGTTAGTCACTAAGTTGTGTCTGACTCTGTGACCCCGTGGACTGTAGCCTGCCAGGCTCCTCTGTCCATGAAATTCTCCAGGCAAGAATACTGTAGTGCCATTCCCTTCTCCAGAGGATCTTCCTGACCCAGGGATTGAACCTGGGCACCACATTGCAGGTGGTTTCTTTACCATCTGAGCCACCAAACCTAGGCTTTTCCGTTTTCTTATTTTATCAGCACGTGCCTGAGAGAATTTGGTATTATTACCATTGCCATGGGGAAGCTNCCTTCTCCAGAGGATCTTCCTGACCCAGGGATTGAACCTGGGCACCACATTGCAGGTGGTTTCTTTACCATCTGAGCCACCAAACCTAGGCTTTTCCTTTTTCTTATTTTATCAGCACGTGCCTGAGAGAATTTGGTATTATTACCATTGCCATGGGGAAGCTGGGAGACGGTATCTGTGAGATTAGGACTCCAGAACCCTTTACATATTCTTCGCTCATTCTTTATAGAACTAAATAGGGGCCAACTTTCTGCAACTTACTGGTCCTTGCTTCTAGGACTCTGAAATCCAGTGCAGGAACTGAGGAGAGCACACCATGTACTGAAACTTCCTTCAGGCAGGCTATTGTTTCTTGTTTCCATGGGATGCTTTGGAGCATATTATAAACTCTTATTCCAGGGGAGCAAGCCAACTAAACACTTTTTTTAGACTGGAGTGATTTCCTCAAAATTAAAAAAAAAAAAAACTTATTTGGTTGCACTGGGTCTCAGTTGCAGCATACAAGATCTTTTAGTTGTAGCATGTGAACACTTAGGGCATGTGGGGTCTAGTTCTCTGATCAGGGATGGAACCCAGGTGTGGAAGCATGGTCAGAGAAGTCCCCAATTTCCTCAAAGTTTACTGAGAGCTTGAAAATTCTAACCTGGGCTGGGGAGACACTATTTGTATCCAACTGCAAGATGAAGATCATGAAAACTCAATCCAGTCCTCTCAGATCCAAAGCTCTGACATTGTTAAGCTACTACTAAATTCTGGGTCTTAGTTTCTGCATCTGATAAAGGATATTACATGTTTCATAGTATTTTAATAGCGATTAAAAGAGCCAATGTGTGTGAACTACTTTAAATGGTACCTGGGATACCATGCTGCTGCTGCATGTAATATCCTTTATCAGATGCAGAAACTAAGACCCAGAATTTAGTAGTAGCTTAACAATGTCAGAGCTTTGGATCTGAGAGGACTGGATTGAGTTTTCATGATCTTCATCCTGCAGTTGGATACAAATAGTGTCTCCCCAGCCCAGGTTAGAATTCTCAAGCTCTCACTCACTATTTAAATACCTAATAATAACAGTACGATAATTATCATCTTTCTGAGCAAGAGTACAGGACTGATGACCCTGGACAGGTCTTAGGTCAGGAGTCTGAGATGCCAGATGTAATACCACATATTGCCATTAGTAGTGTTAATCACTCAGTCGTTTCTGACTCTTTGCGACTCCATGAATTGTAGCCCTCCAGGTTCTTCTTTCCATAGGATTCTCCAGGCAAGAATACTGCAGTGGTTTGCCATTCCTTTCTCCAGAGAATCTTCCCGACCCAAGGATAGAACCCGGGTCTCCTGCATTGTAGGCAGATTCTTTACCATCTGAGCTACAGGGAAGATCCATTAGATGGCACCAATCCCTCCTTGTCAAAACTGTTCACCAGCATAAACATTTTGATGTCTCTCTCTCTGTCTTAGAGGTTGGTCTGTCATCTGTGGGTGCCAGAGAAGAGGAAACAGTAGAACTGAAGAAATTAAGGTTTCTCCTAAGCCTCATTTCTGACTTCCAGCCCAAGTATACGGAAATGTTTGACGTTGATATGAAAACAACTGCCTGTAATTGTGAAGCTGCCAGATGGAAGTCATGGGGCCTGGGATTTAGTCCTAACACTGGGTGTCCTTGGGTGAGTCTCAGAACCCCCTGGGCTTCACCTCCCTATCTCCTGGCTATCATGTGGGCATAAAATAGAATGAGATAGCAAAACAGACACATAGGGAAGTGGAAAAAACTTAAGGGAGAACTAAAGAAACTACAGTAGAAATTAAAAGTGGAGGTGAAGAAATAGTGACAATGTGACAAGGAGGTGAGTTAGAAATAGAAACGATAAAGTTGAGGAGATCAACATTTTGTGTGAAGCGCAAAATAGGGAAAATATTAAATTTGATTCCTATGTTTCATGTAGGGCTACATAACTCCACTTAACACATTTGCAGTGTTTGTTTCTCTCTCTTTGTGTGTCTGTCTCTGTCACACATACACATTCACACTTGCATGCACACACACACAGGGGCTGTCATCCATTTCTGAGGCATCTCTGTGTGTCACACACCCACACTCACACTTGCGCACACACAGAGGGGGCTGCCATCCATTTCTGTGGTATGATGGGTGTGAGGAGAGCAGAGTTGTGTGGACACAGACTTCCTGGTAAAACCACTGAGAAGCTGTTCTTGCTTTTCCAGCACATCAGGCTGCTCTCCCTCGGCTCTCCCTGGAGTCCACGTCCTTCCCCAACAACCTCCTGAGTGCCCTCTTTACCTCCTTGTTCCTCAGGGTGTATATGAGAGGATTAAGTAAAGGAGTGCCCACTGCATAGAAGAGACCGAAGAACTTGCCCCTCTTCTGAGTGTAGGGATTTTTGGGCTGGAGGTAGACAGCAGTGACCGAGCTGTAGAAGAGGGTGACCACAGTGAGATGGGAGGAGCAGGTCCCCAGAGCCTTCCTCCATGCTATGGCTGAGTTAATCCTCAGCACTGCCCGGGCAACGGCACCGTAAGAAACCAGGATGAGGCTGAGAGGCACAACCAAGATGAAGACACTGGCAACAGCCATCTGGATCTCATTGTAGGTGGTGTCTCCACAGGAGAGGCGAATCAGAGCTGGGACCTCACACACAAAATCATCCACACGCCGGTGGCGGCAGAAAGGCAGGCGGAGGGTCGGTGGTGTCTGGACCACTGACTCCACCAGCCCAACGACCCAGGCCACGGCCTCCAGCTGCCGGCACAGGCGGGGGTGGATGATGGTGGGATAGTGGAGGGGCTGGCAGACAGCCACGTAGCGGTCAAAGGCCATCACGGTCAGGAGGACACACTCCGTGGTCCCCAGGAACAGGAAGATGAAGAGCTGGACAGAGCAGCCAAGGAAGCTGATGGTCTTCCTTGGGCCCCAGAGGTGGGCCAGCATCTGCGGGACACAGCTTGTGGTGAAGCAGAGGTCCAGGAAGGAGAGGTTGGAGAGGAAAAAGTACATCGGGGAGTGGAGCCTGGGGTCCAGCACGGACAGCAGGATGATGAGTGTGTTGCCCACCAGAGTCAGGAGGTAAGAGATCAAGACAACCACGAAGAGGATTCTTTCAAGCCCTGGGTGTTCAGAGAAGCCCAGAAGGAAGAAGTCCACCGGGGAGCTGTGGTTGACCATGGCCTGTTCCTGTCCAGACCTAGAGGGATGAGGGCTGTCTGAGCTGTGTGTGCCCACCTGTCTTATAATAACTCACCCTGGGTGCTTGTCAGATCATACCAGGTGGACATTTCTCTTCTGTCGTCACTCATTCAGCCTGTTTCCCAGCACATCACCATCCAGCAGCTCCTTGTGTTCCCCTGCTCCTCCTGGTCAAATGTGGTCCAGTGAGAGTGAGGGAGCCGTGAATGTGCAGAAGACAGATGGAGCTTCACACTGGTCTCAGATTCACTGGTTCAGTTTAAAGGGGGCTGGTGTAAAGCATGGATTAATTAGTTTACTCAACATGCATTTATGGAGTGCTGCTATTTTCAGAGCACTATTCTAAGTGTTGTCTTTTTCCTTATGTATTTGTTGGAAGAAATAGCAAGGTATATATACTTTGAATACCTTTTCTGATTGTAAATGAAGTCTGTAGATTTGATCATTTCTCTATTGTTCTGATGAATTTTCAGAGCTACTTATTTATACTCTGTGGATTTTATGCTTGTTTATTTGCAAAGCATTTTATCAGAGATGGAATGTTTGTCTATGAGACAGGTTTTCCCTTTGTGTCTAATGACAGATCAATTTGCTTGCCTGAGTCACAGAACCAACAGTCCTGGCTGGTGAGCTGGTCCACGTGCTGTCTCTGCCTTGGGAAGCCTACAGGCAGGAGGTGAGGTGGTCCCGTGCACACTAAAATCATGGAGGAGATCTTGGGGACATTGTCAAAGACTCCAAGATAAAGGTCAGGAATGCCAACACACTGAGTGAATTAGAGAAAAAGTCAGGAAGATGAAGGACCAACTTGGGTAGGTGTATCAGGGAAAGCTTCCTAGAGGAGGTAACTGGATTAAAAAAAATAAATAGGGAAGTACTGGGGTATAGAAGGTCAGCTCAGGAACGGGGTGGAGGCTGCTGCCATTCTGGCAGTTGAGAGACAAGGACTCAAGTTTCTCTGGTCTTACAAGACCTTCAGAAGGCCACTGGGGGGTGGTGGCAGGTGGCAAAAGTGCCCTGCAGCTCTAGGGTGGCCTGAACATCTCCTATCACAAGATCTCCATCTGTGTTTAAGCTCTGTTGCATCCCCTTCTGGCCAGAAAGTTCTGCTTTTGTATCTTTCTTGGTTTGTTCTTTCTTTTTCTCCCATAGTTCTTTTCTCCTTTATAGGATATATTTAAAAGTACTTTCAGATTGTTATATACTCAAATGAAAGTGTAAGCAAAGTATATCTCTATAGTCTAATGAGTAATAAAGTCAACCCTGGTATACGTGCCAGCCTGGACTGAATCAATGTCTCAAGTATCTTAGAAGCTCCTAGGGCCCCCCC
>SJYX01017509.1:1216-12791 GCA_006410675.1 Oreotragus oreotragus | reverse complement strand
AAACAAACAAAAAACAAACAAAAGGCTAATCTGGTCTGGTCTGGTGATCTGGTCTACCTAAGTCCAAACCTCCCCCCATCTGGAGCTCTAATCCATTTGTGAACTCCAGCCCTAGGAATACCCACCCGTGGACGGGGTCGACCACAATGGCCCGTGGCTTGGAGCCTTCCTCCTGGAACAGCGTCTTCCTCTTCACGCCTTTGGTGTCAGCCACGGAGACAGTGCCCAGGATGGAGTCTGTCCAGTAGATGTTGCTGTGGATCCAGTCCACTGCCAGCCCGTCGGGGGCCTGGAGATCCTCGCCAATGATGGTGTCATAGGAGGAGAAGCCGGGGGCTCCGTCAATCTGGGCACTGAGGGGAGAGGAGAAGGAAGAGGTCAGTGTCAGCTCCAGGGGCCCTCCATCCACTCAGGGACTGGGGCTGCATGCAGCTCGGGGAGCGGGCAGGCTCACCTGTAGATCTTCCTCTGGGACAGGTCAGACCAGTAGATCCTGTTACTGGCCACCTCCGTGTCCAGGGCGACCACATTCTTAAGGTTGGGGATGAGGCTGGTGTACTCGCTTCGGTCCAGAGTCATCTTCCTCACTTCATGGCGGTTGGTGAAGAAGAGGTAGGCGATGGTGCCTGGGGAGCCGGGAAGGGGGTCGTTCAGCGGAGAGGAAGGGACCCAGACCTCCAGAAACCTGGGATCCCTTGATTTAGGTGCTTCTAAGAATCACTGCATGGTTGCAGTTCTAACCTAAACTTCAGATAGAAGGAACTCAATGATGTCTATTTGTTTCACTGCATGCTAAATTGATTTAGTCCTCTTTTTGACCCCATAGACTGTAGACTGCCATGCTCCTCTGTCCACAAGATTCTCCAGGCAAGCATACTGGAGTGCATTGCCATTTATTTCTCCAAGGGAACTTCCCCACCCAGGGATCAAACCCGCATCTCTCACATCTCCTGCACTGGCAGGCAGGTTCTTTACCCCCAGTGCCACCTATTTTGTTTCATTTTGAGGTATTATATTTTGGTCTCTTTTCAATGGATTTGTTTTTTTTCCCCTTCTCTCTCTCTCTTTTTATTTTGGCCATGCCACATGCAGGATCCTAGTTATTGGACCAGGAATCAAACTAAAGCCCCCTGCATTGGAAGCACAGAGTCTCAACCACTGGATCACCAGGAAAGTCCTGGACTTGCTTTTTTTGGTATAAATTCCTTTTGCTGGGGCAGGTATAGGCTGTCTGGCTCATGGCTTCCCATCTCTTGTCCCCTGAAGCCCCTGCAAGACCAAAAGCTGCAAACCATCCCCGGTGGGACTGATCTGCATCTTCAGAGAAGCCGGACGAGCGTGGGCAGCCGCCTAGCCTGACTGCTAACTGGGCTGTGTGTTCACTTGCCAGATGTCTCAGAAGCAAACGCTCTACCCCCAGGTACAAAGTTTGGATGGTGGAAGTCCCACCACATGGCCTACCCCTCCTGCCACCTCCCTGCACTTACCCACGGCCTTGCAGGCCTTGGTGAGGGGCTCCAGTCGGAAGCCCTCTTCGCACTCGCATTTGTAGCTGCCCTCGAGGTTCACGCAGAGCTGGCTGCAGGTGTCAGGGTTCTGACACTCATCGATATCTGAGAGTTGGGACACAGAGAGAACCGGGGCATCTTTCCAGCAGGGCGCAGATGGAGCCATGGGCTCTGACCAAGAGCCATGCCTCCCTGTGGCAAATGGCGGGAAAACCTCTAGGACAGGAGGCTCTGACCAATATTTTTTCTTTTATTGATTTGGCTGCACCGGGTCTTAGTTGCAGCATGTGAAATCTTTAATTGAGGCATACGAACTCTTAATTGCAGCATGTGGGATATAGTTCCTCGACCAGGGATCAAACCCAAGCCCCCTGCTTTGGGAGCGTGAAGTCTGAGCCACTGGAAGTCCCTGATCACCGAAATCTTGAAAATGGCCAAGCATCATCTCTAACAGTGACCCCAACCTCACCATTCACTTCAGGGCACAGTCAACTGGGCAAAGTTGCATCAGCTGAGATTTCTTTCTTAATTATTAATCCCCAAAGGGCAAAAGCAAGTGTTCCCCAAGGGCCAAGCTGGCGACAGCTGGCTCAAACACCTGGCCTCCTACCAGCCCTGTGAGGAAGAAATGGCATCTGCATCCACTTAACAGATGGGAAAACTGAGGCTGAGGCTTTGACCCTCCTCTTCTTCCAAGGAAAGGGCCAGGGGCTTGGGAATCACCTTCGCATCGGTGCTTGTCCACTAGCTGGAAGCCTTCAGGACACAGGCACTCATAGCCGATCTTGAGGTCATTGCAGATGTGAGAGCAGCCGCCCTTGTTGTCCAGACACTCGTTGGTCCCTGTGCCAGATGCGGGAGGGGCAGCGGTCACACTCTGGCCCCCAGCCACCCCTCGCCCAACATCCTGCACTATTTCTAGTCATCATAACCAACGCGATGACTGCATGGCTGGTGAAGTTACCATGACTCCTAAGAGGTCTTAGAGCCACTGTCACATGTGACACCGTGAATGAACCATGAGGATGCTGTTTAGTCACTAAGTCTTATCCCACTCTTTGCAACCCCACAGACTGTAGCCCCCCAGGTCCCTCTCTCCATGGGATTTCCAGGCAAGAATACTGGGAGTAGGTTGCCATTTCCTCCTCCAGAGGATCTTCCAAAACCAGGGATCGAACCTGAGTCTCCTGCAATGGCAAGCGAGCCACTTTACCGCTGAGCCACTAGGGAAGCTCTATGAGGGTGTTACAATGAGTGAATTATAAGCCACGTACAGAAGGACAAATACTGCACTATTCCACGTGAGGAATGGGGTCATATTTATAGAGACAGAAGGTAGGAGGGTGGGTGCAGAGGTTGGGGGAGGGGGAGTTAGTGTTCAGTGGAGACAGAGACTCAGCTCTGCAAGATGAAATAGTCTGGAGATGGATGGTGATGGTCACACAACACTGTGAATGTACTTAAAACATCCTGAACTCTACACCAAAAAATGGTTAAAACCATGAATTTCGTGTGTTTTTTTTACCATAATTAAAAAATGTTTTAATTATAAAAAATAAAAGCCACATACCACTTACTACAGTTACATGTATTAACTCACTTAATCCTCCCTACAGGAAATGGCAACCCACTCCAGTATTCTTGCCTGGAGAATCCCATGCACAGAGGAGCTCGTCCATGGGGTCACAAAGAGTCGGACAGGACAGAGTGACTGACTAACACACACACACAAAATCCTCCCTATGACCTTAAAGGCAAGAGAATTATAGCTGGGGAAATTGAGGCATGGCCAGGTTAAACAGTTTGTTTAAGATCACATAGCTCGACGCAAACCTAGGGCACTGACTGGGCTCCATAATCCATGCTCTTACCCACTGTACCAAGTGTGGACCAAAGCCAGCCTCCCCCTCCCTGCTCTTTGACAGCTAAGAATGGTTTTTACATTTTAAAATAGTTGAAAAGAAAATAAGAATCAAAAGCAAAATATTTCAAAAGTTCTATGAAATTCGAGTGTCTGTATCCATAATAGAACATTGGAGCATGGCCCTAGGCATTCAAATGCACGTGTATGGGCTTGGGTGGGTGCTCTCCTGCTACAAAGGCCAGATAGAAGAGCTGTGAAAGAGACCCTATGGACTGGAAAGTCCAAATCATGGGTCAAAGTGCTACTGAAAATACTTGCAACACCTGACCCCCAGCAGCCCTAGGATGGCTGGGAAGTTACTGCCCCATCTTACAGATGGGAAAACTGAGGCTTAGAAGCCAATCCACTTATCCCCAGGCTCCCGTCTAACATCTGTCCAGCCCCAGAGCCACAGCACTTGTGGCTTGGGCAGGGCTGGCCCCTTACAGCACCACAGCACCCATGTCTCAACGTGGTGGATCCCACCCTCAACACTACCAGCTGCCCACACCCCAGGGCTCACCACAGTCCTTGAGGGGCTCGTCCGACCAGTCCTGGCAGTCCCTGAAGGAGTTGCACACTTTGTCCAGGGAGATGCACTCACCGCTTTGGCACTTGAACTTGTTGGGCCCCTCACAAAGAGTCACTATGAGAACCACAGAGGAGGGTCAGGTGCTTCCAGGTGACAGCAGGTGGCTTAGTGCTTTTTATTAATATGATTATTTAGGCAAGAATAGATACAAATGTATTTGGTGGTAAAACAGAATAGTTACTGATCATACATGAAGCCTCCACTCAGCTTAAAAATTAGAATATCACCAATAGCAGGGGCTAGTAAACTCTGGCCTGATGCCTATTTGTTTAAATAAAAGTTTTATTAGCACCCAGCGCTGCCCATTGGTTCATATACTGTCAGTGGCTGACTTCATGCTATAACAGCAGAGTCAAGCAGATGTAATTGAGACTATGGCCTGCAGAGCTGAAAATTCCTACTCTTCAGCCCCGACCTAAACTATTATAGTGGTTTAAGCCATCCCATTCTACTACCCCCGGAGGTAATGATAATCTTGAATTTTGATTACCATTTCTTTATTTTTTCATTAATAGTTCTATCAAACATATATGAATGAACAATCTACTGTTGATTTTTGCTTGCTTTTGAGTCTTAATAACTGTATCCAGCTAAATTCCCACAATTTCCTTCTAGCTTGCAACCCCAAGGTTATGAAAGTTCGCCTGGGCTGCTGACAGGGGCTGTAGCCTCATTTTTCTCAGCTGTATGATATTCCACTCTGTGATGACACTGCCGTTTAAAATTACTTCCATGCAGCCCTGTTCACAGCAGCACTATTCACAGCAACCAAGGCGTGGAAGCAACCCAAGCGTTCATCCGCGGGTGACTGCACAAACAGAATGCGGCCCATCCACACAATAGAGTATTAGTTTGCCTTAAAAAGGAAGGAATTTCTGACACCTTCTATAACACGGATGCACACTGAGGAAAGGATGCTTAGTGAAATAAACCCGTCACAGACAAATTTGTGATTCCAGTTACGTAAGGTCAAATACTGCTGCTGCTACTGCTAAGTCGCTTCAGTCGTGTCCGACTCTGTGCGACCCCAGAGACGGCAGCCCACCAGGCTCCCCCATCCCCGGGATTCTCCAGGCAAGAACACTGGAGTGGGTTGCCATTTCCTTCTCCAATGCATGAAAGTGAAAAGTGAAAGTGAAGTCGCTAAGTCGTGTCCGACCCTCAGCGACCCCATGGACTGCAGCCTATCAGGCTCCTCCGCCCATGGGATTTTCCAGGCAAGAGCACTGGAGTGGGGTGCCATAGGAATGGAATTCGTAGAGACAGTAGAACGGTGGGTACCAGGGGCTCAAGAAAGGAGAATAGCGAGTGAGTGTATAATGGGGACAGAGTTTCCATTTNACCAGGCTCCTCCGTCCATGGGATTTTCCAGGCAAGAGCACTGGAGTGGGGTGCCATAGGAATGGAATTCGTAGAGACAGTAGAACGGTGGGTACCAGGGGCTCAAGAAAGGAGAATAGCGAGTGAGTGTATAATGGGGACAGAGTTTCCATTTGGGAAGATGAAAGAGTTCTGGCAATGGATGGTGAGGATGGTGACTTAGCACCACTGGACTATACTCTTAAGAATGGTTAAGACAGTAAATTTTGTTACATGTGTTTATTTTTGTTGTGTTAGCCACTCAGTCCTGTCTGACTCTTTCAGACCCCATGGACTGTAGCCCACCAGATTCTCCAGGTAAGAATACTGGAGTGGGTTGCCGTTCTCTTTTCCAAGGGATCTTCCCGATCCAGGGATCAAAGCCCCATCTCCTGCATTACAGGCAGATTCTTTACCATCTGAGCCACCAGGGAAGCCTCTAGATGTATTTCACCACAATTAAAAAAAAATTTTTTTTTACATTAATTCTACCGCTGGGACTTCCTTGGTGGTTCAGTGGTTAAGGCTCTGAGCTTCCAATGCAAGGTGTTTGGGTTTGATCCCTGGTCAGGGAACTAAGATCCCACATGTCGTGCAACATGGCATATATATATATAGGTATAGATAAACTAATTCTACTGCTGATGAACATTCTGCTTTGCTGTTAGGACAGTGCTGCTCTGCTCATTCTAGAGCCTGTCTCCCAGTGCACAGATACAAGTTTCCCAGGAGCAGAACTGCTATGCTATAAACTCAGCAAAGTGGAATTGTTCTGTACACGTACCTCTCAGCTTAGGCTCATGAGCTATGTACACTCCATCCTCATTGAATCTCACAGTTCTGAAGTGGGTGTTTTCATTTTGCAGATTAGAGACAGTGAGGCTCAGAGAGCTCAAGTAACTTGCTCGAGGACACACAGGAGGCTCCTCCCTTGTCTGGGAGGCACTGTGCTCTTCCCCCACATCTCCCCGCAGCCCGGGACCCTGGAGGGGTGGGGCTCACCATTGACGCAGCCCAGCTCGTCACTCAGATCCTTACAGTCAGGCTCCCTGTCGCACTGCCGGCTGCCGTGGATGCAGGTCCCATCCGAGCACTGGAATTCATCAGGCCGGCACGTGGCCACAGCTGGGAAAGAAAGAGCCAAGTGTGGAGAATAAGAAAGGGAGCGCACCCTAACACAACCATTACATTTTCATAGATTTCTCTCCGGTCTGTCCTTGCATGCAGGAAATTCATTAAAAAGTTGGCAGATCGGGGAATTCCCTGGTGGTTCAGTGGCTAAGACTCTGTGCTCCCAATGCAGGGGGCCCAGGTTCAATCCCCGGTCAGGAAGCTAACTCCCTCATGCCGCAGCTAAGACCTGGCAGAGGTAAATAAATAAATAAAAAAGCTGGCAGAGCTAGTAGGCCATTCTTGGCAGAAGAGCAATGATGTGGTCCCCATCTAGACAGAAGCCTGGCCAGGTTAAGTTATGATGCTGTTGTTGTTAAGTCTCGCAGTTGTGTCTGACCCTTTCCGACCCCGTGTGCTGTAACCCACCCGGCTTCTCTGTCCATGGGGTTACCCAGGCAGGAACACTGGAGTGGGTTGTCATTTCCTACTCCAGGGAATTAATATCTTCCTGACCTAGGGATCGATCCCAAGTTTCCTGCATTAGCAGGTGGATTCCTTACCACTAAGCCACCAGTGAAGCCCATTGCCCAACCCCACTCTCAAAAAAGTCATTACTACTGAGCATCATACAGCCCTTCCAATGACTCAGACTATGAACATGAAAAATGTTTCTGAGCTGACACTAAGTGAAAAGAATGATGTTATGATGCAATCTTGACAGATGTACATGGTGACTAGAATAGGATCACTCTAACCGCAGACTAGACCTTGACCTCAAACAGGTTTTCACTTTGCCCTAATTCATTAAGCTCTAAGCTTATGCTTTCTGCACTTTCCCGTGGGTTATATTTCACTATAAAAATGCTGACAATGTGAAAATCCAATTTCAAGAGGTCGGTGGGGGAAAAAAAAAAGGTGATAAATAAGTATGCAAATGTTTGGAACTCGTTTGTGTGTGTGTGTGCTCTTATGTCGTAACCCAGGTCCACCGAGGCCAACACCGTTGCCCCATCTACAGGGGAGGAGATCAAAGCACAGTAAGGCTACGTCCCCGGCCAAGGGTCACACAGCTTGGACATCACCAGTCAGGCCTGGATCCTTTCTGGACCAAAATAATACAGCATGCTGCAGTTTGCTCCTCTTGGCAAGAGATAAATTAAACAGGGGTTCGAGGGGCTTCCCTGGTGGTACAGTAGATAAGAATCCACCACCCAGTACAGGGGACATGGGTCTCAGCCCTGGTCTGGGGAGGTCTTCTGCGGCACACAGCAACCAAACCGGTGTGCTGCAAGTACTGAACCTGGGCGCCAAGAGCCTCTGCTCTGCAGCAAGAGGAGTCCACACACCACAGCTAGAGAAGGCCCTCATGCAACAGTGAAGACCCAACACAACCAGAATGTAGGTAAATGAATTCAAGTAATAATGAGTCTTAAAGATAAATAAACAGGCGTTCCAAAGGGAACTCCTTTGGAAGACAGTTTCCTCTGTGTGATCAGAAAGACCGAAAGGAACATGAAATGGGACCGACTTTTGGTTTTTTTTTTTAGTTAGGTGCTTATCATGTTTTGTTGACACCATGTTGCCTTGAATATAATCTGAAGATATCTTTGGATATCATATTCTTTATGCAGGATATTAGCTCTTTCTTTTCTTGTATCTGAATCATTCCATCAAGGATTTATTATAGTTGGAGATAAGACCTTTGGAAGCAATGTTCCTTTTTCTGTTTTTGACGGAGCTAAGGTATATGGGATCTTAGTTCCCTGACCGGGGATCCAACCCTCACCTCTGCACTGGAAGAGCAGAGTCTTAACCACTGGACCACCAAGGAAGTCCAGGACTGACTTTCTTATTGTGTGATGCGGAATCATGTAACCACCTAAAGGCACTGCCCCACCCCCGTCCCCTGCCGGGGGAGCCCCCAGCCTGGGTGAGGGGACTTCCGAGGCGCCCCTACCGCAGTTCTCCTCGTCAGACTTGTCCTTGCAGTCAGGGTCATGGTCGCAGCGCCAGCTGGAGTGGATGCACTCGCCACTGCCGCAGTGGAACTCGAGGGCCGAGCAGGGGTTGTCGTCCTGCGGGGGGCCTGAGGGGCGGGGGCTCCCGCAGTGCTTTGGCCACTCATCTGAGCCATCGTCACAGTCGGGGTCGCCGTCGCAGGCCCAGAGCTGGGGGATGCACATGGAGCTGTTGCATTGGAAGTTGGCAGGGCCGCAGGTGGGCATGGGGCAGGATGCCTCATCCGAGCCGTCTAAGCAGTCCAGGTCCAAGTCACAGACGAACTTCGGGGCAATGCACTTGCCGTCATTGCAACGGAACTCATCCTGGGAGCACGTCTTTGGGGCTGCGGGGACCGACAGGAGAGGACAGCCTGGTCACCGGGAAAACCACTCTCCAATCCCGACACCAACCCATTGCACAGATGGGGACACTGAGCTGAGGAGAGGCCAGAGCGCAGTGAGTGGACTCCGGGCAGTGGTCAGAGGACCTGGGTGACAACCACCCAGTTCCTGGGCCCCCTCTGGGCCTCAGTTTCCTCATCTGTTTCTATCTCAAAGCGTTACTGTGAAGACTGGGGTGTAAAGGTACACGGGAACCTATATTTAAGAGTTTGCGCAGGGAACTATAGTCAGTATAATAAATATAGTGGAAAAGAATAGGAAAAAGAATGTATGTGTGAGTGTGTGTAACTGAATCACTTTGCTCTACACCTAAAACNAAAGCGTTACTGTGAAGACTGGGGTGTAAAGGTACACGGGAACCTATATTTAAGAGTTTGCGCAGGGAACTATAGTCAGTATAATAAATATAGTGGAAAAGAATAGGAAAAAGAATGTATGTGTGAGTGTGTGTAACTGAATCACTTTGCTCTACACCTAAAACCAACCCAACACTGTAAATTAAATATTAAATATACTTTAGTTTAAAAAAAAATGGCTGAGTGGAGTAGGAAATGGCAACCCACTCCAGTATTCTTGCCTGGAGAATCCCATGGACACAGGAGCCTGGCGGACTACAGTCCACGGGGTCACAAAGAATCAGACACAACTGAGGGACTTGAGCATGCTCACAGGCAACTTATAATTAAGTGTTCCTTCACTATTAA
Source organism: Oreotragus oreotragus (assembly GCA_006410675.1). Taxonomy (NCBI): domain Eukaryota; kingdom Metazoa; phylum Chordata; class Mammalia; order Artiodactyla; family Bovidae; genus Oreotragus; species Oreotragus oreotragus. The sequence goes on along the minus strand of SJYX01017509.1, from coordinate 3,210 downwards.
AGGGCTTCCCTGAAAAGAATAGGAAAAAGAATGTATGTGTGAGTGTGTGTAACTGAATCACTTTGCTCTACACCTAAAACTAACCCAACACTGTAAATTAAATATTAAATATACTTTAGTTTAAAAAAAATGGCTGAGTGGAGTAGGAAATGGCAACCCATTCCAGTATTCTTGCCTGGAGAATCCCATGGACACAGGAGCCTGGCGGACTACAGTCCACGGAGTCACAAAGAATCGGACACAACTGAGGGACTTGAGCATGCTCGCAGGCAACTTATAATTAAGTGTTCCTTCACTATTAAAGGGCTTCCTTTGTGGCTTAGCTGGTAAAGAATCTGCCTGCAATGCGAGAAACCTGGGTTTGTTCCCTGGGTTGGGAAGATGCCGTGGAGAAGGGAAAGGTTACCCACTCCAGTATTCTGGCCTGGAGAATTCCATGGACTGTACAGACCATGGGGTCACAGAGAGTGACTTTCACTTCACTTTACTATTCAAAGCCTCCTTCATGTTATTAGTGGTCCTTGAGCGTTCCAAACGTCCTGAACGTTTGGAAATGGGTAAAGTAGAATATTTTGATCCGACTAGAGAAACAGTTGTTTTTGAAATACCAGATAGTAAATGTGATCATCTTCCTTGACCTTCAGCTCAAATATCTCCCTGAAAATAATGCATTCAGGTTCAGAGGAAGCATAGAGACAGCACTTTAAATGTCACATCGTATTGCTTATAAAATGGAAAGGAGGTAATTTCAGCTTTAAAAAACAGAACAAAACCAAAAAATGGCTGGGGACTTCCCTGACAGTCCAATGGTTAGCGCTCCCGGCTCTCACTGCGAAGGGCCCAGGTTCCATTCCTGGGGGAGGAACTAAGATCCCAAAAGCCACTCAAGAGTAGCCAAAAATAAAAATAAAAACTGTTGCCGTTATTATTATTGTTTGCTTGTTTTTATTTACAATGACATTGGACTTTTTGAAAGTGAAAGTCGCTCAGTCGTGTCCCACTCTTTGCGACCCCATGGACTATGCAGTCCACGGAATTCTCCAGGCCAGAATACTGGAGTGGGTAGCCTTTCCCTTCTCCAGGGGATCTTCCCAACCCAGGGATTGAACCCAGGTCTCCTGCATTGCAGGCAGATTCTTTACCAACCGAGTTATCAGGGAAGCCCATATTGGACTTTTTAAGTTGAAGTGTAATTGACTTACAAAGCTGTGTTAGTTTCCAGGTGACAGACTCAGTGATTTTAGACAGCACAAAATGATCACCAATCTAAGTCTACCTACTGTGTGTCACCCTACAAGGTTGTCACCATCTTACTGACTACATTTACCATGCTGTGCATCACATCACTGTGACTTATTTATTTTACAGGAGGATGTTGGTTCCTGTTAATCTCCCTCCTCTATTTTCCTCATCCTCCCACCTCCTGGGTTTGATGGTACTATTATTTTTTTATTTTTTTTTAACTTCTTCAGGTTTATTGTACATACATGTCAATCTTTTTTCCCCCCCATTGTGCAAGGAGTTTAATAATTCTTTTTTTAAAGTTGGATTGAAGTATAGTTGATTTCCAATGGTGTGTTAATTTCTGCTCTGCAGCAAGTTGACTCAGTTATACATAAATGTATTCTTTTTCATATTCCTTTCCATTATAGTTTACCACAGAATATTGACTATAGTTTCCCTGCCCTATACAATAGGACCTTGTTGCTTATGCTGGTATTAAAGAGTCAAAAGAAACAGTAATTATGTGAAATGATGAAGGTGTTAAATAACCTTATTGTGGTAATCATTTCACAATATATATAAAATCATCACACTGGACACTAAACTCACACCATGTTACATGTCAATTATATCTCAGTAAAGCCGGAAGAAAAAATAAAACTTTTGGAAAAGAGGCCCAATCCCTTTTATTTTAAAATGCTCCCCAGTGAGAACCAAGGTTAGATATGCATCACTAAGCAAACACTCACTTTTTAGGTGTTTTTTTTTTT
>SJYX01017508.1:0-14458 GCA_006410675.1 Oreotragus oreotragus | reverse complement strand
TACTGGAGTGGGTTGCCATTTCCTTCTTCAGGGGATGTTCCCAACCCAGGGATCAAACCTGGATCTCCCTGCACTCTTTACCATCTGAGCCACCAAGGCAGCCCTCATACTTAGCCTTCCGGCCCCATAACTTCCTTGCAGTAGGCAAAATAATCTTAAATGCAGAGCACATCAAGACCCCACTTCTTAAGCCCAAGAGCTCTCCATTGTACTGGAACTAAAAGAAAAGCTGTGCTCTGGCCCCAGGCTCCGAATGCTCTGCACTCAGCCTCACTCTCTGATCCTTGGCCTACAGCACACTGGCTTGCTGTTCTGGGCCCTCTCATTGCACCTCAGGATCCCCATATTTTCTCTCCCCACTGGCATGAAGACCTGTACCCCAGATCTGGCCTGACAGCTGCCAATTCTGTCTCCTCCAAGCTCAGCTCAAATGTCCCCTCATGAGGCCACCGGAACAGCCCCCACCACCCACACCCCAGCCTCTCCAGCAAACCTGTTGTGTTCTCTCTACAGCATCTACACCCTTTTATATGGCACCTCATTTCATCTGTCTTCATCACTAGAATGTCAATTCCGTGATGCTGGTCACTGTCCACTGCTGTATTCCCAAACTCAAAACTTGCACGTGGCATGTTAAAGGGATTTTAATGAATTTTTTTGGGAAAATAATGAAAAGCTGCCTTTAGGAGGCTTGCAGCAATCAATACCCCCATCAACAGAACGAGCACTCATCATCTTCTCTCTCATTGAAGCAGTTTTCTTAGAACAGTGCTCAACAGATGGAATTCTGGGGGGCCCTCACAGCTTGAGCCCTGCAGGAGAAGCAATGGGATCACTCTGTGATACCTACCACTCCCGTCTGAACAGAGATTAGGCACAGTCTGGTACAGCCAGGTATGTTAACAACAAGAGCCACCAATAGGATTTTATTTTCCCATCCAGTTTAAGTATAGCCTGAATCTTCATCCCTATTATGTAAGTGGGAAAAAAAAAAAGATTCCTTCCTTTCTGTGGCAACTAGACTCCAGTAACCTTTTAAAACATATTACATTGAGTAAAAAATGGGCGAATAATCAGCTCGAGTGTCTGGAATGTGGATGGGCATCACTTCTGTGCATTCTTATCACAAATTATCCAGTTGTGTTAATATTTTGAATTGCAGAACCTTTATTAATCTGTTCACTGGTGACATTAAAATGCATATATTTCTGTACATTAGTTTTTAAAAAGAACTTTAGGTTAAAAAAAAGTCTTTCAAAAATAACTGATTTATACAAAAAGTATTTAATATAGAGAATAAGCACCTTTCAAAGGTAAAAGTCCCTGTGACACAGATAATACTAATCAAATCTCCCTTTACCTGAAAAGAATTTCTCTTTGAATACAAAATAACACACTTGTCTCCATCTTTTTCAGACAAACCTTCAGCATCACTCAATTTGGGGATCACACTTAATCCAGCAAAATAATGACTGTGTGTCTGTTCTTCAAAAGAAAATACCAAATACACAGCTTCTAGTTTAAAAATAGCACCACTGGAGGAAAGGGATTAAGTCTTTTAAGTGCAAAGTCCCTAAACAAGTGATTTACCAAAATTCATGACAACTAAATTTTGAGCGGTTGACTGTTATAACCTTTCTGTAATCTGGAGTGGAAAAGAGAATAAAGTTGAAAAACAAAGCAAAACAGTAACTTTGAAGAATCAGCCCATACACACACACGCCTGCCAGACCATGTTCTTTGTGCTCTGCCAGCTGCATCACCAGTCAGCGACCTCTACCACAAAGGGCGTTTTCACATCTATCTTGCCGCTGTGGACGATGGAGCAGTCGGTGAATGGGCGGTCGTGCCCGTCAGTTGCCTGCAGTTCTATGGAGTGGACCACTGTCTGGTGAGAGAAAAGGAGACCCATGGATCACTTCTGACCAGCTACTATGATGATCAACAGGTGAAGTCTTGAAGTCTTAAATCAATGTGAAGTCTGAGCCCTAGTGGGAAATAAGTTTTCATTTTTTATGATTACAAAAACCATGCAAGCTAACTATGGAAAACTTAGGAAATCTATATATAACAGATAAAATTTACCTACAAGCTTGCTAATCAGTGGGCATATTTGCGTATTTCCTCTCTTCTTTTTATTAGCAACCTAGCTCTGATAAATACTATTTCTATTCACTTGTTACAGCCCAACTTACGAGTTAACATGGAATTTGAGGTAATTTCAGCTCCACTCTGTAAGAGGTCTAAGCATAAGAAAATGAGCCAGAAAGCAGATTTAGTAATGGAGCCAGTTCCAGGTTTGCCCATTTTAAAGCTGACTCCAGTGATCTACATGTTGTACGTGTGTGTACCCAGTCACTTAGTTGTGTCTGACTCTTTGCAACCTGATGAACTGTATGTAGCATGTAGCCAGGCTCCTCTGTCCGTGGGATTCTCCAGGCAAGAATACTGGAGTGGGTTGCCATTTCCTCCTCCCGGGGATATTCCTAATCCAGGAATTGAACCTGCATCTCTTGCGTCTCATCTCCTGCACTGGCAGGCCTATTCTTTATCACTAGTGCCACCTGGGAAGCTGAATCTACAGGTTGAGTCTGATACTAATGTAATCTCTACCCCCACGGGCTTCCCTGGTGGCTCAGACAGTAAAGGATCCGCCTACAATGCGGGAGACCTGGGTTCAAACCCTGGGTTGGAAAGATCCCCTGAAGAAGGGAATGCTACCCACTCCAGTATTCTGGCTTGAAAAATTCCATGGACTGTATAGTCCATGGGGTCACAAAGAATCAGACACGACTGAGCGACTTTCACTCACTACCCCACCGATGATATAAAGACCCCTTTCTCTATTCTGGATGGTTTCACAGCCCATGGACCACTGTGTCTCATATAAGGCAAGAACTAAGCTAGTAGATCTCTAATGAGTTTCTAAAATAGGTTGAAACAAAATAGCAACAGTTTCTCAGTGCTTTGGACATGGTGTCAGCTAATCCAAACTAATTTAAGATAAAAGATCAGCATTCTTCTAATAATAATACATATTTCTAAATAGATTGTGTTTGGATTCATATGTGCATATGTGTACCTAAAGCAGCAGCTACACACCTGAATTATCTGTGGCAGCTTAAAAACTGCTTATTTAATGGTTGAAATGGAAATGTCTATGTTGGGTATATTTGACCACAATTTTTAACATGCTTGTTTGCAGGCCCACCTGTGAAGGTTCTGATGCTATAAGTCTGGGGTGAGGTCCAGTGTTAAGAAAACCACCTAGACAATCTCTAGAGGGTCAGAGGGTGGAAGTGAGGAGACTGTGAAAATTCCTTGAAACTGGATGACACACACACTTTCTTATTTTCCTTCTAGAGACAGTTTATAGTTTTCAATAGTTTCTCAAAGTAGTTTATGACTCATAAAATGTTCAGGACTGTTTGTCTAGGACCAGGAAGCAGATCTCCCAGGATGCATGCCAGTGGTGGAGGGAGGTTAACATAGCCAACCAGGGCACCAAGACATAAGATCCAGAAGATGACCGGAAGAAGGAAGCCCCAGATGCGTACTCTTCATTTTTCTTACAGCCTAGGAAATGGCAACCCACTCCAGTGTTCTTGCCTGGAGAATCCCAGGGATCGGGGAGCCTGGTGGGCTGCCGTCTCTGGGGTCGCAAAGAGTTGGACACAACGGAAGCGACTTAGCAGCAGCAGCAGCAGCATTAAAATGAGAGTGAAGTTGCTCAGTCATGTCCGACTCTTCACAACACCATGGACTGTAGCCTACCAGGCTCCTGTCTATGGAATTTTCCAGGCAAGAGCCCTGGAGTAGGTTGCCATTTCCTTCTCCAGGGGAATCTTCCCGACCCAGGGATTGAACCCAGGTCTCCCGCATTGCAGCATCTGAGCCACAGGGGAAGCATTATGTTGTATTCAAAAATGCTCACTTGAATCAGTTTACATTTAAAATACTTGGAATCTGATTAGACTCAGCAGTCAAAACTCCAAACTGTTTTAACACATGCATATCTATGTTTAACTTATTTAAAAAGCAGTAAGAAGCTGAGACTAAGATTCCTTGCTATTCAAGAATACATTCTTTTGAGGACACTGGCTCATGAAAATGTAGGCATGTCCTTCACTGTGATGGGACCTAAAGTGACATATTAAGTGACAGTTGTTTGCCCCCTTTGCTTCTCACCCCACTTGTTGTTTAATCATTAAGTTGTGTCTAACTCTTTGGGACCCTGTGGACTGTAGCCCACCAGGCAAGAACACTGGAGTGCGTTGCCATTTCCTTCTCCAGGGGATCTTCCCAACCAATGGATCAAACCTGCATCTCCTGCACTGGCAGGCAGATTCTTTACTACTGAACCACCCCGCAAGTCCTATCCCACTTGCCAGTGAGAATTATTTGACAGTTCTGGTTGAATACATCTTTGCCTTGTAAGGGGGTTCTGAGTCAGCCAGCTCAGTTCCTGCCCTTCAGTTGGGAATGGAATCAGAATAACAGGTAGAAGTTGGGGGAGAACTACAGTGAGTGAGGTAGTTTATTTACATTTGGATGAGTTCACATGAAAACAATGAAATACGGCAGAGGGAAGGGACTCAAGGATGCTCCAGGGCTGTACCGGGCAGACCTTCCAGCTGCCAGTTGAGGAGCTGGAAGAGCATCTTGGGGCAGCTGCTAAGGAGGAGAAATGCAGGGAGTGGAAGAGAATGAGGATTTTCAGAATTCTTCCTGTGGATTATGAACTGGACACCTTTGATGTTCTTTAAGACACAGGAGCATAAATTTGAATTATCTTTAGGAATTCTGGTGGTTATACTGTGTGCCTCTGAAAGTGACTTATATCTGTACTGAGCTACGTGGGCTCAGAGTTTTTAAAAATATTTTAAATTGTGTTAAGGAACACATGGAGAAGAAAATGGCAACCCACTCCAGTATTATTGCCTGGAAAACCCTATGGACAGAAGAGCCTGGCAGGCTATTCAGTTCATGAGGTTGCAGAGAAGCTGACTCAACTGAGCAGCTGAGCACGAGAAACACATAACATATAATCACCATCTCAGCCACGTCCAAATATAACTTTAAGTTCATTAGTTTACGCATATTCACATTACTGTGCACCTAAATCTCCAGAATTTTTTCATCTTGTAAAACTGAAGACTCTTAGAGATGCTCATTGAACACCAGCTCCCCATTTCTTCATCCCCCAGCCCCTGGAAACCATCATCCTGCCTTATGTTCCCATGTACTTGACTACTTCAGATTCCTCATTTGAATGGAATCATACAGTCTTTTTGTGACAGGCTTACTTTACCTAACAAGACATTCTCAAGATTTATCCTTGTTCTAGCAAGAGACAGGATTTCCTTCCTTTTTAAGTTTAAATGATATTTCATTGTACCTACAGAATTTCATTTGGTTACATTAAAATGAGTTTCCAATTATATCTAATAGTATGATAAATTAAGGACTCAACTTCTCCCCCAGCTTCTGCTCCAATACCCCTAACAATTAAAATACCGTGTGTGTGAGTGTTAAGTCGCTTCAGTCATGTCTGACTCTCCGTGAGCCTATGGACTGTAGCCCACCAGGCTGCTGTGTCCATGGGATTCTCCAGGCATGAACACTGGAGTGGGTTGCCGTGCCCTTCTCTGGGGATCTTCCAAACCCAGGGACTGATCCCACATACCATATATACTTTATTCACCTTTGAAGAGGCCAGTCAGTATATAATTATGGCTCTCTAAGAAGCATAATTTGAGAGCAAATCACTAAGAGTACTTTCATTATAAAGCTTTGCATGAGAAAAAATAAGTTATCAAGTTACCATTCCATCGAGGACTTTTCCAAATACCACATGTTTGCCATCCAGCCAGGTGGGCTTGGTCAAGGTGATAAAGAACTGAGAGCCGTTGGTGTCAGGCCCAGCATTGGCCATGCTGACCCACCCAATCCCATAATGCTTCAGTTTGAAGTTCTCATCTGGGAATGTCTCCCCATAAATGCTTATACCTGGGTGAGACAAAACAAAAAGGGTAGAGTCAATAGATTTATACAAAAGTGAATTCTTCAAAGGGAAGTATAAGGGTTGAGGAGAGCTGGTTAAGAGCACCCTATAGAAGATGGGAATGAGGAAGAGAGCCAAACATAAGGATCAGTTAAGCAGAGGATAAAATTTTACTCCTTAAGGAAACAGAGCACCAGGGGCCAAAAGAAACCAACAAACAAAAGCCTTAAGTATGACACAAAAAGGCAAGATGCCCTCTGGCCTCCAACAAAGACCCAGACCTTGACCAAGCAAGTCAGTGATTTCACTTTGAAACGAGAAGGAATGGAAAGGCAAGATGGCATGGTAATGTCTGCTGGAATGATGGGTAAGCCATCCTAGTGACCTCATCTCTGTCCTGAGGGTCAGGTCACTTGTCCTGGGTCACTCATACCTCAGCAGCCAAGCCAACTGCAATATGCACTTAATCTACACCCTTAGCCAATCCTCCTAACAGTCCTGTAGGACAGGTTCTCTCATCCCCATTGTGAATGAGAAACTTATGAAACTTATCAAATGGGAGCTTATCAAACTGGAAAAAAGTAAAACTTGAACTTCTGGCTCCAACTCTGGTTCTCTAAGCACTTAGAGCCTCAATACTAAGAATAGTGACAGCCTGGAAGTCATTAGGCTTGATGACTTCAGTGCACAGAGGGTGACAGCAACTGGGAGCAGCCAGGCAGCCAACCTTGAGCCAGAGGCAGGCATGGGGGCTGGAGACCTAGCAGAGCACATTTTTCCTATAAAACAACAGTTCAGACCCTCTGCTCCATCCCCCAACCCTGAGCGCCCGTGACACCCAACTTCTCTGCTGCAGGGCACCTTCTCCATGAGTGGCCAGCCTTAAAGTCCTGGCTCAGTTAGCTCTCACGTTATCTCCTCCTTAGTATGCAGTACTTGTGAAGGACCAGGCAAAAAGTTCCTTAAGACTTGGGTCTTACATGGGCATTTTTCTTCATTCATATACAACCGAAACCTCTTCATAGCTCACACAGTTAACTTTTCAAACAGGTTACCTAGAAAGTGCTGCCGTAGAGGAATAGTAAGGACATTTTGTGACTCCTGATGGGTTTTCTTCTTAAGGTGTACATCTTGGGATATACAGCTTCTAAATAAATGACTGGATATTTTAACAACTTCACTGCTTTGTAAGTCTTATTTTATATTAATCTGAGTAATTAATATTTAATAATTTAAGGAACCCTGCCTTTTTTTTTTTTTGGTAGACGAGGTCAAATATAATTCATCTTNATTAATCTGTTCACTGGTGACATTAAAATGCATATATTTCTGTACATTAGTTTTTAAAAAGAACTTTAGGTTAAAAAAAAGTCTTTCAAAAATAACTGATTTATACAAAAAGTATTTAATATAGAGAATAAGCACCTTTCAAAGGTAAAAGTCCCTGTGACACAGATAATACTAATCAAATCTCCCTTTACCTGAAAAGAATTTCTCTTTGAATACAAAATAACACACTTGTCTCCATCTTTTTCAGACAAACCTTCAGCATCACTCAATTTGGGGATCACACTTAATCCAGCAAAATAATGACTGTGTGTCTGTTCTTCAAAAGAAAATACCAAATACACAGCTTCTAGTTTAAAAATAGCACCACTGGAGGAAAGGGATTAAGTCTTTTAAGTGCAAAGTCCCTAAACAAGTGATTTACCAAAATTCATGACAACTAAATTTTGAGCGGTTGACTGTTATAACCTTTCTGTAATCTGGAGTGGAAAAGAGAATAAAGTTGAAAAACAAAGCAAAACAGTAACTTTGAAGAATCAGCCCATACACACACACGCCTGCCAGACCATGTTCTTTGTGCTCTGCCAGCTGCATCACCAGTCAGCGACCTCTACCACAAAGGGCGTTTTCACATCTATCTTGCCGCTGTGGACGATGGAGCAGTCGGTGAATGGGCGGTCGTGCCCGTCAGTTGCCTGCAGTTCTATGGAGTGGACCACTGTCTGGTGAGAGAAAAGGAGACCCATGGATCACTTCTGACCAGCTACTATGATGATCAACAGGTGAAGTCTTGAAGTCTTAAATCAATGTGAAGTCTGAGCCCTAGTGGGAAATAAGTTTTCATTTTTTATGATTACAAAAACCATGCAAGCTAACTATGGAAAACTTAGGAAATCTATATATAACAGATAAAATTTACCTACAAGCTTGCTAATCAGTGGGCATATTTGCGTATTTCCTCTCTTCTTTTTATTAGCAACCTAGCTCTGATAAATACTATTTCTATTCACTTGTTACAGCCCAACTTACGAGTTAACATGGAATTTGAGGTAATTTCAGCTCCACTCTGTAAGAGGTCTAAGCATAAGAAAATGAGCCAGAAAGCAGATTTAGTAATGGAGCCAGTTCCAGGTTTGCCCATTTTAAAGCTGACTCCAGTGATCTACATGTTGTACGTGTGTGTACCCAGTCACTTAGTTGTGTCTGACTCTTTGCAACCTGATGAACTGTATGTAGCATGTAGCCAGGCTCCTCTGTCCGTGGGATTCTCCAGGCAAGAATACTGGAGTGGGTTGCCATTTCCTCCTCCCGGGGATATTCCTAATCCAGGAATTGAACCTGCATCTCTTGCGTCTCATCTCCTGCACTGGCAGGCCTATTCTTTATCACTAGTGCCACCTGGGAAGCTGAATCTACAGGTTGAGTCTGATACTAATGTAATCTCTACCCCCACGGGCTTCCCTGGTGGCTCAGACAGTAAAGGATCCGCCTACAATGCGGGAGACCTGGGTTCAAACCCTGGGTTGGAAAGATCCCCTGAAGAAGGGAATGCTACCCACTCCAGTATTCTGGCTTGAAAAATTCCATGGACTGTATAGTCCATGGGGTCACAAAGAATCAGACACGACTGAGCGACTTTCACTCACTACCCCACCGATGATATAAAGACCCCTTTCTCTATTCTGGATGGTTTCACAGCCCATGGACCACTGTGTCTCATATAAGGCAAGAACTAAGCTAGTAGATCTCTAATGAGTTTCTAAAATAGGTTGAAACAAAATAGCAACAGTTTCTCAGTGCTTTGGACATGGTGTCAGCTAATCCAAACTAATTTAAGATAAAAGATCAGCATTCTTCTAATAATAATACATATTTCTAAATAGATTGTGTTTGGATTCATATGTGCATATGTGTACCTAAAGCAGCAGCTACACACCTGAATTATCTGTGGCAGCTTAAAAACTGCTTATTTAATGGTTGAAATGGAAATGTCTATGTTGGGTATATTTGACCACAATTTTTAACATGCTTGTTTGCAGGCCCACCTGTGAAGGTTCTGATGCTATAAGTCTGGGGTGAGGTCCAGTGTTAAGAAAACCACCTAGACAATCTCTAGAGGGTCAGAGGGTGGAAGTGAGGAGACTGTGAAAATTCCTTGAAACTGGATGACACACACACTTTCTTATTTTCCTTCTAGAGACAGTTTATAGTTTTCAATAGTTTCTCAAAGTAGTTTATGACTCATAAAATGTTCAGGACTGTTTGTCTAGGACCAGGAAGCAGATCTCCCAGGATGCATGCCAGTGGTGGAGGGAGGTTAACATAGCCAACCAGGGCACCAAGACATAAGATCCAGAAGATGACCGGAAGAAGGAAGCCCCAGATGCGTACTCTTCATTTTTCTTACAGCCTAGGAAATGGCAACCCACTCCAGTGTTCTTGCCTGGAGAATCCCAGGGATCGGGGAGCCTGGTGGGCTGCCGTCTCTGGGGTCGCAAAGAGTTGGACACAACGGAAGCGACTTAGCAGCAGCAGCAGCAGCATTAAAATGAGAGTGAAGTTGCTCAGTCATGTCCGACTCTTCACAACACCATGGACTGTAGCCTACCAGGCTCCTGTCTATGGAATTTTCCAGGCAAGAGCCCTGGAGTAGGTTGCCATTTCCTTCTCCAGGGGAATCTTCCCGACCCAGGGATTGAACCCAGGTCTCCCGCATTGCAGCATCTGAGCCACAGGGGAAGCATTATGTTGTATTCAAAAATGCTCACTTGAATCAGTTTACATTTAAAATACTTGGAATCTGATTAGACTCAGCAGTCAAAACTCCAAACTGTTTTAACACATGCATATCTATGTTTAACTTATTTAAAAAGCAGTAAGAAGCTGAGACTAAGATTCCTTGCTATTCAAGAATACATTCTTTTGAGGACACTGGCTCATGAAAATGTAGGCATGTCCTTCACTGTGATGGGACCTAAAGTGACATATTAAGTGACAGTTGTTTGCCCCCTTTGCTTCTCACCCCACTTGTTGTTTAATCATTAAGTTGTGTCTAACTCTTTGGGACCCTGTGGACTGTAGCCCACCAGGCAAGAACACTGGAGTGCGTTGCCATTTCCTTCTCCAGGGGATCTTCCCAACCAATGGATCAAACCTGCATCTCCTGCACTGGCAGGCAGATTCTTTACTACTGAACCACCCCGCAAGTCCTATCCCACTTGCCAGTGAGAATTATTTGACAGTTCTGGTTGAATACATCTTTGCCTTGTAAGGGGGTTCTGAGTCAGCCAGCTCAGTTCCTGCCCTTCAGTTGGGAATGGAATCAGAATAACAGGTAGAAGTTGGGGGAGAACTACAGTGAGTGAGGTAGTTTATTTACATTTGGATGAGTTCACATGAAAACAATGAAATACGGCAGAGGGAAGGGACTCAAGGATGCTCCAGGGCTGTACCGGGCAGACCTTCCAGCTGCCAGTTGAGGAGCTGGAAGAGCATCTTGGGGCAGCTGCTAAGGAGGAGAAATGCAGGGAGTGGAAGAGAATGAGGATTTTCAGAATTCTTCCTGTGGATTATGAACTGGACACCTTTGATGTTCTTTAAGACACAGGAGCATAAATTTGAATTATCTTTAGGAATTCTGGTGGTTATACTGTGTGCCTCTGAAAGTGACTTATATCTGTACTGAGCTACGTGGGCTCAGAGTTTTTAAAAATATTTTAAATTGTGTTAAGGAACACATGGAGAAGAAAATGGCAACCCACTCCAGTATTATTGCCTGGAAAACCCTATGGACAGAAGAGCCTGGCAGGCTATTCAGTTCATGAGGTTGCAGAGAAGCTGACTCAACTGAGCAGCTGAGCACGAGAAACACATAACATATAATCACCATCTCAGCCACGTCCAAATATAACTTTAAGTTCATTAGTTTACGCATATTCACATTACTGTGCACCTAAATCTCCAGAATTTTTTCATCTTGTAAAACTGAAGACTCTTAGAGATGCTCATTGAACACCAGCTCCCCATTTCTTCATCCCCCAGCCCCTGGAAACCATCATCCTGCCTTATGTTCCCATGTACTTGACTACTTCAGATTCCTCATTTGAATGGAATCATACAGTCTTTTTGTGACAGGCTTACTTTACCTAACAAGACATTCTCAAGATTTATCCTTGTTCTAGCAAGAGACAGGATTTCCTTCCTTTTTAAGTTTAAATGATATTTCATTGTACCTACAGAATTTCATTTGGTTACATTAAAATGAGTTTCCAATTATATCTAATAGTATGATAAATTAAGGACTCAACTTCTCCCCCAGCTTCTGCTCCAATACCCCTAACAATTAAAATACCGTGTGTGTGAGTGTTAAGTCGCTTCAGTCATGTCTGACTCTCCGTGAGCCTATGGACTGTAGCCCACCAGGCTGCTGTGTCCATGGGATTCTCCAGGCATGAACACTGGAGTGGGTTGCCGTGCCCTTCTCTGGGGATCTTCCAAACCCAGGGACTGATCCCACATACCATATATACTTTATTCACCTTTGAAGAGGCCAGTCAGTATATAATTATGGCTCTCTAAGAAGCATAATTTGAGAGCAAATCACTAAGAGTACTTTCATTATAAAGCTTTGCATGAGAAAAAATAAGTTATCAAGTTACCATTCCATCGAGGACTTTTCCAAATACCACATGTTTGCCATCCAGCCAGGTGGGCTTGGTCAAGGTGATAAAGAACTGAGAGCCGTTGGTGTCAGGCCCAGCATTGGCCATGCTGACCCACCCAATCCCATAATGCTTCAGTTTGAAGTTCTCATCTGGGAATGTCTCCCCATAAATGCTTATACCTGGGTGAGACAAAACAAAAAGGGTAGAGTCAATAGATTTATACAAAAGTGAATTCTTCAAAGGGAAGTATAAGGGTTGAGGAGAGCTGGTTAAGAGCACCCTATAGAAGATGGGAATGAGGAAGAGAGCCAAACATAAGGATCAGTTAAGCAGAGGATAAAATTTTACTCCTTAAGGAAACAGAGCACCAGGGGCCAAAAGAAACCAACAAACAAAAGCCTTAAGTATGACACAAAAAGGCAAGATGCCCTCTGGCCTCCAACAAAGACCCAGACCTTGACCAAGCAAGTCAGTGATTTCACTTTGAAACGAGAAGGAATGGAAAGGCAAGATGGCATGGTAATGTCTGCTGGAATGATGGGTAAGCCATCCTAGTGACCTCATCTCTGTCCTGAGGGTCAGGTCACTTGTCCTGGGTCACTCATACCTCAGCAGCCAAGCCAACTGCAATATGCACTTAATCTACACCCTTAGCCAATCCTCCTAACAGTCCTGTAGGACAGGTTCTCTCATCCCCATTGTGAATGAGAAACTTATGAAACTTATCAAATGGGAGCTTATCAAACTGGAAAAAAGTAAAACTTGAACTTCTGGCTCCAACTCTGGTTCTCTAAGCACTTAGAGCCTCAATACTAAGAATAGTGACAGCCTGGAAGTCATTAGGCTTGATGACTTCAGTGCACAGAGGGTGACAGCAACTGGGAGCAGCCAGGCAGCCAACCTTGAGCCAGAGGCAGGCATGGGGGCTGGAGACCTAGCAGAGCACATTTTTCCTATAAAACAACAGTTCAGACCCTCTGCTCCATCCCCCAACCCTGAGCGCCCGTGACACCCAACTTCTCTGCTGCAGGGCACCTTCTCCATGAGTGGCCAGCCTTAAAGTCCTGGCTCAGTTAGCTCTCACGTTATCTCCTCCTTAGTATGCAGTACTTGTGAAGGACCAGGCAAAAAGTTCCTTAAGACTTGGGTCTTACATGGGCATTTTTCTTCATTCATATACAACCGAAACCTCTTCATAGCTCACACAGTTAACTTTTCAAACAGGTTACCTAGAAAGTGCTGCCGTAGAGGAATAGTAAGGACATTTTGTGACTCCTGATGGGTTTTCTTCTTAAGGTGTACATCTTGGGATATACAGCTTCTAAATAAATGACTGGATATTTTAACAACTTCACTGCTTTGTAAGTCTTATTTTATATTAATCTGAGTAATTAATATTTAATAATTTAAGGAACCCTGCCTTTTTTTTTTTTTGGTAGACGAGGTCAAATATAATTCATCTTCGTAAGGAAAAAAAAAAAAAAAAGATCCAATCCTGGCTCAGTTAGAAGGACCAGAAGTGAATACCAAAGGTAAGCAATTTATAGCTGGTTGGTAAGTGACATATGAAGTGGCCTGGCTGGAAAGTTCTGCCTACAGAGAGGTCTAGGCTAAATTTAAATGATCCAAAAGGTCTTGTCTCCAAAACTCAGAGAATTTTAATTCTGTACATGCATGTGCATGTGCACACACGCACGCACACACACACACACAAGACAGAAAGAGCGGAGAGAGAAAGAAAGAGGAACAGAAGAAAGAACACGGGGAGGTTCCGCCCCTATTCCTGCCGGGGCAGGCGGGACTGTGGGGTGCCGGTGCCGAGGGGACCAGCACTGGAACTGCAGGCCTTTCCACCAGAGACCAGCTCTGCAGCAGTCCCGTTCAACCAAGTCACCTGAACCTGTTCCTCTGATCCCGCCTACCTTCCCACTCCCAGCAGCATTTCCACCAGTGTCTTGGCAAATCCAAGCATTTAATGACAGCCAGTTTGTTATTTTGAAAAACCATTGCAATAAACATAAAATGAACAATAGTGTTTGAAAATGGCTTGTTTCTTTAAAACGTTAGCCATTTACTATCTACCAAACCCAGTATTTGCTGAATTAAAAATCCTAAACCTGAAGTAAATAAAAATTCGGTATAGTTCCATATTGTATGTATGCTCAGGAAAAGAACTCACTACATTTATGAGGAAAAGACAGACCAGGGAGCTGGGCAGCTGGAATCCTCAATGAGAAACAATAAGCTCAGATATATTTGAAATTCTATAAACTGAATTATGGGTTCTTTATTGAATTCTAATGGTGTTGATAAAAATTAATTTATACTATAATTGTGACAAGTGGTCTATTACTTAATTTTTTATTACTGCAAAAGCTGATGATAAAAAGAGAATTTTGAAAGAAGGAGGTAAATTCACCTGTGATCCTGCCACCTAAATACCAGTCTCATCATTCTGGCATGATGCTTCTGGACCACCACCAACACCCGCCCCCCACCGCCC
>SJYX01017507.1:536486-617467 GCA_006410675.1 Oreotragus oreotragus | reverse complement strand
AAAAAAAAAAAAAAAAAAAAAAAACCTATGGAAACAATGAATCATTTTCCTGGGTAGAATTCTAGAGACTACTGTCTCAATCAAGATCTGACAGGATATAGAAGGCACTCAAATTGGGATAAGGCTTTATTTATAAAGAGTATTGAGAGGGCTTTATTTATAAAGGAACAATTGTGGGTAAGGTATAAGGATACCACGAAGGGCAGTGTGCAAGCAAGGGGCTACCTTTTCCCACAACAAACATCCAAAAAGACAGAGGGAAGGAAAGGATAAGAAGGAAAATTCCAGAGAGGGTCTCCTTGGAAGATCAAACGCCTGTTGAGAACACAGCGTGAGCCCCAGGCAGCATCAGAGGAAGGTAACCAAGGAACGAATACTCTAACCATTGGCTCCTCCTTCCTCTCACCATCTTCTGGGAAAACCACGTACCTCACTCAGATGGCTAAGGGACAGAGTGAGACACAGCTTAGAGCAAATGCTACGGGCCCACCTCCCTCAGCTCGGTGGACAAAAGTGCCGAGTGAATCTGGTGGGACAGACGTGTATTTGCCATCTTCATCTTGGAGATAAGGATGCCAGACTCTAGACAGGCTAACAAATCCACTTAGTAGAAACATACCCTGGAACCTTAAAATAATTGTTTCACACAATTATTCTGTCTCCTGGTCTATGCTTATTACTGACCAGCACTGAAAACCTACCAAGCTTTAGACTATTATGCACATCTAATGTTATTTCTCCATTATTCTATTAAATTGTCATCAATATTCACTACGGAGGATTTTAAAAATTCTCTTTTACCAATCTTCTTATATATATACAACAGAAAATACTCTTCTACTGATGAGAAATCTGTATATAGGCCTGCACACCAAAATTATTGTGACCAATCTGAAACTCCAGCCGTAAGTTTTTCCAGTAATGGTGCACATGGCAGAAAAGATTACTGCCACAATTATGAGTGTGAATGCTTATGCAGATGGACTTCTCAAAAATGTAAAGTTCACCAGAGGCTCATGCTGCTGCTGCTGCTAACGCGCTTCAGTCGTGTCCGACTCTGTGTGACCCCATAGACGGCAGCCCACCAGGCTCCCCCGTCCCTGGGATTCTCCAGGCAAGAACACTGGAGTGGGTTGCCATGTCCTTCTCCAAAGCATGAAAGTGAAAAGTGAACGTGAAGTTGCTCAGTTGTGTCCAACTCTTCAAGACCCCACAGACTGCAGCCCACTGGCTCCTCTGTCCATGGGATTTTCCAGGCAAGAGTACTGGAGTGGGGTGCTATCGCCTTCTCCAAGAGGCTCATAAGCGCTG
Organism: Oreotragus oreotragus; assembly: GCA_006410675.1. Classification (NCBI taxonomy): domain Eukaryota; kingdom Metazoa; phylum Chordata; class Mammalia; order Artiodactyla; family Bovidae; genus Oreotragus; species Oreotragus oreotragus. Next base: position 616,156 of record SJYX01017507.1, on the reverse strand, counting down.
CAAATTCACATGAGTTGAGCTTTGACTATGCCCTTTGTTTTCTTTATGATTCACAGTGTATACATCTTTAATTGTCCAACAACCCAAATCACCAGATCCATGGTATGTGGCTGGAGTGGGGCGATTAAAACCGACTGCCCCTGTTCGCATGTCTTCTGAGGAGTTTTAGAGAATGAACTTCGGAACTACCTGACTCTCGCTACTGTAACTACTGCATCATTCTGTTCCAGTAAGTTGGTAAGTAAAATAAAGTATTTACAAAGTTATTTCTTCAGAAGAAAATTCTACCAGTCTGAACTGTCTCACTACCTAATGCATACAGCTCACAGGTTAAGCAATGAAGCCACTGTTTTCAGAAAACTACATTGTTTGTGCTTAAGTTACTAATAAGTATGTCTCAAATCCTCCTAGGTCATATAAATCCTTTTTTTTTTTTTTTAATACTTGGTGCCTTCGTCCATTACTGTGATTTATCAAACCCTAACTCATATTTATATTCTTATCTTCTGGTTAGGTAGTTGGACATCTGTAAAACATTATTCTGAATGTTTTACTTCATCTATTTTTATAATTTTTCCAAGCTATGTTTTTTAACACCAACCAGACAGCAAGTAATACTTGATTCTGCTTCTAGTAAGAAGTAGATCTGTGTCAAAATTTTAGCATTTGTAATCTCAGCTTCAAAGTTTCTGCCATTAACTAGTCATAAGTTTGAATCACACTTAGTTATTCTGAATCAATTTCTACTGCAATTTTAGGTTATAAAGTCTGTCCCACCTACATAGCCTATTATAAATTCTGGTATCCAGACACAAATAAACCCACTTCAGCTTAACTACTTTCTTTAGTCTCTAAATTGACAGTGAATCATTACAGGGTTTTTTAAATTTTCAGTCTTTAAAAGTTGGCTTGAAATTATCTGAAAAACATGAGCTGAGTATGAATTTCATTAACTCATTCTGTTCACTCCTATTTTTAAGCATGGTAACTAATCCTTGAACAACTCTGAACAGGTGAAAGAATCTTCACTGTTAAAATATCTGGAGAAAAGTTACACATCTTCCGTAGGTTCTATACATTATTCTCACAGCCACTGTATATTTCACCTACAGCTGATCTGCACTTAACTGAAATCCACTGCACAGTAGCACACCCCTTAGTTCTTCTTCCTTAGAAATGAAGAACAGCGGGCTGCCGCCCTTCCATTCAACCTGCAAGCTCTTGATTATGTTGCTCTCGGCTTCCCTGCCGCCACCCCCATCTAAGCCAAGGTGGTTCTCCCGCGAGCTTTTGGCCCTTCCCCTCTTAAACACCTGCCGCGTCCTTCTCTTTCCCCAGGTTAGCTGCTGGATTCCTGAACCGGACAGAGATGCACAGGATCTGAAAATGCTGATTATAATGGAAAATGCCTTTTGTTCCCTATTCAGACTAGCATGTGGGGTTTTTTGTTTGTTTGCACCTTTGTGTGCTTGCGACTGCCAATGTTAAATGCTTGTCACAAAATATGTTAAGATATTGAGACTATTTTTTTACAAAACTTCCTTCATTCACCAAAAAAAAAAAAAAAAAATTATATGAAAACCTGTCTTCTGTTGCCAGTTTCTACAAGTATTCTTGGAATCTACACAAGTAGGTTAAAAAATTCTCACTTGCACTATTTTCTATCTACAGGATATTAGAAATAATGGAGGCTCCATTATAGGATCATTTAAGGATTTAAGATACTGTAAGGCAAACCTCTGTCACAAAGGAAGCACTGAACAATTATTTTCACTTATGCTTTTTGAGTTATATTTTGAGTGTTGTATAATATATCATGCCTAAAGCTACATTTAAATTGAATCGAATAATGGGTTTAAGTTCTTAAACAGTAGGGGAAAAAAAATCAAACACATTCTTTTAACAGTGAAGAAACAGGAAAATCTTTGGATTCATTTATTCCCAGTCAACTTATTGACTTAGAGTATAACAATAAAAACAAAAAGAAAAAAACAAAATAAAACAAAAGAGGTGAAGTGAACACGCACATTAATTTTACAAAGTGTTAATTTGCATATAAAAATATTTGTAAAAAAAAAAAAAGAGTGCACATCGAGCAAGGCACGCAAAACTAGCTGAGGTAACAGAGTCCTGAATTTGCAATTTTTATTTAGAATCCAAGGGAAATTATAAAACATGCCAGTGTTTCTGGATAAAATAAACTACAGTCAAGTAATATTTAGGTCAATCTAAATTTTTCATTCTCAGGCAAAAAAGAAAAAATCAGTACAGATCTTGTGAAAGAGGAGGAAAAAGCCACTGATCTAGGGAAGAATAGAAAACTTTAATAAGGCTCATTATCTACAGGCAATGCACCCATTCTTTTGCAGAAGCCACTGATCAGCAAAGGGTTAAAGTCTCACTAAACAGAGCAGTCCGTCCTTCAGAGTCTGACATTATCCTCAACGCCATTCACCTTGAGCCTTTTACCAAGCTGAGGTTTAAATGCTGGAAGAAAAGGCCTTTCCATTTCCTATATGAAGCCTTTCTCTTCAAATAAATTCCATATTTAGAAGGTGGAAGGTTCTGTTCTTTTGTGACTTCAATATTCTCCCTTTACCTAGCACAGTGCTGTACACATAATAATTATTTGATATTTCTAATAATGCTCTCAGAGAAGGCAATGGCACCCCACTCCAGTACTCTTGGTTGGAAAATCCTATGGATGGAGGAGCCTGGTTGGCTGCAGTCCATGGGGTCGCTAAGAATCGGATATGACTGAGCGACTTCACTTTCACTTTTCACTTTCATGCATTGGAGAAGGAAATGGCACCCCACTCCAGTGTTCTTGCCTGGAGAATCCCAGGGACTGAGGAGCCTGGTGGGCTGCCGTCTATGGGGTCACACAGAGTCGGACATGACTGCAGTGACTTAGCAGTAGCAGCAATAATGCTCTGGGCTTCCCTGTGGCTCAGATGGTAAAGAATCTGCCTGCAATTCAGGAAACCAGCGTTCCTTCCCTGGGTCAGGAAGATCTCCTGGAGAAGATAACGGCAACCCACTCCAGTATTCCTGCCTGGAGAATCCCATGGACAGGGGAGCCTGGCGGGGTACAGTCCATGGGGTCGCAAAGAGTCAGACACAACTGAGCAACTAACACTTTCCCTATTCAGTAATGCTATAGCTCATAAAGCACTTGCATTTTTCACTTTGTAAGCCCAAATTATCATGTTAATAAAAAATGAGGACTTAACATACATTTCCAGTATTCCATTAACTGTAACATCCTCAAATATAAGACATTGCTCTTACACACTTTTCACCTCAGTAATCTTGTGCTACATCAGTATAAGCAAGGAAAAATTCTTGAAACAGGAATCTCCTGCACTGTAGGACTTTTTTTTTCTTTCTTCTCCCTATCCTTCCTTGCCCTTTCCTCTCCTCTCCTCCTTCCTCTTCTTCTGCAGTCTTAAAAACTGTGTTGCTTTTTACTTGTTAAACTTCATATCAGATTGATGACTACCAGACTCAAAAAGTACATCAATGTCAATCCTGACAAGTGTCTTACAGTATTCCTATGCTGCTATTTAAAATATATATATATATATATATATATATATATCAGCTATTGATAGTTAAATAATTTTATTACATCAAGACACGTTTTAAGAGTAATCTAAGGTTATCTTTGTATGTGATAATTATGTAGACTAATAATTCTTGTATATATTTCTCTCAAAACTTAGTCATGATTGTTGGATTTCCTTTATCTTATGTACCTTGTTTCTTTCAACCTTTTGAGCAGTATAATAAATACATCAAATAGCATCCAAATGGTCAATAATTCATCTTTCTCTGGTCTGGGATTTCATGGTTCCATGTCTTAAACTGAATTTTTTCTAGCCTAATGGGAGATTTGCTAGTGTTTGCCTGTATTTAAGATTTCCCTTTGACATTGTGCTATTCCAAATTTTCTCTTATTGTGATATGAACAAATGCTTGAGATGTGTTTAATGTTAATTTTCACTCATGTTGCTATTCCAACTCCACTTAAATTTTCTGTGAAACCTGTTAATTCTCCTAGTAATTATTAAGAATCTCCGCAAGTTTTGAGGCCACGTCTTTTCAGTGATTCCTGTTGCTCTCTGACCTTCCGGAAGCGCTTGCGTTGCTTCCCTGCCTCTTAGTGCACACCCCCGCCAAACAGAACGTGCCTCCCTGATTTTCTGATGTCTCCAATCCTGCGTTAGTGCTAAGATGTGATCACTGATAGCATTCTAAAACGCCACTCTGATTTATCATTTAGACTAACTTCACTATACTATCACCTCTCCAATTACAGAATGAGGAAACATTCCTCAACAGGAAATGCAAACTTCCGACACCTGTATAGACTTCCAGCAAGGCCAGTCACCATACTTCCCACATCCTCTTCCTATTCTGCACATAAAAGTATTTTCAATGGACCAAATGAAACACATGTTAATAGAAATGGCCCAGGATAGCTATTCTTTTCTATATTTAAAAACCTTGTAAGTAATTTGCCACTATTTAAACTGCTTCTCCATTTTTTGCTCAGCTTGGATTACAGCAGATTCTGTAGAAATCTTTCACATGCAAGGCATACCACTATGCTGTGAAGGACAATATTCCTGGATATTCCTGGCCTCAGAGACACATGGATGTGTGAGAAAGGGTACAGTTTTCCCCATGATTTAGGCTTCCTGCTTTTACCCATGAATGCCAACGTCCGCTGGATCATCAAAAAAGCAAGAGAATTCCAGAAAAACATTGACTTCTGCTTTATTGACTATGCCAAAGCCTTTGACTGTGTGGATCACAACAAATTGAAAGAGATGGGAATACCAGACCACCTGACCTGCCTCTTGAGAAACGTCTATGCAGGTCAGGAAGCAGCAGTTAGAACTGGACATGGAACAACAGACTGGCTCCAAACAGGAAAAGGAGTCAAGGCTATATACTGTCACCTTGCTTATTTAACTTATATGCAGAGTACATCATGAGAAACACTGGGCTGGAAGAAGCACAGGCTGGAATCAAGATTGCCGGGAGAAAGAGCAATAACCTCAGATATGCAGATGACACCACCCTTATGTGAAAGAGGAGAGTGAAAAAGTTGGCTTAAAGCTCAACATTCAGAAAATGAAGATCATGGCATCTGGTCCCATCACTTCATGGGAAATAGATGGGGAAACAGTGGAAACAGTGTCAGACTTTATTTTGGGGAGCTCCAAAATCACTGCAGATGGTGATTGCAGCCAGGAAATTAAAAGACGCTTACTCTTGGAAGGAAAATTATGACCAACCTAGATAGCATGTTCAAAAGCAGAGACATTACTTTGCCAACAAAGGTCCCTCTAGTCAAGGCTATGGTTTTTCCAGTGGTCATGTATGGATGTGAGAGTTGGACTGTGAAGAAAGCTGAGCACCGAAGAATTGATGCTTTTGAACTGTGGTGTTGGAGAAGACTCTTGAGAGTCCCTTGGACTGCAAGGAGATCCAACCAGTCCATTCTAAAGGAATCTAGTCAAGGCTATGGTTTTTCCAGTGGTCATGTATGGATGTGAGAGTTGGACTGTGAAGAAAGCTGAGCACCGAAGAATTGATGCTTTTGAACTGTGGTGTTGGAGAAGACTCTTGAGAGTCCCTTGGACTGCAAGGAGATCCAACCAGTCCATTCTAAAGGAAAGCAGTCCTGGGTGTTCTTTGGAAGGATTGAAATTGAAGCTGAAACTCCAGTACTTTGGCCACCTCATGCAAAGAGGTGAGTCATTGGAAAAGACCCTGAAGCCAGGAGGGGTTGGGGGCAGGAGGAGAAGGGGACGACGGAGGATGAGATGGCTGGATGGCATCACCGACTTGATGGACATGGGTTTGGGTGAACTCCAGGAGTTGGTGATGGACAGGGAGGCCTGGCGTGCTGCGATTCATGGGGTCGCAAAGAGTCGGACACAACTGAGCGACTGAACTGACTGACTGATGGGACACTTTGGCCAGTCACTAACAATTAATAAAGATCATCAATCGCTGACAACAATTCACTTTAGCTTTGTCTATGTTCTCATCCTTTCCTTGCCAAGTTATTTTTCAAAGAGCAAAAGTTATAAAAATAAAATGCATATTAAATGCGTGTTGCCAGTTAAGTATGCTGACTTCTCATTTCTAGAGATTAAGGCCGTTTTCATTCAGAACTGAGACCCTGTGATTCGTCCCTGGACTCCTCAGAACAGGACTTTCTTGCGTGCCCCTTTTTCTTTTGAATGTTGATATCTGCTCACTCACAAGCAGATGAGCCAAGTGATGGAGCAATTTAATTTATTAGAAACAGCGTATTAGAAACTGACCAAGTGGCAATTCTTTCTCTTTGGAAGGGTTTTACAGTTTCATTTTCAGAGTTTCTAAATAAAGTTTGCTAATGTGGGATAAAGCAATATTTCTTTTTTGGAACTGCGTCTTTCTGGCTTGTCCAACTTTGAATGCAGCCCATTGTCCTGGCAATAAAGGCGAACAATCTGCCCCTAAATGCTGCAGAGCAGAATGCAACATTCGCCAAATTAATCATAGTAAATGCATAAATTAAGGGCTTTCCAACATTTATAAATGCCAGGAACTTCATGTTTTCTCTTTTAAGTTCACAACTCTCTTATAATTAGCCTGCTTTTATAGAAAAAGTCAGCCTCAGACAGCCTAGTGTATTTAAAGTCCCACAAGCAAAAAAAAAGGCAGACTTTAGCCCCCCTGGTCTTGTTTATCCCTGAAGACTTCTCCTAACCATGGTATCCACATCCACTTAGTGCAGAATCTTTGTACACGCACCAGGGGACGGCCTGCAAAGATGATGTGGCCCTAGGCACGCACTGCAGTGACTGAAACGCCTTCTGCTGGGATAAGAAAACAGGCACTGCAAAATCACGAGCAGGTTATGGTGGTGCCGCCACCAGCCTCCTCTCATTATGCCCTATTTGCAGCCTCTTGCCTGGGGCTGGCTTCACAGAGGATCCTCACTGGTGCAGAGATGAATGGGGCCTGCTTCTGAATGAGGTAAATGTACGCAGGGCCAAGGGCCTAGGGTACACTCCATAAACACTAGTTTTCCTGAACCTCCTTTTAACCTTCCTTCTCTTGCATATGCAAATATGAGAATGATGAAAGCAAGGGGAGGAGTTCTACGCACATCAGCTTTTCTGCAGACCCAAGGACCTTCATGGTTAAAGGCTAGAACTGTGGAGACATTATTTATTTTTACAAGTAACCCTTACAATGAACAGGGCTTGTTTGCTTATAATAATAAATCTTAGGGTAGAAGGCTTTATGTACTGATTCTTAGCTACTTTTGAGAGCAGAATTAACATACGTTAAGTTTATATAAAAGAGCATCAAAATAATGCTGAAAAATTGAAAACTGTGTTACAATTCATCAATGAAAGCAAAATAGCAAGGCTGAGGATCCAAATGTTCCGATTCCTTGTACTTTTTAGAGAAAAGGGAAAACAACAGCAACAGGTTAAGAATTTACCTGTTAAGGTTAAGGTGGTCAACAGGTTAAGGTGTCACTCTGGAATCTGAGTTACATCTGTTTTGACTAACTGCTGGAGACAGGAGACAGCAATGAAAAATGAAGAATAAGAAAATAAAGTATAGTGAGAGAGGAGAAAAGAAGGAAGGAAAAGAAAAAGAAAATAAAGGAAGAAGGGAAGGAAGGAAGGAAGAGACTTAATAATTGTTTTTAAGATCCAAACTATGCCTAACACTCCTTTTGCAATCCCCACACTTCAGTCAAAGTAATTTGCAAATTACAAATGAAGAAACATTCAACTCTTCCTCTCAGCATCATTTAGATTGATAATAAACTCTAGGTATTTGGAAAAAGAGCCTTGATGGTTGCTCTAGAATCATATTTTATCCAACAGAAGAAAACCAGCAATATTAACCAACTATCCTACACACTAAAACCAGTTCTTGAATCACATTTCAAGGACATTGGTTTGTATAATCATCTTGCTACAGGTTCTACATAATTTGTCAGTTAAACGATTTAAATGCCTTGAGTAATACTTGCTCCCATTTGCTTTGACTAGTCCTGTGTCCCTTGTACACATTAAAACAAAAATAAAAAGGTATACTACACAGCATAATATTAAGATATTTGTTAGAAAAGCATTTAGAACTATAAAGGTGTGACTGCTGCCACAGAAATCTAGGGATTCTAGATAACTGCACGTAATTCTTTCATTAAAATACTCTTCACTGCCTCCATAGGTAACTTCCTCTCCTAGCTATCCAGTGCATACAAAGCGTAGCACTAAGACATCTCCCGGATATCTCAGAAGAGTAGTCTGAGTGGTATACCAGGATGAAGTCAATCTGTGTTAAAATATTTGCAAGAAAGGTTACGAGTAAATGAGCAATTATTGGGAGGGGGCGGGGTGCGATTACAACAGGGTCATAAAGTAATGCTGGGGTATTGTTCTTCTCTTTATGTACAAGAATTCCAAGGGAATCCAGGAAAAGGTAATAAGACGAAGACAGATGGATCTGGCAGAACCTTGGCAGCTGTCAATAGAAAATAGAGATCAGAACCTTCCGTTCCTTACAAGGTTTTTCTAGAAACTGACAGCAGAAAATTAAAATCCTGTCAGAGGCCAACTAAAGATGTGCCCTGTATTGCTGACATAATATTCAGTTGGATGTGAACAGATTTTTAATTTCATATCCTAATTAACGCTGATAGAGAGCAGTTTCAAAAATGTCTCACAAGGATGAACCGGGTCCACTCAGTCAGCTCCCGAAAACGGGCCCGGAAGCCCCGCGCAGACTTGGCCCTCGCGGCGGCCTGCCTGTTTCCCTTCCTCATCATGCCCTGCCCTGCGCGGGCTGCCTGACGCGACTGGGGCTCCTCTGCCTTCTGAACACATCACTGGCTTGAGGAGCCATCTCGTGTGCCCACGTTGCTAGTTGGGAATATACTTTAGAGATTTCTTTTTTAAGTTGAAATTTGCATGAAATCTATCTTATGCAAATATCCCATTATGAAAAATTTTCTCACTAGAAATAGCTTTAGCTCCATTATCAAGAAGGTGGTTGCTAAATGTCTCCTCTCACAGGTAAAGAAAAGAGATGTGTATCAACGCTCCATATAGGTCACTAATCTTGTGCTATAATTTTTTTTGTTTCAGTTTGTAACACTCTTCCTTTTTTCCATTTGGGTGAAGAACGGACTCATTGGTAAAGACCCTGATGCTGGGAAAGACTGAAGGCGGAGGAGAAGGTTGGATGAGGATGAGATGGTTGGATGGCATCACCGACTCCATGGACTATGTTTGCGTGAGCTCCGGGAGCTGGTGATGGACAGGGAAGCCTGGCGTGCTGCGGTCCATGGGGTCACAAAGAGTCAGACATGACTGAGTGACTGGACTGAACTGAACTGAAATTTATTATTCACTTAGCATATTATAAATGAGCATGCTGTGTAGATATACCCAGAAAAATGTTTTATTATCCCAAATAGAAATGACAAAATTAGTCTTCCCCAAATAGGTCTTTGCTATATTTTCACTTTTTCTTTTATCGCCTACAGCTAATTTATTGGTAAATATATTTGTATATACTCCAGATCATTAAAATAAAAACAACTTTTACAAACAACATCAAAATCATACTATTTGTAAAATATATCCTTATAAATACTTCTTGCATGTAGATTTTCTAATCACAATCTGTGAAGATTCTATAAATCTTAAAACCAGTAAAATATACAATATTCTGTATTTTTTCTGTAACCCTTGTCTTATTTTCTTTTTTCTACAGTCATCTAAAATTTACTCAAGTGCATAACATATATAGACATACAATTCCTAGAATAAAATACATGTACAAAACATGGGTTCCTTGAGGAAAGAAACTGTAACTTTTGTACATCAATCATGGGACCTTACACAATGTTTAGCAGAGAGCATCCCTTCATAAGTTGTTAGAGTGTAGATGGATGAATGAATAAAAGGAAGGTGGCTGACTGTGCTAAACAGAGTAAAAAGGGAAAAGCCATTTTTATACCATCCCTACTGCTAGAAATTTTACTAGTTCAAATGCTTGGCTTGAAAATTGAGGATAATCATTTGCCTGACAGAACAAAAAGAAAAAACCCAAAGTTGGGTTCAAGCAAATTCAATGACCAATAAACTCAGTTGCAATAGATATTGAAAACTTCATCACACCTTTCAAGTAATAGAAAGATCTCTACATGGAGTCAGAGGAAAAACTGCCTGGAAAATCTCCAGTTTGGTGCCATTGTATCAGCATACAGCTATTCAGAACTACTCACTAAGCCCCTTCTGAGCGTCAGCATCATGCTGTATTACAGGATATCACCCACAAATGAAAGCAGCAGGTCTTGCCCCCTCAAAGACTACAAAAAGACACAGGAGGTGTCCCTGATATACGAAATAAGCAAATGAACAGCTCAGAAAACCAGAGGAGACTGGATTCAATTTGTAAACTATGTTAGTAGGAATTCAAAGGGAAATGACAATTTAATTCTAAATTGAACATTTCTAAAATGAACACAACTTGGTCAACACTTCTCTCAGAATCTAAGTTAAGGTTCCCAGGAAATAATAATGAGAACTAACAGATAGCCTGCTCAAAAGCAGGTAACAAAAGTCAAATCATTACTTTACAGTCCAAGACCTTTAAAAATAGCTTTGCATTATTCAGGATAAAAACCATTGAGAAATATTTTATATGGCATTTGCATTATCTGAATATTCATTTTCAAAACACTACATATGCACTTTTCTGTCCTTTCTCTGCACACATTTTTATAATGATGTCCCCAAGGCAAGTGATACATTCCCCCAGACAAGTGCTAAACTCTCTGAACTACAAGTTTCCTTAGAAGAGTTATCTTAGAAATATGGGGGCTAAATTTTGTGTGTGGTTTTAATTTGCTAAACTAACTAGAAATAAAATTATCTCCAAATAACAAATCTAGCAAGCCTGTAACAAGAGTCCCTTAGACAGCAGGGCGATCCAACCACAAACTCTGGGAGACAGCAAGGAACGAGGAGGTCTGGCCGGCTACCGTCCATGGGGTCGTAGAGAGTCAGATACTACTTAGTGACTGAACGACTAATAACGAGGGCCATTACATAGCAGGCACTTTCACCTGCAATACTTTAACCCCTACAGTAAACACGGCAGACTCCAGGGGCAGCTCCTCGCCCAGGTCCACGCTGGTGAAAATGGCAGAGCCCGGTCCAAGTACTAGCCCCGATGTAAGGGCTCTTCTCACGTATCACGGACTGCTTCTGTGATTCAGCTCAGCCAGTGGGTTCTGGGACATAAAACCAAACTTCCTAAGCTCCAGCACAGCGTTCCCTGCATGAGCGCATTCTGACTACACCACCATGATCAGCGTCGTCACACAGACCTTTCTGGAGGCTGACAACTTGGGTCCTAACAGCTGAGGTTTTCTAACGACTGGTTGAGGGAAGGTGGTTTGATGTTCCTTGTATATTTTCTAAAGCAATGGTAATTCTGGGAATAATTTACACATGGAATTGATCGTTTTCCATTTCTGAGAAAGAATTTGATGGGAACGGCCAGAGAAGAGTGCAAGTGCTTGATGTTTCAAGCCTTGTTGCCGTGCAAATCAGTGGCGAAGGATGGCACTCTGTTTCAACTGACTTTAAGAATTCACCCGAGCAAAACATTTCAAATACATCAACGTTGTGCCTCAAACTGAAAAGAGCTCTCGGAGCAGTGTCTTTGGTCCTAGCAGAGAGGGAGACAGAGGCAGGGGTACCAGATAGAAACACCTGGAGTGCGCTGGTCTGTGTAAGCATGACTAAGGTTTGCTTCATTTTTTTTCCTCACCAAATCTAAATGTCTCTTTGACAGTGCAGGTCGCTCAGTTGTGTCTGACTCTTTGCAACCCCATAGACTATATAGTCCATGGAATTCTCCAGGACAGAACACTGGAGTGGGTAGCCTTTCCCTTCCCCAGGAGATCTTCCCAACCCAGGGAGAGAATCCAGGTCTCCCACACTGCAGGCAGATTCTTTACCAGGTGAGTCACAAAGGAAGCCCAGGAACACTGGACTGGGCAGCCATTCCCTTCTCCAGCGGGTCTTCCTGACCCGGGAATTGAACCGGGCTCTCCTGCACTGCAGGCGGATTCTTCACCAGCTGAGCTGTCAGTGACCTACCTCTGCCACTCATTTTGTGAGTCCTGCAGGGGAGCATCCCTGCTTCTCCCATGTACACCTTTACCGTGCAGCTCATGAGTGCATTACCATAGGGGTCAACTAGACTGATCTGGTGACTGTGCTTCTGTTTTCTGACTGACAGCGGAGACACATGAACGATACCTAGGTGGAAGCCTTTGGGCAGGAAATTAATTGCTTTCCTTTGAGGAAGGGTTCACCCACACATTTATCTTTTGGACACCATGTAACAGAGATTACTAATTTTGAGCCATGGTCTTTCTTGGCTTTGCAAGCTCACTTTAGAGGTGGTTAAGCTTTTTGAAACACAGACTGGCACTAACCTTTCCTAAATTGATTGGGTTTTGTTGCCCAGGCCATAGTCCTTCAATCTCCTTTACCTTTAAATATAGAGAGGTTACTCTCGGTGCATGTCCAGGGTTACAGATGCCAATGAAAACCTCAGAGTAAGACTTCAAGAACCACTGACGTGAGCAAAGTGAGGCAGACAAGTTGCCTATACTAAGTAATGGGATCTGCTTTAGATTTTCCAGACTTGCTTTTCTGCAAAATAAATCTAGCATACACACTGTAGGAAACATCTCACTCCTGAGTCACTGATTCAGATATAGGGTAATATGCAATATTTCCCTCTCCTTCCATTATTGTCAGGTGGGCTGGTTCATTTCCCTTGGTTCCAATCTCAGTGAATGGCCAAAGCGAGCCAAGTGGTCGTTACACTGACTTATCCTTCATCACAGTGAAACAGCATGTCCTGTCCATTGCCCAGCCCAATATGTCACAGTGGGTCCTCTCCTCTCTTTCCCACTTCTGTCCGGAATGCTTCTTAGTCAATCATTTAAAAATGCGTTCGGCACCAGTTAGGCCCAAGACACCTCCCCAGCGCCGGGAGGAAGGAGAGACAAAGACTTAGAGGTGTATTCTCATTGCTTTCCACTCCCCTTCCTTGACATGAAGCTTCAAAGCTATTTTCTTTCTCTGCGAAGCTTTCTCCAGTCACAGTGCCAGCAGAAACCCATTTAATGCCCTTGCTGTGCACAGCCTTCAGCATCCACGGTGGACTGAGCCCCACGAGCGGGCGAGCTGCCCGAAGAAAGGGGCCGTCTGCCTCAGCCTGGCACGAAGCCCGCCACGCAGCGGGCGCTGGGCGCACAGGAGGCCCCCTCCCACCAGGGAGGACACCGCGGCGCTGCTGTGCTGTCTCAGTGCGAGGCCACTTGGAATGTCTATACGCATTGGTTACTTTAAAGATGATAATATATGTTTATCAAAATTTCAAGCATTAAATTTACAAAGGAAAATTAAGGCATAACAAACAGTATCACTGTGTTCAATTTAGTTGTTGAAAAAGTGCATGTGGGGTTTACTGCCTTGAACAAGAAATACATAGAAACTAAGATCTTTACTTGTCAATATAAAAAATATGATATTGTGCCTTATATAGTCAATCTTTTGCTTCAAATTACGTTTTAAGAGACCTAAGGAATTAAGTACAGTACCATTGAAGAGTAAAACTTATGTCATAATTTATGTACCATAAAAACTAATTTAAATGCACTTACACTTAAAATAACTTAAATCATTGAACATATCACTGACTTGTTGGGTGACCCTGAACAACTGACATTAAGTAATTATTCTTGAGTCAGGCAGCTGAAAACAGCAACTGATACATATTTAGACAAGCGTAATTATCCTTGGTTTATGTTTGTATGGGTTCAACTGTGTGACATTTGAGATAGCACTAACTACATCAGACTGTAAGTAAATTCTACAGGTCACTGCCCCATTGTTTTTAATGACTTCTAAGAGCTTACTTACATAAGATACGCAGTCTTCTCAATGCGCATATATCATCACCAACTGTTCCCTCCAGTGCGCTGAAACCTATGAGAGTCATTAGCACTGGCCGTTTCAACCGTGTTTCCCCCACAGTGCTTCTTTGACCTGTACGCTCTGTGCCATATTTTAGGATGTCCAAGGTACGTTTATTTCTTTACAAGGATAACACAAACACATTTATTCTCCACCCTCACAGGAGTTCTTTATTCTTACAGAGGGAAGAGAGAAGGTTGGGAAAAGTTTTAATAGACTACAGAGTCTATCCACTATCTTCTGACCTTTTACTTCCATGCAGGAGAAAAAAATGCATGGTTTCTAAAATTTCTAAATGATAATCCATGAGTAAATACACATTTAGTTGAGAAGGGAACACTATATAATCCTCTGTGCAACTAACACTCCAGAAGAGTGATCACAGGAGTAAACTGATATACAAATAAAGCATTTATTATCATCTTAGAAGTCTTGGATAAACATTTTGGAAATATCTTCTTAATGAATTGGTTAATAACTCTTAACTCCAGTGTGTCAGTGTGGACTTTCAGTTTAACTACAATCTGTGGCTTCTTCAGGCCCAGATCCCTGACATCTGATCATGCACCAAAAGGGCCAGTTCAAACGCATGCACTGATATTACCATATGTGAAATAGATCACTAGTCCAAGTTCATGCATGAAACAGGGCACTCGAAGACGGTGCTCTGGGACAACCGTGACGGATGAGACGGGAGAGAGGTGGGAGGGGTGTTCAGGATGGGGGACATACCCGTGGCTGATTCATGTCAGTGTATGGCAAAAATCCACTACAGTACTGTAATGTAGTTAGTCTCCAATGGAGGTAAATAATTTTTAAAAAGTAAATAATATGGTGAAAAGGGATTGATAGTCTTAAAATATATTTTTACTGTTATTCAATGTTATAAATAGATTTTGTAGAATTATATAGAAAGAAACACAGCGAAATCTTCAGAAAGCTCACCCATTTTGTAACAATTGCCGACTGCAAGTATTCTGAACTAAGCATACAAACCAGAAAGTGACCTACAGAGAAAAGGAAGGGACATGCATTTGTGCAGAGATGACCTAGTTTCTGAGACTAAATATTCCGCTGTGCTCCAGGTTCTCTTACGGACAGCTTTAAAATTCTCTATGCCTTTGTTTTATTTTATTTTACTTTATTTCCTTAATGCAATCCCTGATGAGGTAGTTATACTGACCTTTTTTATTTAGGGGACATAAAATAGAATATATTGTGTGACTATATGTAAAAATGTTAAAACACTCTAGATAAAATTAAAGAAATTATCTCAGAAGAGAACCATAAAAATTGAAGAAATTATCTCAGAACCATAAAAAAGGAATGAATCTTGATACACACTACTTAAAAAAAAGTCAATCATGTATTGATTGTGTTCATCTCTTAATGTCATCTCATAAAATTTCTACATAAAATATAAAATGGTATGAGTTTTATAAAGCAATGAATTATTCATTTATCATTAAATATGGTACCATATCAGAAAAGCAAAAATGTCTTTATGAGGGGTTGCTTCAGTATATCAAGTGATGAAAAAATCAAAATTCACTTTGAGAACATTTCTCATAAAAGTCATTTCTTAATCTCTGACCGGCAGTTCTGATAGTTTCCAATGACATTGAAAGGTCTGCGCTTTCTTTTCTGTATATGTCTCCAACTAGCTACAAGTAATTGAAAACAAAGACTTTTTAACCCTAAGAGTTTAAATGTAAGAAATCAATAACCTGTGCTTAAAAGCACCTGACTCGTGTGTTTCTTTTCTTTAAAGATCATTCTTAGAAATTGCATTAGTTTGCTAGTAGACATTCTATAACTCTTTCTCAAAATTAAAATAACTTTGGGCAAGTGATCTTTTTTTTCCATTTTGCCGAATTCTAACATGTTTAAAACTCTAAATATCAAGGCAAGCCAGAAGACACTTGCTAGAATGCCTAATATGGAGATGTACCTGAGAAAGAGCAGAAGAGTGCATTTAGTTTACTTTAGTGTTAACCCCCTCATGACTTCGTCTTTGCAAATTCAGTTACAAAATAGTCAATATTCAAGCATGATTTCATTGGTATGAGAATCTGCTTATTCAGCCTCATAAAACACTTTGAATTATGGCAAAATATTATTTGCAATATGTAATGTATACTATGTACATCCAGACTGCAAACTATTACCATGCATAAAAATACATTATGATAAATTATTGAACAGTATAACTGCACTTGGCTGATTCTATAAAGGCAGACAGGATCAAGTAAGTAAAAACAAAAGGTTTAACACATCAAGACACAAATATCTAAAGTGTTTGACAAAAATACAAAACTTTTCAAACCTGATCGAGCGTTGATTTTCACCAATTTAAAAAAATCATTAAACACCAACAGATAGTTCCCACTAAAGAAGTAATTGTAGATTTTACATTATTCTTTTCATACTACATTACCTGCATATTGTGATAAAACAGTAAACGTTTAAATGATAAATGAACTCACAAGATTTCAGTGTGGTTCCTTCTACAAACAATAAATTAAACAAGAAGCAAATCTAGTGAACTGTAGGCCTCTTTCATTAACAAGCTGTCAGATTTAAGAAAATTGCTTTTTTCTCTTTATTTATCAAAGGGTATGGTGGGACCCAACCCACTCCAGCATTCTTGCCTGGAGAGTTCCATGGACAGAGAAGCCTGGCAGAGTCAGACATGACTGAAGTGACTTTAGCATGCACACATGTACCGTGGGACCCGAAAGCTTCTGCAGCCTAGATGTATAACCCACAGGAAATAGCTTATGAGGACTACCATATAAATGATGGCACCAACCGATGTTCACAATGAAATGTTTATAAATATTTTACTTAGATTTTTACACAGTAAAGAAATTTCCTATCTTTTCTCTCTTTTTTTTTTTTTAATTCTGAAAAATACGAATTTGACTTAGACTTTTTTAGAAATTTATTCCAAGACTGTTCCTACTTTTGGCTTGGTTAAGCCTGTCTTTGTTTCTCCTGACTTCCTGTCCAACAGCACTGTTTTAGCTTCAACCAATCCCCATACTGTCGACATCTACCATGGACAGAGGCTCCTATAGAAACACAGGTCGAGACTCAGGCGGAAAGAAAAGCTTTGCTGATACAGGAAGCGGTTTTTCCTATTTCCATTTTCACTTGTAGTTTTGACAGAATCCCCATCATACAGATAAAAAACTACTATTTGGAGAGATTAGAGAACAATGTGGAAAATTATGTAGTAAAAGAAAAGGCAATGGAAGATAACTTTCTGAAATCTCTCAACATTTATCTTATCACTTCCCAGAGCTAGAAATAGGCCTGTGGCCATATAAGCCTGTTTTTGTTTTGTTTGGGTTTGGTTTTTTCCAATTAACATCAAATACAAAGCAAAGAAACCTTGCTTTCCAAGATCCCAGAACATGCAAAACTTGCAGTGAAAATCATACCGGTGAGAAAGACCAGTCTGCCCTTACGTCTGCTCCCTGACGATGGGAAGCAGCCTGGAGGCCAAAACGAGATGCAGAGGCTCAGACTGGGAGCTCTGGGTTCAGCAATCCACATTGCTCTCAATGACGCAACTTACAAAGAAACAACCACAAGCCCAAGTCTGCTTCACATTGTTGCTGTTTAGTGTCGAAGTCGTGTCTCTCTTGTGACCCCGTGGACTGTAGCCTGCCTGCCTCCTCTGTTCATGGGATTCCCCGGGAAAGAATGCTGGAGTGGGCTGTCATGCCCTCCTCCAGGGCATCTTCCTGACCCAGGGATCAACACCATGTCTCCTGCTTGGCAGGCAGATTCTTTACCGCTGAGCCACCAAAAAGCCCCAGATTCTACTTAGTGATTTATAACTTTCAGCCATGAATCCATCCAGAGCTTTATACAGTTTATCTAATATTTGGCATTTAAAACTTCTCGTGATTAAAACTAGTTAACACTCATTGTTATTTTTCCTTAACCAAAGTTTCTGCTTCCAAGAAGTATAATTTTATGAAAATTTGTAAATAACGTTACATTATTTCTGGCCCTAATATTATAAAGCTTAGATTGCCTTGGCCTTACTCAGATAAGATTATAAACTGTCTTAATAAATAATCATTGTGGCACATGTTTGGCCAAATTTTGATAAATTGTGAACTGTGAGCATTGAATAAATATGCTTTTTTCTATATGTCATTTGCCCACAGCAAATTATTCACAATGACCAAAGCTATAATTAAGTTGATGAAAATGAATATTACATTTTGCAATTGTATCATAGGTCTTAAAGACAGCTATTTAGAAACATAAGTTTACTATATAAATGACACATGAAACACACACACCCACCTGGAGAAACTGAGGGATTTAACTCCTCTTCTAACATTCAGGAAAAAACTACTGGTCTTTCCAGTACTCATGTATGGATGTGAGAGTTGGGCCACAAAGAAAGTTAAGTGCCAAACAATTGATGCTTTTGAACTGTGGTGTTGGAGAAGACTCTTGAGAGTCCCCTGAAGAGCAAGGAGATCAAATCAGTCCTTCCTAAAGGAAATCAGTCCTGAATATTCATTGGAAGGACTGATGCTAAAGCTGATCCTGATGCAAAGATCTGACTCATTGGAAAAGACCCTGATGCTGGGAATGATTGAAGGAGGAGAAGGGGATGACAGAGGATGAGATGGTTGGATGGCATCACTGACTCAATGGACATGAGTTTGAGCAGGCTCCAGGATGGTAATAATCTCATTTTGGAAAGCTTATAAGATAAATTTTGGGAAACTCAGGCATGTTTTCACGTTTGCTTATATGATTTTACATTACCTTATGTTATGACAAACCTAGACAGCATATTAAAAAACATCGGTTTACCAACAAAAGTCTGTATAGTCCAAGGTACTGTTTTTCCAGTGGTCATGTATGGATGTGAGAGTTGGACCATAACGAAGGCTGAACACCAAAGAATTGATGCTTTTGAACTATGGTGTCAGAAAAGACTTTTGAGAGTCCCTTGGACTGAAAGGTGATCAAACCAGTCAATCCTAAAGGAAATCAACCCTGAATATTCACTGGAAGGACTGATACTGAAGCTGAAGTTTGCTATCTGATGTGAAGAGCTGACTCACTGGCAAATAGTCTGATGCTGGGAGAGACTGAAGGCTGTCTCTTATACACATCTAGATGTGTATAAGAGACAGGACTTGGCCCTTGACTGACTGATCTGCCTTGCTACTGGCATGTGGTTATTCCCTCTACTATCTGCCTTATTTTTACTCTGGACATTTATATGACTTTCTATCCTATACCCTAAAAGAAGCCTCAGTTAACTGTTCATGTGGCAAATTCACAACATATTCAACCCCCAAACTGTGTGCCCTATCAGAATCTTAACAACAGTATCATATTCTGATCACAGTCTCCTTTGCTTCCAGCCCACACACTCTCATTCTGACCAAATCTATTCTCCAAGCTCAGAGACTTCTCTACTTCTTCTACCAGGCAGCATGTACATCTACAGAATAGCTCACAACCCTAAAGATCCAGTCATCTCAGGTTTCAGCAGGCATCTGCATGCCACTTAACATTCCTTTTACAAGCCCTTGGTCAGCTTTATTTCCTATTTCCCTTAGAGTATGAAGCTAAAGCATTATTCCTTACCTCGAAACATCTAGCTTCATTTTAGTGAAATAAATTAACATCTTATCCCTAGAAAACTTAAGACCAGGAGGAATCAAAACTTTTGCAACTTCTTGATATGATGCTTTTGAACTGTGGTGTTGGAGAAGACTCTTGAGAGTCCCCTGAAGAGCAAGGAGATCAAATAAGTCCTTCCTAAAGGAAATCAGTCCTGAATATTCATTGGAAGGACTGATGCTAAAGCTGATCCTGATGCAAAGATCTGACTCATTGGAAAAGACCCTGATGCTGGGAATGATTGAAGGAGGAGAAGGGGATGACAGAGGATGAGATGGTTGGATGGCATCACTGACTCAATGGACATGAGTTTGAGCAGGCTCCAGGATGGTAATAATCTCATTTTGGAAAGCTTATAAGATAAATTTTGGGAAACTCAGGCATGTTTTCACGTTTGCTTATATGATTTTACATTACCTTATGTTATGACAAACCTAGACAGCATATTAAAAAACATCGGTTTACCAACAAAAGTCTGTATAGTCCAAGGTACTGTTTTTCCAGTGGTCATGTATGGATGTGAGAGTTGGACCATAACGAAGGCTGAACACCAAAGAATTGATGCTTTTGAACTATGGTGTCAGAAAAGACTTTTGAGAGTCCCTTGGACTGAAAGGTGATCAAACCAGTCAATCCTAAAGGAAATCAACCCGGAATATTCACTGGAAGGACTGATACTGAAGCTGAAGTTTGCTATCTGATGTGAAGAGCTGACTCACTGGCAAATAGTCTGATGCTGGGAGAGACTGAAGGCAAAAGGAGAAGAGGGTGGCAGAGGCGGAGAGGGTTAGACACCATCACTGACACAATGGGCATGGACCTCAGCAAACTCCAAGAGACAGTGAAGGACAGGGAAGCCTGGCGTGCCGCAGCCCACGGGGTCGCAGCGTCAGACATGGCTTACCAATGGACAAGACCAAATAGGCTGACTGAACGTTAGATGCTGCTTACTACAGATTATTACTGCAGATAACACACACTGTATCTCTAAACTGTGCCTATTTACGTATTGTTGTATAAACATCGCTAATGGCCACCCACTGGTGAATGGACAGAAAATGTGCAGCATATCCCTACCATGGATGTTACTCGGCAATAAAAATAAACAGAGTACCAACACACACTAAGATCAGAGGAACCTTGAAGACACATGCTAAGTGAGAGAGCCCAGTCGCAAAGGGCCACATTGCGTGGTCTCCATTACACAGAAGACTCACAATGGGCAAGACTACAGAAGTAGGGCAGGTGAGTAGCTGCCTAGGGCTGGGGGTGTTGAGGGGAGGTAGGAAGCGCCAGCTGTCCCTCACAGATACAGAGCTACTTTCGGGAGTGAGGACTGTGTTCTAAAACCACCTGTGGTGATGGAGGCACAACCTTGTTGGTATAGTATCAAGGGTAAATTCAACGATACCTGAATTATATAGCAACCAACTTGTTATAAGAAAAATTTTATTGATAATAAAACATATGTGATCATCTATATGACAAGGCTTGTTGATGTACTTGGTGTTAAATAAAACAAAAAATCAGTTTAAAATCAAACTGCAATAGAATCATGTTGAATTTTATTTTTAGGTAGGATGTGTCCACCTAATTCATACAGTTAATTTTCTACCTACTATGCAGAAGCAGCCAGGGCCATTTAAAAGCAAAGAGTGGGGGTCAGCTCATCAGGCAGATGCAATCATGAGTGACGCTTCCAAGCTCATTTTATGATTTCACTTTTTCCGCATTCTGTTATACATATGGACTTCTCTTCAGGGAATTTAAGGCAAATGTTTTCGTCATTTTTTTGAAATTTCTGTAGGACTTTGTTCTTGGGGTAGAGAGAGAAAGGGATAGCATAATATGAAATATGAGTACCAATATAAATAAATGAAGAGGTAAAAATGTGATTAAATATAAGTCAATAAGCTAATAAAAATAAATATTAAGATCTTCACATAACAATCACCTAAAATATATCTCACAAGTAAAAATGGAAATGTAATCATTTAATAGATTATCTTGGAATGCAATACATTAGAAACAGTGATCTGTGCAAAATGACACATTATAGGTATGAAAACAGCAATGCATAACAGCTATGTTATCTTTGTATTATTTAGAATGATGTTTCTAACATTATATGTAGATTTTTAAACCAAGACCTGCGATATCAGAAGTACAAAATGGTTAAAGACTCACACCAGAGCTACACAAAGATATATACTATGATATCTTAAGGAATGCTTTCTTTCAAACAGTCACCATGGGGAGTACAGAAATAGTTATTCTATAATTTCTGCTAAGTCCTCTCCAAATTTTCTTATAAAGAAATTTTTCTTCCTTTTATAGGTAATCCATCCATCTGCCACTAATCCTCCTTAAAGATTTGTTTTCAACATCTCACCATAGAAGATATGCCATGAGTCTGCAGTCATTCTCAAGGCTCCTAAACTGTAAACACAGACTCCAATAAGATCCCAGTGCTTCTGTCAAGCACGGTCCCTCTCCATACCACTGATATGCCTGAAGGGGCACTGCCCTAAGGACCTACATTTCCTCAACACAGCATCCATGTAGTCTAGCTTTCACTCGCTTTGCTGTACTGTACTAGCACAGATAAAAGCTTCTGTTTTCAACAAACACCCATCCATCCATCCACCCACCCACACATCCATCCATCCATCCATCCATCCATCCACCCATCCATCCATCCATCCATCCATCCCTCCACCCATCCACACATCCATCCAACCACCATTTGACAAACATTTGTTGCCTGTCAGGTAGTCTATGGGTATGGATATAAAGACATATGAAGCAAGCACCTTGCTCTGAAGTTGCTGTTTGGTGGTAGAGACAAGCATGCAGTGAAAGATCAATTCCTATCCTTCTTGAACTGTCCCTGTAAGTCAGAGGGTTGATCAATGCTGTCTTTCTTATAAAGATCTCTTTGGTGCTATATGATGGCCTCTGAGGACCATCAACAAGTATCCCCTGGCCAGAGAAAGGGGTGCAGTCACTTCCTAGGGGTGTTCTGGGAAGCATTCAGCTTCTCTTGTTCGGCTGGACACACTGGGGGGCAGCGATCAGAAGGGCTCGGCTCACCTGTTGCTCTCTCTTTCTGGGGGGGTGTGAAAGTGGAGGGAGCACACAAAGCAGTCTGAGGCTGAGCGTCCACCAGCCTTGGCTCAAGGCCCCCTGTTCCCAGGGCTTGCTGGGGACAGCGAGTGCCAAGTGCATCTTGGCTGGGTGGCCCTGGAAGGGCTGAGGGCCCCGGTGACCCTGGGGTCGTGGGGTCCACTCACAGCTCCTCCTGATGAAGCAGGAGCACTGAGGATGAGATCCAGTCCCAGAGAGCCCATCAGGCGACACAGGTCACCCGTGTGGAGTTGTAGCCAGGACAGTTAGAGTTGCCTGTGTCTGTCACTTGATGTCAGAACCTGTCCTAAAAATCCAACTGAGCAGGCTTGAGAACTCGAACGTTAAGTGTGAACACAGCCAGCTACGTCCTTGCGGGAAGAGGATGCTGGGAAATTAGGGAGAGCAAGAGCTTGCTCCTGAGAGTTCATCCTCAGTGACTTTCCTTCTGCCTGGCTCGGACTGGGTACGCACGTTGGCGCATACTCACTTTAGTAACACTGGCCGTGACCACATGGCTTATTGCTCGATCTCCTGAGCTTGGCGTCTTGCAGATAGGTAGGCTTCCAGTAAACACCTACTGAGTAAATGAATGATTTTTAATCACCTAACTGAACAAGCTCCTCTTCCCACTTGAGTATGAGTAATATGAGGTCAGAAATCGTATTTACCTTGTTCACTGTGCATTTCCAGTGTTAACACAGTGACTAGCACACGAAGAACAGGCATGCAGGACACGTCTTTAAACACGACTGACTCTGCAGTCGTCGCTGTCAGAGCTGACCAAAGTGGCGATTCTTGCACGTGTGTCTTCTTTTCTCAGGCTCAGGACGTCATCTTTTGCATGTACTACTAAGAAGTACACCCACTGCTCTACTCACCTACAATCTACTTTATAAGCCGCTAAATCGTCCTGAAGTACAAGTCTCCTTATGTCTTTAGTGAAGTGAAAGCCAAAAATCGCTCAGTTGTGTCTAACTTTTTGCGACCCCATGGACGGTACAGTCCATGGCATTCTCCAGGCCAGAATACTGGAGTGGGCAGCCTTTCCCTCCTCCAGAGGATCTTCCCAGCCCAGGGGTTGAACCCAGGTCTCCCACATTGCAGGCAGATTCTTTACCAGCTGAGTCACAAGGGAAGCCCCATGTCTTCAATACTTATAAATATTAATCACTCCCTACTGACTACTGACTAAGGTCCGGACTTAAATTACTTCAGGAATACGTTATTTGTTCTCTGACAACACACTCCCAAGAGGCGGATCCACAGCCTCCATCTCGAAGTTCTCTCTCTCTTCTCCCCTTCTCCCCTCCTCTCTTCCTGCTCTCACACGTTCCACCATTTAGACCTCCCTGCGGCCCTTGCCGCTGTGTATTTTGTAGGGTTTCTGATTGTGCAGTGGTCTAAACTGGTTCCAGCGTATTATCTATCCGTTTCCTCTCCAACAACAGGTGCATTCAGAGAGAACCCAGAAGCGAAATCCTTGAAACGTGGATTGCGGGCCCTTCTGCATCGCCCGGCGTGCTTCACGCAGGGCTCTGTGCAAGGTGGAGAGCTCAATAAACACATGTTTCATGAAGGATGCACCAAGTGGTGTTTTGTGAAAGCGAGAATTTCCTGTTCTTCCAAAGGTAATTTTACAGTCAACCGGACTCACTGCGAATCGTATATTTTCATGAGTACAACTGACTCCGGTGGCCTGAATCATATTCATATTTTTTAAATTGATTGTGCATAGAGAACTGATGTTTGCTTTGAATGAATAATTCCAGACTCTTCATGGTGTATCACACAAGCTGCAGAAAATTTCCCTCAGCCTTGTTACCTGCAGCTCCCTATCTACCTTGTCAAGGAGCTGACACACAAACTTATTTTTTTCAAAACCTGCCAGGCAGAAGCTCACAGTATTTAGCGAGTCTAAAAGCCTAAATGACAATTTCCAAATGAATATTGGGAGAGTTAATCTGCTTCCCCTTATCTACCATATAAATCTTTCTCTTTGTGCCCAAGGGCTTCAGATTTTAATAGAAAATATCTGTTTCCCTCTTCTCACTGCATTGGTGTTTCTATCACTGTGACTGCTGCTGACAGAGATTTTCCAGTTCTCGTCTGTGGCTTAATAACCACAGGAGACACTGATTTGGAAAAATATGGTATTATTTCATGATGTTAGTTCATTATCAACGTTTGAAACCTGGCAGCTAAACGCCCCTGTCAGATGTTTACTCCAGGTATTAGTAAGTGTGATCTTGTGTTCCTTGCACGCTCATGGACATGGATAAAATGCAGAGCTATGTGCTTTACATACTCCCTCCCCTCAGCATTTCATTAAAAACAGGAAGACAAGCATAAGCTACAGTCACTATATGCACATACGCATCGATGCCTACGTTCTTCCCTGTCAAGCATGTCTCTAGTGCTGAAAACGAATGTTTCTTTAGGGACAAAAAATATATATATTTCTGTGCTTAAATATGACTTTTTAACTTATTTGAAGTGTTTGTAATGAATTTTATGAAATTTAAGTTTATTACAGCAACATTTATAAGAATATTTGGTGAAAATTTACACTGATATCCTTCAGCTATTGAAATACCAGTCTGCTCTACTGTTTCGTATTGTGCAGTTATCACAGCACTTAGATTCAGTTGTTACACCTGCAGCTACAGAAACACAGGCGCAGCTCTGTGATGTCTTGTTGATGTTAGGAATCCTCTGTTATATGACGAGGGCATTTCTTCTCTGTGGTACTCACCCCAAAACCCATAAGCCCAGTCTTATCTTGAGAGAACTAAAGACACATTTAGCTTGGAGATATTCTACCGGATAAGGTAGTCTTCAAACCCTCCCGGTCAGAAGAAGTGAAGGAGTGCTGAGAAACCGTCACAGATGAGAGGAGACTGGGGAGACAGACAGCTGAGCCAATGTGGCGGCTTGGATCGGACTCGGGACTGGAACAGGAAGAGGACGCTAATGGGGCTAACTGGTGAAATCCAAATAAATCTGCATCATTAACCTTGTCAACAAAAAAAGGACAGATGTTAAACTAGACGTTTACTGGTGAAAATACTGTCATTCTCCTTAACCTTCCCTAAGCTTTTGAGAAACTTATCTTTATCATTTCATGATTCATGTTTACGGTGGAGCATATTTTTCAAAAGGCTATAATGACCCAGTTGGCCATGACACAATATACCCTTTAAAATAACTCTAGCATCACAATAGACGTAGACAATGGTGCTGCTGGCTTAGGATTTACACCCTCTCCTATACACAAAAATTGAATTGCCATCATGTCTCTCTTTGAGAAAGAGCCCATCTGCCTCTCTCTGAGACATGTGCACACCCTAGGAGGCAGGCGTTTTACTAGATAAAGACTTGCCATGAAGGTGCCAGGGTACCCAGGACACGGGCCCGGCTCAGCCTGCTCAGCAACAACGCAAAGCCCGGATGCCTTCCGTTCAGCGTCAAGGAGATGCACTTGCGTGGCGAGCTCCGCTCCGCCTCTGACCCAGTCAACTGCAGAGCGTCAGGCAGGAGTGTGCTGGGACCACCCTTCCTTCCCACCAGCGGTTCCCAAGCACGGCCTCTGAACCAGCAGCGTCTGCGTCACCCGGGAACCCCGTCACGTGCAGGGTTAAGAACCTCTGAATCGCAGCCTCTGTAGGGTAAGCCCAGCCATCTGTGCTCTGACGAAGCCCACAGGGGCTCCCGCAGCACGCTCGAAGGTGGATCCAGCCTTCACCACTCGCGACAGCCGCTCGGTGCGACAACAGCTTTCCGCCACCAGCACAGACAGCCATGCAGTCTCACCGCTGTCTCTTATACACATCTAGATGTGTATAAGAGACAGGTCCATCTCCANGGCTCCCGCAGCACGCTCGAAGGTGGATCCAGCCTTCACCACTCGCGACAGCCGCTCGGTGCGACAACAGCTTTCCGCCACCAGCACAGACAGCCATGCAGTCTTACCGCTGCGGCTGACAAAGCGTGACTACTGGTCAAGTCCTGAGCTCCTGTTGTCTATAGCCTTTCTTACTTTCTTCCTCTTCTATTTCACCACTAAGTGACAGTGAAAGTCGCTCAGTCGTGTCCGACTCTTTGCAACCCCGTGGACCACACAGTCCATGGAATTCTCCAGGCCAGAAGACTGGAGTGCATAGCCATCCCCTTCTCCAGGGGATCTTCCCAACCCAGGGATCGAACCCAGATCTCCCCAATTGCAGGCAGATTCTTTACCGGCTGAGCCAGCAGGGAAGCCCCTTTTTACCACTAAAGTGACTGAAAATGTCCCAGGTTTGGGTACTACAGCCATAACATTAAGACTTGGAGACACTGTTAAACAGAAGAAGAACAAAGACAAATTCCAGCTTAAAAAATTAACCCAAAGATGCAGTCAGTTATACGGCTATAGTTAAGCCAAAAACTCACCCTGTGTGAATACGAGCTCATCATTCTGGGGAGGGTTCCTCTCTGTTCAAACTGGGGTTTCACAAAGCATTTGCCACTGGCCAAAACAACTAAGCCAGCACCATGCCATTCGCTGAGTGTGAAAGCGCTGGATGCAGCTGACCAGGGCATACGCTGCTGTTAGAAGCACTTGTTTGGTTCACTGTGACAGTCCAATTACCCAAATTTCTTCTCTCAACATCTATCTCTCCCCTCTCTCTCGCCTATTCAGAATGGCCAGTCACCCGCCCTATTTGGCAAAGTCCTCCCTTATCAGGCCCAGGATGACAGCTTCTTCTCTGTAGGGTCTTTCTCTAACAGCGACTNAAGGGCCTCCCTCCAAGTAGTCAGGTCCCCTCTGGAGACAGGGATTCACTGCAGCTGTCAGTGTAGTCTCTGTGGATACGTCTCTGTTTCTCCCCTTTCGGGTGGGCTTTGACACTTTCCATCCCTTGTTATAGGTCAGGTTGGTCAGATTTCCTGAAGAATACCAGGTCATGTGCTTGTAAATATTGCCTCAGTGCTTCAAGGGTGGGCTGGGATCAAAATGGGTAGCCTGATGAGTTAGCATACCACTGATTTCATGAAATTGAGTGAGACTGGGACTCCAGAAGGGTGCTGACATGCTGATTGAGGGGGACACCCACTCCCATTAGACAGAGGATCATTGCAGGCCTCTGGTGTGCAACAACACTGCCAATTTGAGATACATGTATGGGCTGGTATGTCAGTTCTCACCCATTCGTCCTCTGACCACTCTCCTTCTCTGGTTTAGCCAAAGGCAGTGGCAAGGGGCCTCCATGCTATGTGTCCCTTGCCGGGGTACCCAGAACACTCGCTCCAACCCCCGGAAAGGCTACATGTCACAAGTCACAAAGTTCTATGAGGCTGCCACACCTATCTCCTGTTTTTCTCATGCCTGATTAATGTGGTGATGGTGTCCTATCTTAGAATAGTCTTAGGCCCTTCTGGGAATGCTCAAATGCTCAGTTCAGTCCAGCCACTCAGTCATGTCTGACTCCCTGGGACCCCAAGGACTGTACCATGCCAGGCCTCCCTGCCCATCACCAACTCCCAGAGTTTACCCAATCTTGTGTCCATTGAGTCAGTGATGCCATCCAACCATCTCATCCTCTGTCGTCCCCTTCTCCTCTCACATCCAATCATTCNTGTCTGACTCTTTGAGACCCCATGGACTGTAGCCTACCAGGCTCCTCTGTCCATGGGATTTCCCAGGCAAGAATACTGGAGTGTGTTGTCATTTCCTTCTGCAGGGGATCTTCCAAAGTCAGGGATCAAACCCACATCTCCTGCATTGGCAGGCAGTCTTCACCGTCTGAGTCACAAGGGAAGCCCCTCTGTTAGGGAGTTCAGTTCAGTTCAGTTTAGTCGTTCAGTTGTGTCTGACTCCTTGTGACCCCATGAACCGCAGCAGGCCAGGCCTCCCTGTCCATCACGAACTCCCGGAGTTCACTCAAACCCATGTCCATCGAATCGGTGATGCTATTCAACCATCTCATCCTCTGTCATCCCCTTCTCCTCCTGCCTTCAATCTTTCCCAGAATCAGGGTCTTTTCCAGTGAGTCAGCTCTTCGCATCAGGTGGCCAAAGTATTGGAGTTTCAGCTTCAATATCAGTCCTTCCAAAGAACACCCAGGACTGATCTCCTTCAGAATGGACTGGTTGGATCTCCTTGTAGTCCAAGGGACTCTCAAGTGTCTTCTCCAACAACACAGTTCAAAAGCATCAACTCTTTGGCATTCAGGTTTCTTCACAGTCCAACTCTCACATCCATACATGACCATAGGAAAAATCACAGCTTTGACTAGATGGACTATTGTTGGCAAAGTAATGTCTCTGCTTTTGAATATGCTGTCTAGGTTGGTCATAACTTTCCTTCCAAGGAGTAAGCATCTTTTAATTTCCTGGCCACAGTCACCATCTGCAGTGATTTTGGAGCCCAGAAAAATAAAGTCAGCCACTGTTTCCACTGTTTCCCCATCTATTTGCCATGAAGTGATGGGACCAGATGCCATGATCTTCGTTTTCTGAATGTTGAGCTTTAAGCCAACTTTTTCACTTTCCTGTTTCACTTTCATCAAGAAGCTTTTTAGCTCCTCTTCACTTTCTGCCATAAGGGTGGTGTCATCTGCATATCTGAGGTTACTGATATTTCTTCTGGCAATTTTGATTCCAGCTTGTGCTTCCTTCAGCCCAGCGTTTCTCATGAAGTATTCTGCATAAAAGTTAAATAAGCAGGGTGCCAATATACAGCCTTGACATACTCCTTTTCCTATCTGGAACCAGTCTGTTAGGGAGAGCCACAACTTAAATTGCATCCCTGGAAATGGATCCTTAAATGAAGCACTGCATGTTGCATATGAGTGAGGGTCTTTAAAGAAAACATCTTTCTTAAAGTAGACTGGCATAACAAGGTTATTTATGGCTAGCAAAAAATGTAAGGTATTTCAGGCAAAGACTGTTCCTGAATGATGTAGTAGGCAGACTTCAGGAAAGCACTTGAAGCCAGAGAGGACCAATTCCCATGATTATAAACCACATCTCAGAGCGTGGAAAAGCTCCCAGCAAACAATGGACTTTTGTACCTAACATTTTCAGACAGCTTTATCAGTTTATTA
Source organism: Oreotragus oreotragus (assembly GCA_006410675.1). Classification (NCBI taxonomy): domain Eukaryota; kingdom Metazoa; phylum Chordata; class Mammalia; order Artiodactyla; family Bovidae; genus Oreotragus; species Oreotragus oreotragus. The sequence continues at coordinate 586,173 of SJYX01017507.1, read as the reverse complement.
GCAATAATGGAAAGAATGTATACTTTGTGATAAACTGACTTGGAAACTCAAGAATAACCTGTTGCCCTCCCTGCCCTCCAAGGTACCAGCTCTTTGATGTTTGCTCAGCTGTCTCTTCCAATGAAGTACATTTCCTGTAGTCTGCTGCCGGCTCCTCCGTGTCTCTCACCTCTCTCACTGACAGTCAGTGTTTCCCTGACTGAGTTACCTGGGGATCTTGTTAATGTGCACATGTACACCCGGAGAAGTGATTAAAATGCAGATTCTAATTCAGGGATGCTGCAGCTCCAAAGCAGGATCCAAGACTCCATTTCTAACAAGCTCCCCGTCAGGGCTATGCTGTTAACCTATGGACATACTCTGGGCGCCAGAGAGTCCGGGACACGTCTCTTGCCATTTACACACATAGGCCTTGCTGGCTTCAAGTTTCATTTGAGATACTGGGTCCTCTGAGCAGGCTTTCCAAAGCCGCACATGGTTCCTGGACATCCCCTGAAGGAGCAGTAGTCACGTTATATTGCAATTATCCATTTGTTCGTCTGAGTCCTACCTGTCTTTGTCACCCAGTACCTACGAGAATATGCCTACCTACAGTAGGATCAATGCATATATGTTTAATTAATAAATGGCTCATTATTTTAATGTACAATTCAAAATTGTACCTTAGTAATATTATAAAGTAAACTTACAAGTAATGGACTTTCAAGCTGTGAATGTTAAATTATAAATGCCAAGGGATCTGCTAAAACAAAGGCAAGTGGGGTGTGAGCAAGTCTCACTGGTATGACTATTACAAACTCCACACAGCTACAACACAAACATGGTCCACTCCATGTCTCTGAATCCTAGCAATGTCCCGGAGATTAGCTGGAAACACAGAAGTTGTCGGGTCCAGAAGTACTAGTCAAGACTTGGTATTTTAACAAGATTCCCCAAAGGTTCATCTGGTAAAGGTAAACGGAACCCACTATAATTCCCTGTTTCGGCTCTGTTTTCCATCGGGCACACGCTACAACTTCTAAGGGGCACACAGGAGACCTCTGTGCTGTCTTCCCTAGGTCAGAGGCCAAGCTGACTAAAAACCCACTAGGAAGCGCCACTAGAAACAGAAGCCATCTGTGAACGGAATCAATCAAAAAGCAAACTGAGAATAAACTCAAAAGCACTTTAAAGACATTGGGGAGAAGCTACGTATTAACTGATGATCAAAAATCCTGTTTTATAAAACAGACTTTGCATCTAACATCAAATGCTTCCTAAGCGACAGTATTTAAAAAAAAAAAAAAAAAACAGAAAAAAGGTGTATTTTTAAATTTTTTACTCAGCTACTAAAGCACCAAAACATGCTTGGTCTTTACTTTCTGCATAACTAACTTTGATGTAAATTAGCAAATAAGGAACATGAATATTCATTCTCTTATCAAACTTCTAAAGGAATTCCTTTCGAAGAGTTTTAAAAATAGTTAATTAGAATATAAGTGAACATTCCCTCCTCTACTATTTATGACTAGAAATAAATACAGTCTGTTGAGTAGCAAGTTCTAAGTATTCACTAATAAAATGCATAATTAAAGAAAATCTAGAAAATCAATAACTATACAAGACACTCTTATGAAATGACCAGAAGAAAACTTAAAATGAATTTGAGCATAAATTTAAACTTTAAAAGCCAAGTAATTATGCCAGAGTTCTTTCTCTCGCTTTTTTTTTTTTTTTTTTTTTGCAGGATGTTAATAAGAATTTGAAAATTCATTACTATGTAGGTCATTCTTAAAATATACTTCAATGGGGTTTTTTAAGGAACAAAATGTCTTGCCTCTGGATTCAATCTTGTTAAAAGAATATTCAACAATAACTCAATTCAACATCCAGTTCTCATTGCAGACTAGTTCTTCACACTTCTTCTTTTCATTCGTCACAAACCATTAAAATACCTTCAGTCCTTTAATAAAGCTAATCATAATACAGTAATTACATGAATCATGCTTTGATTTGAAGAAATCCAAACCCACTGATAGTTTGACAATAGAGTGAATATACTTTGAAATAAAGACATGAGTTTGCTTAAGTTCTTTTTTCCTAATTCAAACAAGAGTTTGCCACTGTGATCCAGCTTGACTTCATCTCAAAACCACACAGAAAAGACCACAGCTAAATTCTGCCTGATGGTAAGAGTGTAACAGGAGGATAAGTGCTTCTGGGAGTTACAGGAGATGTGCCTTCCCCACTTTCCTATGATTATGGAATTAAAACTAGGTTTTCGCCAAATGGATTAAATCCAGTCAACAAATATTTAGTGAACAATTATGTACCAACTGTGCTGCAAGGATAAATAATAAAGACCTGGAGCTAATTTTACATAACACATTAATTCTAAGTCAATAATTATGCATAAGACAGACGAAAAACATACACAACTTAAAAGTCAGTTCAGAATGCCTAGGAAGATGATTCAATTTATGGAAAAAGAAAAATCCAGACATCATCTTTAAAATTCTTGCAAGTGAAAGTATTTGTCCCTCAGTTGTGTTCCACTCTTTGCGACCCTGTGGACTGTAGCCCTCCAGGCTCCTCCGTCCATGGGATTCTCCTTGCAAGAATACAGGAGCGGGTTGCCACTTCCTTCTCCCAGGGATCTTCCCAAACCAGGTATCGAACCCAGGTCTCCTACATTGCAGGTAGATTCTTTATTGTCTGAGCCACCAGGAAAGCCCTTTAAATTCTTAATTTTATACTAATAATTTTCATCACTTTGGCATGACCCAAGTCCAGATCAAGGATAGTTAATTCCATTGTCTTCTTTAAAAACCAAGATGATGCTACTGGATGGCATATGCTTGGACCCATTTTTCAAATAGTGCCCCAATTCAACTTTTAACGACCAAAAGGTCTGGTCTGTGTGGTAGAACTGAGATAGCTGATGACAAGAATGGGTGGAAGCTGAGGCATGAAGAACAACAATAAACCTACCCTGATCCTATTTGCCCAAATGCCAGTCTAGCCCCTCCTCTACACCAGGTGCTTAATGAGCATCAATTCAGAAATTAGAGCATATCTCCAAACTTTGCTTTCCATGTTCAATACTAAGCAAATCTATCCAGATAACTTAAATTCATAAAACCATAGTAATATAAATGGGGAAACATATTTGAGAACACTCCTCTAAATTTTGGGATTCTTTTAACCTCTGTGCTTTTGGGACAGCACTCCAAAACATCACTATACACATCAACCCACTCTTCTCCCACTCCTCAGAAAGTTATAATTTGCTTTCTAATTACTTACATTTTAAAATTACATAAGGAAAAGTCTCATCTATCAGTTATATCATTTTATCTCCATAGATCATACCATCCAAAAGAATGTCACTAATAAGGTAATCTTTGGAATACTCTCCTTTTTCTTTGACTAGATAATTATTTTTTAATTAATTTTTTTACTGAAGGATAACTGCTTTACCGAATTTTGTTGCCGTCAAACCCCAACAAGACTCAGCCACAGGTATACATAAATCCCGTCCCTTTTGAATCTCCCTTCCATTTCCCGTCCCATCCCACCCCTCTAGGTTGACACAGAGCTCCGGTTTGACTTTCCTGAGCCATACAGCAAATTCCCTTGGCTATCTGTTTTACATACGGTAATGTAAGTTTCTGTGTTACTCTTATAGTTTCCTTTTAAAAAAAGCCTCATTTTACACTTGGAAGGTAATGGCAGAGTTGGATTTAATGTATAATTTTTAAAAACGTACATTTAAAAGTACCAGCCATCAGCAAAGACTTGAAATATAGAAACAGGTCTTCTTTGAGCCCAGCTTCTCCTCATGTTATCCATCTCTGCAGTCTTCTCTGATAGACTGTACTGCTGCGTGCCATTCCAGCTTCCTCTCTGCTCTGCTAAACGCAGGAATGCTCCTGTGACGCTTCAGCCAGTGAGATGGAACTGTAAGCAGTCTGTCTCTTTTGAGCTGGACTTTTATGAGCCAGAGTATGGTATTCTGTCTCGTTTCTTTCTGCCACAAGACTGACAATGTTCTAAGCAGCGACTGTTCTGGCAGACTGAAGTCTGGATTGAAAATGCATGACAGAGGCACTGTCAATCCACAACGACATATACTGTTAGCAAGAAAGAAACCTCTAGGAGGTGTCGTTGTTGTAAGTCACTGCCATTTGGGGATGTTTATTAACTCAGCATAACCTGATCTATCCTGATGGATACTGCCTACTTACCTCCCAAGTCCGATTTTATACTCCCAGTGCTATGGCAAGGATATTTTTACTCTCCCGAAAAAAAAAAAAAAATACAGTAAGCAAGACGTTGGAAAACCATTTTACTCAAGTAAAAAGCTTCCCTGGTAGCTTAGTGGTAAAGAATTTGCCTGCAAGGGAGGAGATATGGGTTCAATCCCTGGGTCAGGAAGATCCCCTGAAGAGGAAATGGTAACCCACTCCAGTATTCTCACCAGGGAAATCCCATGCACAAAGGTGTCTGGTGGGCTACAGTCCATGGGGCCGCAAAGAATCACACATGGTTCCCTGGTGGCTCAGAGGTTAAAGCGTCTGCCTCTAATGTGGGAGACCTGGGTTCGATCCCTGGGTCAGGAAGATCCCCTGGAGAAGGAAATGGCAGTCCACTCCAGTATTCTTGCCTGGAGAATCCCATGGACGGAGGAGCCTAGTAGGTTACAGTCCATGGGGTCGCAAAGAGTTGGACACGACTGAGCGACTTCACCTCCTCACCTCACCTGACTTAGTGACTAAACACACACGTGCACACCCTCATGTACAGCAGTGTGAGGTAGGCAGAATTTGAGCCCTAATGAGCATCGAGGATTAAAGACAGAAGTTGCTCCTAGAAAACTGCCTGTCTACCAGAAATGGTAAAAAGAACTAAATATTCTAGTTGGGCCAGAATAGTTGAAGACAGATAGTTTTAAGGCTTCTATTCATAAAGGCGGTTGCTCTAAAGTACCTTCATGTTTATTTCAAATCCCATTGCTGAAATCTTTAATCTGAATTTAGCATTATGGGCAGCATTCCAGACAAATGAGATTTATATGGATGACTAAATAGGCATACAAGATTACTCTATTGGTCTAAACAAATCAATCTTATTATGGAATTATAGGTCACCATTTAGAAACTACAGGTTCTAAAATTCATTAATTTATCCTAAAAATGCATTTTAGGAAACAAATTTTATTCTTCTGAAGCATTTATGGGATATCATTTCATGAGTATAGCAAATCTCTTAAATTCTAAAAAATATTACAAGGCAAAGTTTAAAATTTAATTTCACAAAGAAACAATTTTGGAAGAAGTAAGAAGGATTGAAAATGATCACTTTCAATTTCTTTAATTTTCACTCTGTCCATGCAGAATCAAGCCTAATAAGAGTCTCCATACATATGTGTGTATATGTATTAGTAGCTCAATTGTGTCCACCTCTTTGCGACCCCATGGATTGCAGCCTCCCAGGCCCCTCTGTCCGTGGGGTTCTCCAAGCAAGAATCCTGGAGTGGGTTGCCATTCCCTTCTCCAAGGAATCTTCCCGACCCAGGGATTGAACCCAGGTCTCCTGCATTGCAGGCAGATTCTTTACCATCTGAGCCACCAGGGAAGTCCCTTCTTTACATATGTCCCTGCAATAAAATGCATCTGTACTTAATAATGCTGATGATCTCCTACATTAATAGTTACACATGTATCAAATACTGACCTAGTAACAAAACAAAAATGAAGATGCATCTTGCATTGTCTCTGCTTATCTAGAGACCAGTATCTCTGAGCTACCTTAATAGCAACTGATGGTCAAACAGTCTCTAACGTGCCACATCCTTTGTCCCGCTCTTCGCGTCCGGGGGTAGCCCAGCCATCTCCCCTTCAGTGTCGGGACTTGCTTCCAAAGAACAGAAGAGGACGAAGGTGACAGCTGTCATTTTCATGATGACGTTGCATAAGACTGTAACGTCCGTCTTGCTGAGAAAATGTCCTCTTGCTGTCTTTCAAGAAGCAAGATGCCAGGCTGTGGACGAGCTGAGGGAGGGCCACCTGGCAAAGACCCAAAGGCAGCATCCCACCGATGAGCACTGAGTACCCCAGGTCCAGAGTCTGCAAGGCACGAATGCCACCAACCACAACGCGGGCTTGGAGTCTGACCTTCCCTATTAAAGTCTCAGTGGAGACCCCAGCTCTGGCTCACACACCGATCGCAGACTTGCTGAGGACATACCAAAACCATGTCAGAATCTGACCTGCAGATACTGAGAGATAATATACATGCATTGTTTTAAGTCTTTAAGTCTGTGCTATTTGTTACAGAGCAATAACTAATACAGTGGAAATTCTCAAGTTTGGGGGTTGTTTTTTGTTTGTTTGCAAACCAAAGATAAATAAACTTGAGCTGCTTCACTTTAAACTTTAAAAAGAAGTCAAATACAATATTATTTCAGTTTTGAAACTATCCATGAAAACTGGTAAGCATCTCACTGAATAAAATGCTTGGTAAATGATGCATGTGAGAGTTGGACCATAAAGAAGGCTGAGCACCACAAAACTGATGTTTTTGAATCGCGGTGATGGAGAAGATTCTTGGGAGTCCCTTGGACTGCAAGGAGATCAAAGTAGTCCATCCTAAAGAAAATCAACCCTGAATATTCATTGGAAGGACTGATGCTGAAGCTGAAGCTCCAATACTTTGGCCACCTGATGCAAAGAGGCAACTCATTGGAAAAGACCCTGATGCTGGGAAAGACTGAGGGCAGGAGGAGAGGGGGCTACAGAGGATGAGATGGTTGGATGGCATCAGTGGACATGAGTTTGAGCAAGCTTAGGGAAATAGTGAAGGACAGGGAAGCCTGGTGTGCTTGCTGCAGCCCATGGGGTCACAAAGAATTGGACATGACTTGGCAGCTGAACAATGGAGGCACCAAAATGGTGGCTGGTGCCTTCCTTCAGGACGACTGGCCGCCTCTTCCTTCTCTACCCAGCATTCAGATCCTTGCTTCCGATCAGCCACTTGCTCCTGATCACACCAAGCCTAGTTCTCTCTCTTGATTTCTGGCTTTTAACTCTTCCCCAAATATTCCAGATAAATTGAATGTGAAAACTTGTGCAAATGATGTTTAGAAAATTCCAAAGATATGGCTCGTAGATGCATGATACAAGAAGTGATGATTTTAATATGTGAGTGAAAATGTAACTACTTCCTCTTAAGAAACAGTAAAAACTTGTGGCTAAGAGAGAATATCATAATAATCAACCACTTGAAAACAATTTAGGTCATAAATGCAAAATAAATTATTCCGTTTCAAGTGGGCTAGCTCACTATCAGTTCAGTTCACTTCAGTCATTCAGTCCTATCCGACTCTTTGTGACCCCATGGACAGTTCACTATAAATATATAGTTCACTATAACTTGTTAGTCTTAAAAAAAATTGAAACATGAGGATTTCAACTGAATATTCTAGATAATGCAAAAATTTCAGCAGACACATTTTGACACTTTAATGATGTGGATGGTTATACTAGCTTCCACCTGACCTTCCAGAGATGGACACACAGTGAGACACACTGGGTGACCTAGTGAAGGCAAGAAGCAGCTCTTTGGAGACGACTGTGCCCAGTCTCTCTGTGGCTCTGTCCATGTGCAGCCTCCAAGTGCATCTTTTCAGTCGTGCTGCATGCGACCTGCTCACAGGCATCGTATCTTAACACCACACACATCAAAAATGACCTGGCCACAAGGGTCAGTGCATGAATATGGGTTACAAAGTGAATCACATGAGCTGCCAGGAGAACATGTCACAAGAGCAAGTTCAACTTACCAGCACTGCTAACCAGAGAGGCGAAAAATGCAACAATGCCTATGAGACCACGTAGGTTTCTTTTGTTTCAGTGCTCGTTAGTTTCATTCAATGAAACCTCTCGCTTAATGGAGAATCAGTCATTCAACAACTATTATCGAACACAGTCCCATGATCTACTGTTGCATAACAAACCAGGAAAATGCAGTATAAAACGGCAACTACTTTATTACAGCTAGGATTCTTTGCCTCAGGATATCAGACATCACATAGAAGGCAGCTTTTCCGTCCTCTGAAGTGTCTGGTGCCTGGAGAGGATTTGAAGGGCCCGTGGTGACCTAAATGGCTGGGCGGAGGGCTCATCTGGAGGCTTCACTCACATGTGTGGCACCTGGCCTGGGACAACGCAAAGGCTGGGCTCAATCGAGACCATCCACAAGACAGCCTACCCGTGGTCTTTCTATGTGGCTTTTCCTTACTGGATGGCGGTCTTGGGTTCACTGGCAGCCCAAAGCTTCAAGAGTACGTGTCCCAGCAAACAAGGAAGAAACTGCATAACCTTGTATCACCTACCTTGGAAGTCACGGAGCATATTCCTGTACCGGTCTTTTGAATGAAGCAGTCATAATAAGCATATCCAGATTCAGAGGGAGGGCACCCTCTCAGGTGGAGAAGCATCAAAGAATCTGCCTCAATGTTTTATAACCCTCACAAGCTCAGGTTTTCTTTCTTTTCTTCTTTAAAAATGATCACACAAAAAATAGGAAAAAGTCGTAATTCCTAGCTTGAAGGGGCATCTCAAAATCTAACAGGAGAAACAAATGGGCAAGTACATATGTATGAAGTCAATTTCATGGATTTATCATGTAAACCATCCACACGCTGCTAGAAACTGTCTTCATATCAGGACTGGTTCTATACTATAGCAATGTAACAGAAAACAAATATAATTGTCAAGAGTTTTAAGTAAAAGTCTTATGCAAAATGGAGATAGTTATCACACCTACTTCAGAGAATTAAACAAATCGGGTCTAGCACCAAGACTAGGTGCTAATTGTAAAGCACGCACACACAGGATCTTAACAGGGGAGAAAACTGTCCTCCAACTTGGGGCCTAGCTTTGCTGCCTACCCATGAATCGAACCAAAATTTAAAAAGCAAAATTAATATTTACCAAGATAGAGAAATAGCTTTTCATCATTTTTTCCCTATACTTGCGTTGTTGACTGATTAACAAACTTTCTTCATCACAGGACCAGAGCAGTCACTATACTTATATCTGTTTCTATAGGAGTAATACAAAAAGCCCCTGAATATCCATCAGGGATTCAGCTTCTTCCTTGTCATACTGCTAACACTCTAGGTCATTCCATGCTGTGAAATGATACGGAAATGCTAGGAAAGTGATTTTTTTAAGCCACAGTGCCAGTTTACCAAATTATAATAAATATATAACTTAACAGACTGCATTAGTAATATTGGCATAATTAGCATACATTTTTCTCCCCACAGGCTATTGATTTTTTTTAAGCTATTGATTTTTTTTAAAACAGTTTTGAATTATGAAAAGAATTAAACGTATAGAGAATTTGAAAGACTAATAACACCCATATAATCATAACATAGATTTGGCAAATGTTGCCATAATTATTATACTTTTATATTTTCAGCCGAACTACATCAAAGCAACTCACAGATGTCACAATGCTCTCCTTAAGTGGAAAGTGATATTTTAAAACATTTCTCTGTGGGTTACTTAAAGTTTTGGAACTATCTGATCTGTCTAGGTGATTTCTCAGATGAAATAACCATTGTAAAGTTGTATCTTTCCAGTCTCTTAAAATTCATAAAATAATCAGAACTAAACAATGATATATTTTCCTAAATTTGAAAAAAAAAAAAAACCACTGATTTTTTTTAATTGCTTTTCTGAAAAGGTTCAGAGATGAATAGTTATTTCTTTCTTTAAGTGGCCAGATTAAGGAAACACATCCCCACTGCAAGCTATGGAATAATTACACTGCTGTTTATCACTTTTGAAACCCATAATTACCCATAAAGAAGCATGTACAAATAAAATACTGTGTTTATATTTGCCATATAAAAAGCTCTCTTGTTAAGCAACAAAGATATCAAACACCATATTTTATGAAATTAGTATTTTGTAATTATTTGACTTAGGGCCGATTGTATTTTTAAGAGGGAAAGAATGAATTTATAAGCAAGTTAGAAGAAATAATTTCATGTTGAAATTGCAGCACTGTCATGATTTCAAAGCTCTAAGTGAAATCTAATTTCCATTTACAGGTTGAAAGTGAGACCACTTGAAAAGAAATATTTGTTACCAAGTTGTTTTTTTTTTTAGTAGCAGATTATGAATACAACAGCTTTTAGCTTGAGAGATTTACATGTCTTTTAATCTTGTTCTCATTAACAAGTACCTAGAAAAAGAAAATCAAATATTCTCCTGGATTTTCCCTCATATTCCTTCCTTCTCTTACGTTAGTTAAGTATCCTGTTTATATATAAATTGCTTACATTTTTTTCACGTCCATATATGAGTCACACATGATGAAGCATCTGATTATTTATTCTTTTTTTAACTAGGTGCACTGTGGGATATCTTTTATCTCAGTGCCTAAATTACTATTGCCATATAATAATAGTGCTCAAATTATCTAAGAACAGTTACCACTAAAGATCTGTTTTTAAAAGGAAATATTCATTCGTCCTTATACTATTTTTTTTTTGCTATAGAGCACCAAAAACTGTATGACAAACTACATTCCCAGAGGCGATGATTACAAATTAGGTTATTAAAATGTTCTTTATGCAGCATCCTTTAATACATCTGGATGGCAACGAAGATTAAAATAACCACTGTGATCACTCTGAGAAAATGGGTGTGTTCTCTTCAGGCCTGACACTTTTGGCCCTTCTGATCCACCTGCTGAAATCCAAAGCAAGCACTGGCAGCCCTGAGCACGGCCCTTCACCATCAACTGGAGAAATCAGAGGAACTGAGCTGAACAGCCTCTTGGGAAATTCTCTTTAATAATTTACTACATTAAATGCATCACATATTGTCACAGTAGAAAAAGACGAAGAAAGAAAAACAACGGGAGAATAATAGGCTCAGGGTCATACAAAACAGCCCAGAATGGAGACCACATTACACAGACAGAAATAAATTCTGACCATCAGTCACACAGGAAGTGGGGACCTCCACTGACCGCTGTGTGTTGCCTTTGGTCTCTCTGCAGCCAGTCACACAGGAAGTGGGGAGTCGGGACTCCATTAACCATCATGTGTTGCCTTTTTCTCTGCAGCACCTTCACCTGGTCACGTGTATGTCAAATGTCAGGCCATTAAGATAAACTAATATATTTAGATGAAGGGAAAATGTTTTTCTCTAAGCAATATCTACGCGTACGTGTTTCCTGCATTACAGGCGGATTCTTTACCTGCTGAGCTATCAGGGAAGCTCAGACAATATCTATCAAGAGTTAACTCTTCTATAGTTCATTTACAACAAAATCTAGTCTTGACTTGAAGAAAGAAAAGTAAGCTGGTGAGTGCCTTTAGCTATATTGTTTTCATTTTATTAATATAAACAAGTGGTAAAGAAATGCAAATTTGTACTACTGAGCTTTCGCATTTATCTGTTCAAAGTGGGTATTGTGGAAAAACTTAAACATCCATCTAATTAGAGTGCAATACTGGAGAAACTGTAATACAGAACCTAACTTGTACCTCAGCTGGTAAAGAATTTGCCTGCAATGAGGGAGACCCAGGTTCGACCCCTGGGTTGGGAAGATCCCCCGGAGAAGGAAATGGCAACCCACTCCAGCATTCTTGCCTGGAGAATCCCATGGACAGAGAGGCCTGGCGGGCTGCAGTCCTTAGGGTCACAAGAGTCGGACACAACTTAGCTACTAACCCACCACCAATGGTCAATGAACTTCGAGCTGGGCGCATTTGCCATGCTGCCGTCTGGACAGCACAACTGGGGCAAAGCCCAGCCTCTCTGTCCATGTTAAAACTGACTCTTTATCAGGGCCTTTTAAAGTCTCTACCTTTATGAAATAATTGAGGATTATCAAAAATCAACTCCGCTGCCCTCAGGGAACCATTTTAGATTTTTGTTGTGAAAAGTTCAAGCACTTAATAATGTATGAAACATAAAATTACAGATTTGAGACTTAAAATATTCAAGGATCTTGTTAACTTTTTCCAGATTTTTAAGTTATTTGGAAATAAATTATTTCTCAAAGACTAAATGAACAAAAAGAGTTCAGTCACTTTTAATATGCTCGCTCTTGTCAAAAATTATTTAGATAAATAACTGCTTTGACTTCTTATAGGTGAAGCAGCATATACACGGTTGGCCCATTCTATCCATTAAGTCATATGATCAAAAAAATACAAGGACCTAAAGATTGAATCATTTATTTTAATAGTTTTAAATAGCCAATTAATCGAATAGAGAAATCAAGTCCATGACTGAGCAGTTTATAACTATGCCAGTTGAAAATAATCTATATTCATCAAAGAAGCCAAACTATGCTGACAAGGATTTTGTTTACTCAGACTTGAATTCCATCTCAGTGGAATTTTCAGACATATCAAATGAAAATGAAGCTTTAGTTTAAAAAGTCTATACTGAAATGATAAGGAAAGGGCTCATTTTTTTCAGAAGTGACTTCTAAATTTTCAATACATATTTAGGAAATCCAGGGGGCAGATTGAACATATCTGAAACTTGTCATAATTGCCAGCCCTCTAAAAAGCTAACCAGATGTAAGCCTCACAGCTCCACTGACAGCTAGGTCATCTGCACTTGCCTGTGGTCTTTTTCCCCACGGGACGGCACCTGGATTTTGACATGACGCCACTGCCTCAGAAAGTGCGGGTGCCCACAACTCCTTGCTTAATGGCCCATAGCGACCTGTCTCATTTTCACTAAGGAGAAGGAGAAATTCTGTTTTGTTTGTTTGTTTGTTTGTTTTTAATGGTTTAAGATTTAGATTCACCTTTTTAAAAATACTTGCTTCTCTTCAGACAGACTCTCTCACTGCTTACCTAGGGTCACTGTGACTCCCAAGATTAAATACATCACCAGTACCTTTTTAAGTGCCTCTGTGGAAAATAAGTCAAAAGTCTCCATCAGGGAGTTGATCTGCACCAGGATAGCTCTGGTCAGAAACTGATGACCGGGTCAGAAGGACAAGCTTCTCAATGCTTCCCATTAGCTCAGTGTCTAACAGTCGGGCGAGCTTTGCAGGCTGATGCCATCCTGTCTTCTCAGCGCACCCTGGATGGACAGCCGAGAGCTCCAACATCCACTATACATATATATATATTTTTTTTTTTTTTTTTCTTTTTTTTGCCCGCATGACTTGCAGGATCTCAGTTTCCCAACCAGGGATAGAGTCCAGGTCATTACAGTGAACGCCCAGAATCCTAACTACTAGGCCACCAGGAAACTCCTTCGCCAGCTACCTTTTTTATTATATACCTGTTCCTTCTCTCCTCAACGTGGATATGCAAGTATCTACATCTTGCAGGAGCTGCTGAGCAGCCATGTAAACCTAGGTGTTTCTGACTTTGAGGCCTATGCTCTTCTCCTACAGCCAGCTGCTGCAACAGAAAAACTGGATGAAAGAGTTATAATTTCTCTTATGTGCCAAAGAACTTTATATTCTATCCACTCCTGCTGTCAGCCACCCACATTCTCCCCCCTAAAAAAATTAAAAAAAAAAAAAAAAAACTAGATGAGCAATGATCTGTGGCAGAGTGAACACATTATAATAAAGTCAGAGGCCAGGAGATTAACAGCCAGATACTACCGGTTTGCGTCCTGTCTATGCCACACTTGTCTGTGAGAACTCTGGCACACTTCCTACCTTCTCTAAGCCTTAATTAACCCATTTGTCAAAGCACGACCCCCGCTTCCACACGGCAATTTGTATCAAGTTAAAGAACCTTGCTGCGCCTTTTCTGGGGGCAACTACGTACCGTTCCTGGAGCACAGCTCACAGTCCTCCAGCCTACCCCGCTCAGTCTGGCTATCTCGGCGCCCGCCACGTGGGCCTTGTCCACCAGCTCCAGTTCACATGCTGAGGCAACCTTTAACTCTACTTCCTCTCCCCCCCAGTTAAAAGCACCAAGCATGGCAGAGTGTGTAAATGGAGGGGCAGAGCGGAAAATAACAGGGGCAACCCAAACAGAACACAAAGACAAGGGAGGGGTCAGCAAAGGGCTCCAACTTTCAAAACGGAGCTTGGAGGCACAGGAGACTCTGCAGTGCCTGACGAACAACACAAAAGAATTTCTCCCAAGATTATTTTCACCCCAAGGTTTCTGGGAGATGGAGGGTTGTCCTCCCCCAAACGTTTGTACATGAAAGGGCTCAAGTCCCTTTGTGGTAATCTAAGAGGATCCACTGAGTCTAAAACCCAGCACATGTTAATTTTTAATCTGAAATAACATGGGGAAGAGTCAAGCTTTAGGAATGCAACATTTTCACCCTGAATTTTGTTTTTAGCTGAATTTTTGTTTTCTGTTTCATTCTAAAGACTCACCTTTGGTCACCTTTCCAGAGAGCAGAAGGGATGTGGACATAGTAAAATCAGGTTTATCATGCAAAATACAAAGTCTGTTTATAAAACGCTAGTAATTGACTGCTGCTTACCAGAAAATTTACATGAGACCTCAAGTGAAGCAATTTTCCTGATTTCCCCAGGGCTTTTTACCCGTGGGTTTTAATGAACTGCTTCTGCTTATTGGGCATCATCAAGCCCCAGGTTAGATACTTCAACAAGCACGGGAGTCTCGATTTCTTCCCATAACTGTCTTATGAAAGAGGTGCTAGAATCCCTATTTTAAGTAATTTGCATGATGTCATATAATTAATAAGAGATGAAACTGGGAGTTGAACCCAGTCTATCCTCAATACTTCTTATAACTATTTTACTATACTTCTCTATTAGGTTTAAAACTAATTTCTATTTTAGAACTTTCTATCAAACATACTAATATTTTTGAAGAAAACAGATAACGAGATAGCCATATTTAATTCCATGGACTCTATAAATATGTCACTGAACCCCAGGACAGCACATTTCTAAAGAAAATAATTCACAGTGACACATATAATTATTTATGATCTCATATTTACAGCTAATAATTATTTTCTATTATTTGAAAATGAATATTCTACTTTAAGCATTTTCAAGATAACAATTGTACTTATTGTCTGAAATTCCGAAATTAAAGCATTGTTCCTCTTTAAAATATAAACAACAAAACAAAGGATCTTAGCTGCACAGCACAATGTCCAAAGATAAACCCTCCCTCCTTCCCGAGAATAAGCAATAAATTAGAGCTTGTCCTCTTTTCTTTGCGATCTGGGGCCTTCACTAATTTTTTCTGAAAGTGATACTTTCAATATCATACTCCCATCTGGGTCCCAGATCAAAAACTACAAATATTCTAATGCTTATTTCATCATAAAATATTTATTCCTTTAAACTCACATCTTTCCGCCTTTTCTTTTCCCTTTTCTTTTCACCGCTGAACTTAATGAAGAATCGTTCAAACTGGTCTTTATTTCCCCAACTCCGGCTCATTCCTTAATGCATCACAATTTGACATCTCTTTCATCATTCTACTGAAGCTAGTCTTGTAAGGTTCAACAAGGCTTCATTGTCAAATGCAGTGACCTATTTCTAGGCTTCATCCTACATGCTTTTTCTGAAACATAAGACACCCTTGACTGACTCTACATCCTTCTTAAAACTCCTCCCTATATTGTTCAGATCTTCACATTCGAAGCATGCTCTCCTTTCCGTCCATCTCTGCCCCTCCCCTCCCACCTCCCCCATTCTCTCTCTGTTCTCATCCTCCTATTTTCACTCTCATTCCCTGTTTCTTCTCACTATTTCTGGTCCCTTTTCTGCCCAGACCCTTTAACGTGGCTCTTCCTCAGAATTCATCTTTCACATTCTCTCCATGTGCTCTGTTTCTGTTAAATGATCTACTCTCTACCCATCACATGTAGGGAGTAGATACCGCACCAAAGGCCCTACTTATATGATACGCTATCTACTGGACATCTCCTGATGGCATTATCTCCAAGAATGGACTCCTGTCATTTCATAAATCTCAATCCCAACGTGTTCTTCCTCCTGGATTTGCTATCTCATTACATGCATCCACATCCAGAGTATCACCTTTCCTAAAGTCTGAATCAAATTCTTCCTCTACATGGCAACTAGTAAGTTAGAACTCAAAAAAGTCTCCTGAATATTGCTTTCTTCTCCTCTCCCATAGCCACCATAGGCATTTAGAATCTTCTCTGCATGCTGGTAGCCACTAGCCACTTGGGGTTACTTAAATTTAGACTAACTGAAATGAAGTATGATTTGAAATTTAGTTTCTGACATCACTTTACCCTCTTCCAACCCATCCACATATTGCTGCCAGGGCTACATTTGCTTTGTTTGGAAAACAAACCTTCTCAAGTAAATCACTTGATTAAAATTCCACTCTGATATTATATCACATAGAGAAAAAAAAAAGAAAAAAAATATCACATAGAGGATGAGATTCAAGCCCCTAGCATGGGATACACAGTTCTTCACAACTGAGCACTAATATCTCTCCAGAGGCATATCCTCCAGCTCTTGCCATATAGCTTACTCAATGTGTAAGTGGAATTATGTCCCTCCAAATTTACACACTGAAGCCCTGACCCCTCAGTGTGACTGTATTCAGAAAGAGGGCATATAAAAGGTTAATAAAGTTTAGATAAATATTAAGATTTCTAACTATTACAGATTTCAGGCAATATGTACACAATTCTCAACTCATAAACTCAACATTTTTTAAAACACTGTGGTAAAAATTGGATGGCTTTTAAAAATGTTAAGCAAAAAGTGACTATATCTTACTAAACTTATGAATTCAGTGTAAGAACTATCACAGATTTCCAAAGTCTGCTTCCCTCCCTTCAAAACTATATCTATATCCTTCTTCTGCTCCACTCAAAATGGAAATCTAAGTGTTCTGCTGATAGTTATACCATTTATTCATACTCATAACTCCCTGTCTCTTATACACATCTAGATGTGTATAAGAGACAGCTGCAGTGCCTGACGAACAACACAAAAGAATTTCTCCCAAGATTATTTTCACCCCAAGGTTTCTGGGAGATGGAGGGTTGTCCTCCCCCAAACGTTTGTACATGAAAGGGCTCAAGTCCCTTTGTGGTAATCTAAGAGGATCCACTGAGTCTAAAACCCAGCACATGTTAATTTTTAATCTGAAATAACATGGGGAAGAGTCAAGCTTTAGGAATGCAACATTTTCACCCTGAATTNGCTTGCTGTATCATCTATAAAACACTTTTAATGACAAATGAAAAACTTTAAAGTATTTGTGGATTTATATACTTATCTCTTCACTATTCAGTATGAACCGTGGTGTTCACTGGAAGGACTGATGTTGAGGCTGAAACTCCAATACTTTGACCACCTGATGCGAAGAGCTGATGCATTTGAAAAGACCCTGATGCTGGGAAAGATTGAGGGCAGGAGAAGGGGATGACAGAGGATGAGATGGTTGGATGGCATCACTGACTCAATGGACATGAGTTTGGGTGGGCTCCGGGAGTTGATGATGGACAGGAAGGCCTGGCATGCTGCAGCTCATGGTGTCACAAAGAGTTGGACATGACTGAGAGACTGAACTGAACTGAACTGACTCAATATGAATGTAATGGTCATAATGAAGGGAGAAAAGAAAACACAATAAGATGGGGAAGTGAGCTTGATCTTTAACACTACCAGCTGTTTGACCTCGGAAGAGTTAACTTTGTGTCCTCACTTTAGTCATCTGTAAAATACGTGGTAGAACTTAAAAAGATGGCATGATTAAATGAATTAAACTAGTTCCTGACTTCTAATCAACTCTAAAACTTGTTAGCTACTACTGAAGTTTGTCCTGGCACTTAAACTTCTGAGTGACTCCAATCATTTTCTGAGAAAACCAATACTTTGTCATGATCATACATTTAAACCTTAGTTCAATTTTTTTTTCCCCAAATAAACTAAGTCAGTGAGAGTTCAGTAGGAAAGAGACTGATTATTCCTGATGGCAGTGGAGATGCAGAGAAGGAAGATTTCTGAACTCTGGGTTTCCCATGGGACACAGGCCCTGTGAGTGAAGCCTCCAGATGCCAGGAGAGGATTCAGCCAGATGAAAGCAAGAGGGCACGCTGACAGGAAGAAGAGGAAATCAAAGGGTGAGGACTCATGGTTTTGGGTAGAGCCCAATTTCCTTCTCAAGAGGGACAGAGCATCTGACATATACAATTCCCATGTATTTCTAAAGAAGTAATTATTGCATCCACCCATTCCACATACATGTAGATATACTACTACTGCTGCTAAGATCAGTAACTGAATTTAAACACTAGTAAACTTGCAATTTTTTTTGCAGGATTTTTTTTTTTTTACCACCCGTAATAGTATCTACAACTTTTTCTTTTAATAAATGACTCTATGTAGAAGCAGAGAGGGAAAATCAGCTGCTATCCTTTTAACACTTTAAACGCCCAAGAAGGAAATAGTTTCATGCATTTTACACAATACATAGTATAAATCATTAACTGTTCATTACCAAAGAAAGGCAGATGTGAATTCCTGTTTTCAGTTTTAAAGAATCTAAGGAAATTAAAACATTTTATTACTGAAATTTCATTATTTGGATTGTAATGTTTTATTGCTTATTATTTTAAGGTAAAACTGAAATTTAGCATTGCACAGCATTTCTAATCTAAACTTTTAAAGAATAAAAAAAAATAAAATGTGATGATATTACAATCCCTTCAAAACAGAACAATGATAAGATCCCTCTAAAATGAATTCCTAAATTAAGTGTGGTGGCATTCTGTGTCTACTTAGCAACTTGTCCCTTCACAATACTGTATGAATGTCAACTAGTTATTCCAGCATGATAGAAATAAGTAAAAGAGGAGATATGGCTCGTCATCATAATGGAGAAAGAACAATTTAAAAAATTAGTAATTTTCTAGGTTTAATAAATAGTTGAAGAAAGAATAAACCAAACCACATGAAATACTATGACAAGCCAAAATGTTTTCTCTTAAAACCAGTGCATACTTTTGAAAAAGTCTAAATTCTAGCCATTTATACAAGCTAAAATTAGAGACAAAGTAAGGAGGCTGAGTGAGGCTCCTCTAATCAAATAGTTGATCGTCTCACAGAGAGACAATCATCTAATTTCTGCACTCATGTACTCAGCCCATCAGTGAACAACAGAATAATGACTCAGTTCTGGCCAAAAGACAGACAATCCACAGCCAATAGGCCCATCCTTGAATGTTCTAAGTTCTGGTCTTCTCGGCACCCTTCTCTCCATGTTCTTTCCTTGGCACGTTCCCTAAACCTCACACACAGCGAGTTCGCGTGTCTCAGACTCCGTCGACCCAGCCACAGAGTATTCGCTCCCCCTTACCCCTGACCATGCCCTGTTGCCTTTACCACTTAGAAACCATGCACGTTCCTTTCTCGTCTGTTGAACCAATGAGGCTATTATGTATTACCGAGGCGCAGGACCTAAAAGGTCTTTCCACTTCGCCTGTCACTCGACCAGAACAGCGGTTCTCACCCTAGGCTGCTCGGCACCAGGGAAACTGGAAGACCCCAAGCTCATGACGCGAGTCAGGCCAATGAAATCAGAGTCTCTTCGGGCTGGGCGTGTTTTCAAAGATTCCCAGGATATTCTGCTGTAACGCCAAGGACCACTGACCTAGAGTAAATGTTAACTGATACTGAAGAAACATCTTTTCAGTGTAAGTCAACATAAAGCCAACAATGACACCTTTGGTGCCTCGTCAACGTGAGGTCAACACGGAAGACCAAGACTGAAACGGAATTGGGGAATTGAAATTGAAGCAATAGGTCAATAATGCAAACCAAAATAGTGCTGCGTTTCAAATAGCTATCTACAGATTTGTTTCTGTACACTCAATCTAGTACCAAAATACATCTTACTGCATTCTGATTTATTTGTGGGGGAGCATGAGACCAATTTGATTTTTTCCCTTATACTTTAATTCACCCTGTATATGCAGACACCAATCTCATCTAATTAAAGTGGGGGTTAAAACCAGTGTATAACAGCAATTATTAAAATTTTGTGGTTATGCCCTATATAGCTACTAATCTGACCCAGTTACAAGTCATAATTTTTTTAAAAAATCATTCCTTGGTTTATAAAGCATCCCATTTTTATATGGGGCAAAAATATTAAAAATAAAAATCTGGTCATAAAAAGTTATGACAGTGGTTTTGACCTTATAAACGGCCTTATTAATGGTTAAAGTGACCATCTGAAGGTTAGAATGTGTGATATTGCAGAGAAGTGATTCAGTTATAAAAATATGATTTGAAAATAATACAGTGGTAGAATGTAAAAGAGGTCTATTTCCAGATGTATTCCACACTCTGGATACTGTCATAATCTATACAGTAGCACTAAACTGGTTACAGCAAAATATTTTATATATAATATTTAAATGGAAAAAATTGTCAGATATTTTATTTCCTTAAAAATTATTTTAAAATATTTACAGTGTATGACATTAAAATCAATAAGAATTTTAAAATGACTTTTTGTTTAAAGTACATATTATGTCACCAAATTTTACATTCTCAAACTGCTTAATGTTTTTGAGTGGTTTCTGCAAATGATACACAAAGCTCTGAGTATCACAACTGTTACATGTGAGGAACATTAGCAGAGTATTCTTCTGATCATTGTCTGTTAAGTAAAATACGCAATATAATTTACTTTAGCACCCCACTCCAGTACTGTTGCCTGGAAAATCCCACGGACGGAGGAGCCTGGTAGGCTTCAGTCCATGGGGTCGCTAAGGGTCAGACATGACTGAACAACTTCACTTCACGTTGTTTCTCTTTCATGCATTGGAGAAGGAAATGGCAACCCACTCCAGTGTTCTTGCGAGGAGAATCCCAGGGACGGGGGAGCCTGGTGGGCTGCCATCTGTGGGGTCGCACAGAGTCAGATACGACTGAAGAGACTCAGCAGCAGCAGCAGCATAAAATTATGAAATAAAAGTATAAGAATGCATACATTCTTGACAGTATAAGGATTATAATCTATTATGAGAATTAAAATACAGTGATACAGTGATTTATATTAGACTCTAATCTCAAACTCACTTTTCCTGAGGTCTTGAGGAATAAAACTATTAGTAACAAAGGTTTACCTGTAACATGGACATTGATAAAGACTCAGCAGCAGCAGCAGCATAAAATTATGAAATAAAAGTATAAGAATGCATACATTCTTGACAGTATAAGGATTATAATCTATTATGAGAATTAAAATACAGTGATACAGTGATTTATATTAGACTCTAATCTCAAACTCACTTTTCCTGAGGTCTTGAGGAATAAAACTATTAGTAACAAAGGTTTACCTGTAACATGGACATTGATATTCCCTAAATATTTCAGTTTTATAATATGTAACTTCAAGAATGCCTAGAAGCTAAAGAATGGCATATTTTTTTAATCTTCATAAGAAAAACAACTAAGCAAAAATTAAGGCATGTTAATAATGTACATTGTAATTGTTTATGCTTGGAAGAGTGTATTTTTTAATATTGCCAGCCATCTTGAAGACTTTCACAGATTTGTCAGATTCTTGCTGTATGTCAAAAACATTATTTAGAATAAAACTGCAAAGTTCAGAGAAGAATTACTGTCATAATTTTTGCTACTTGAATGCTATAGTCTAAATGATATATGCAGAAGTTCCTGTTCTTTACCATAAATTAATTCCCAGATAAAAAATGTATATTTATTTTAAAAATTAAACCAGCTATCTCTAAGAATATTGAAAAATATTCTTGGACGTAAATGATTTCTATTATATATTGCAAATAAACCTTTACTAAAGTAAGTCCAAGCTATATTTGATCTCCAATGACTACAGGTCCAAAGCAATATGATTTGATTAAGTAAATATTAAGGGTTTTTTTTTTTTCACTGTAATGGGCCAAAAGTCCCTTAAATCAAGTTCAATAAAAATTAAATTTAATCCATTTTAATTGCATACCTATATGGAATGTGGCATTTTTTGTTTAATGGGAGCAATTATAAAACTAGAAGGCAATAATATGTCCTAACTTTAAAGTTTGGAAGTCACTATACGAATCATGTAATTATACATGGGTATTATAAAGTTAATATATTTCTTCTAAAGTATGAATTTTAATTATTTGTATAATTAATATTATAGCATATATCCTATATATAAATGTATAAATATATTAAAAACTATTGAATTAGATTTTTTTCATGAATGTATTACCAATTCTGGAAATATAATGCATTTACTTTTAATGTAGCCTAAGATTTTGTCATTAACCTTAAAATGTAGAAAATTTTGCATGGACTATATATCTTGAACATTGCCCCTGAAGATAGACATCATTTCATAAATATAAGCATGTTTGAAATAAGTAAAAGTGTTCAGAAAGAAACTCAGATACATTCTTCAAAGACCACCAATAGCATTTTAAGTCAAGTAATATACTTTGTATGTGGATGTGATCGCAGTTTTGCAGAATCACAACAAAGCTGTATGTTAAGCTAAGGATCTAATCAATAGATTTGTAAATTATCAACCAAGAACACACACTGAACACACCTCACCCCGGCACCCAAAATTTGAAACTGTGTGAAAACAGTTATCCTGGAATAAATGTCAAGTGTTTCCAGCTGACAACCAACCAACCAAAAAATAGCTCAAGGCATCACAAGTAATAAATCCTGTGTTGTGGAGATGAAAACCTCAAATGTCTGTGTTTACTATTCAGTATGAAGAAATGTTTCTAAAAGGAGTTAAGATTTTTTTTAATGTGCTTTTGTGTATCTAGCTCGCAACAACTACTTTATATGAAAACATAATCCAGAAGTAGTTCATAACATTACATATTCATTTAACCTACACTATGCCTTATAGTTATGATGATATAATTATAAAGTTGATAATTATTTCAGGTCAAGAGAAAACTCTATATTTATTTATATATACATATATGAATAGATATTTATTATGTGAATTTTCAAATAAAATAAATTTGACACACTTATTTAAGAATATTCTGTAGTCTACAATGTAGACTACCTTGTAAATACTGAGCCTATGCAAACTGAAGTAACTAGAAATTTCTAGGAGAGTTTACACTCAAGGAAGCAAGAAAATTCAAATTATTACAAGGTATCACTTTAAACATAAATATACTGAAACCTTTGCAAGTTTTTTACTGGTAGTAAAATTAGTATACAGATCCATTTCCTTGCAATTCTGAGGAAACATTATCTTGTCAAAATAAATAAGTATGCAATAAATATACTAGTCATTCATTAGTAACTTCTACCATTAAGATTAATTCCCAGGCATATGGTTAAGAAGAATATATAAAAATCTTTTAAGATCCATTTATCTAATGAAGCAGCATTCTAAATTAATGCTGCAAATGCAATATCATTATTTGCAAAGAAGATAAGTTTCTGGTCTTAAAGAATGTTGTCAAAGCAAGCTTAGTTTTAGTTTACCTTAGTTGTCAAAAGCACAACTAATCAATCCAAGCTAGAATACAGCCCTAGAACTGTGTTCAGTTTAAGCAGGAATCCCTTAAGCCAATTCTCCTGTGAAAGCATCACAAGAACCCTTTGATCCATACTGCCTTTGACCACACTTTTCCAGCAAGTGAGGCAAAGGAGGCTCGTTGTTGTGTTCCTTAGGGGAGGTTCGGGGTGTGATGAAGAGAAAGGTAGAGAGACAATATGGCGGATTATTTCTTTGAAAAGCAATACTATTTTACTGCATTAAGAAGTTACTTTTGAAACAAAACATCAAGGTTTATTGAGATTCTGCCATCATTTCTTCCCCTACTAAAAGGTCACTGCAGTATCTTCATCTTCAACGGAGCTCTTGCGCAAATCTCATTTCAGCACCATGGACAGCAACACGTCTACTAGGACAGGTGCCCATGGCCACATTTGCCATTTCTTAAGAAACTTGCATACACTATTCCTTTGTGAATCAGAAAGGTTTACTATATTCATTATTATATTCAACAGGAAGGGGCTTAACATAATATATGTTATTAATGAGTTCAGTATTTTTTAGTCATGGCGTTAAGCATTTGCCAATTAGTACTTCCTGAGAGCATCCTGAAAATTCAAGCTAATTACATAAGGTGACTAATAAATAATCTAACACTGATCAGTTATCACCAGATACGTAATCAAAATTTTCTACTCATACTGAGCTTCTGATCAATAACTATAAACATTTCTAAGAGAAAACAAGAAACTCATGTGAGTAAATATGCTTAGGTAGGCCCCCAAACTTTGAAAACAACCAGAATTACTCCTGGAAAACACGTAAAACGCTTTTCGTTCTTCCCACATAAACAATCACAAACACTTTCTCTTGTGTCTTCGGCCAACCTGCTTAATTTGTCACTATCAGAGACTTCATGTGTAAGGTCCATAAGCCAGACCACATATGCCTGTTCTGACTTCAGCTGTGTGTTCTGACTTCAGCTGTTCTGACTTCACCAATATGCAGTCCCATCAGAGTCTTCCTCACAAGCTTCACTCAAAATACATTAAAAAAAAAAAAAAAAAGTGGCAGAATCTGAACCAGCTCTGTAGCTTTAAGAGATAGTTAAACACTGGCTTTATCAGCTCAGAAGACCAGAGTCCTGATCTTCCAAGGATTCTCAGAAGGCACTGATGCACCAGCAATTCACAAGAGAGTCCCAAGTCAAGCAGCAGGTCAGGCGCTTACAACCACAAAAAGGATGGTCGAAGTAACAAAACCAGAGTCAAAAAGCGACTTTAAAACTCTAGAAGACACCTCCACCCAACACACACAGAGGTAACAGCGCGAGGAAAGGAAAAGAAGAAAATCCACGGGTTCCTACCTTGCAGTCCTCAGGACACGATTTCACCGAGTACTCCTCCGCCTGTAAGTATTTGTGCAGCACGCTTTCGAACTCTTCGTATTTCTCCTGGGCGTGGTGGTCGTAGTCTTGGTAAGCCTCGACGCACTGTCTGCAAGTGGTCGTCTCACCGCCCTCCTTGAGCACCACATCCAGACTACAGTTCAAAGTGTTGGGACTGGGCAACCCGGAGAACAACTCCCAAAGTGTGTAGGAATTACAAAACGAAAGGTAAAAATCCGCCAAGCCCCGGAGCGGCGCTGGCTGCGGCGGGCCCCGGGCCTGCTGCCGCTGGCCCCCCCGGGCCGCCGCCCCCCGACTCCAGTTCCTGGCGCACACGGCGTCCGCGCTCTCCACCGTGAAGCACTGGCCCGAGGAGGCGCCCTGCGGGTAACAAGTCTCCGGGCGCCACGCGGGTCTGGCAGGGTTTCCTGGAAGAAGAGGCTTGCCCCGGCTGTCGGTGCCTCGGCCGCCCTTGCCGCCGCCGCCGCCGCCGCCGCCTCCCGGGGAGGGGGGCAGGGTGGGGGACGGGGAGGCGGAGAGGAGTCTGTGCGCCTGGGCGGCGGGCGAGGGCTCCCCCATGCTCGCCAGGAGCGCGGGCCAGGACGCCTCGTGCTGCCGCTGCCGCTGCCGCTGCTCCTGCCGCTGCCGCTGCTGCCGCTGCTGCTGCTGCTGCTGCTGCTGCTGCTGCTCCTTGTCCCGGGCGCGGGTCAGCTTGGCCTCGGCGCAGAACCACAAGTGATCAGAGAGCAGGACTGTGAAAAACAAGAGAGAGGCCAGAGACAGTCGCCATTTCTGAGCCCTCTCCGAATCGATGAACGGCTTCTCGTTCTCCCGGGGTGCTGCCAACCAGATTTTTAATCCGTCGTCATACTGCCGACACATCCAAGCACCCCTGGTCATATTTTGGGAGCGCACAGCCCTGGCCGACTCCACCGCGAGGGCTCCGGCGCCGGTGTCACCACAATATGCATTGACTTAGGGGTTCGATTGCCTTCTCCCCTCCTCCCTTTCCTCTCGCTCTCCCTCGCTCCTCTCGCTCTTTGCCTACATCAATATTACCAGGCTTCGGAGGGAGGCAGGACTCGCTTCCGACCTAAGCATCCGCCGACCCCATCCTCTGTCGAGTGGGAGACAATGCAGAGGCAGGGAGGCAGGGGGGAGAGGGGCGCCCGGAGGCGGCGGCGCGGCTGTGGCCGGCGGCGGGCCGGGTGCAGGAGGCGACGGCGGAGGTGGCGGCGCCTGTCAGCCGGGCACGGGCAGGGCGCGGGTCCCCATGGCCCCGCGGAGGACGGCCCGCTCTCCCCGGCCAGGGGCTCGCCGCGTCTCCGCTGCCCACGGACTGCGGCCGGAGCGCCTCGCCGGCGCCTCCTCCCCACCCCCCGCCCGCTGCTCCTTCCTCGGCTCCCCCGGCGGCTACTTCTCGCTCGCTCTGCTCGAGTCCGGAGCCTGGGCGGCCGCCGGCAGGGCGCTCCCGCCCCCCCACCCCCCAGCCCGCGACCACCTTTCGTTTTTTTCTGTTATTACTGATGAAAGTCAGACTGCGGAGAGCAAGGTTTGAGGATGGCTGCTGAATTTCTTCGGCATCTCCTGCTCCCTCTCGGACTCCGGGAAAAAGTCCGAGTTGCGGCGGGTGGGCAGAGGCTTCGAGCGGGCGAGTGTCTGGATGTTGCCTCCTTAACTAAACAATGAGCGTGGGCTTCCGACGAAAGGCTGCGGGCACGGGAGGGCACCTGAATTGGCTGGCGGGGGCCAGAGGAGGGACATCTGATCTCTTTGCATGCGTCTCGGGATCCCTGGACAACTAGACATCAACAGCTTCCAGGGTGCTATCCTGTCAGATGATTTTAGTGTATGGCAGGGGTGACGCGTGTGGCATATATCCTTAGCTGTATGTAGGACAGCGACATTTTTCATAAAGTAAAAGGAGATTGAAAGTAGCCACCTAGAGTATTAGAGAAAAATACCAGGCTCTCGCCTTCCAGTCTTCACCGACTAGCCCACCGTTTCGAGTTCCAGTCCTCCAGCCCTCGGAGGATTCCTCCTCCGATCTGGAGCATCCCAAGCTCTCGTGACCCCCACTCCGAAGACCTGCGCCCAGCCCCCGCCGAGCTGGGCTCTGCCGTCGCCCAGGACCTCCGCAGCACCGTGCCGTCAGGCTGTAGCAATCCGAGCCTCTGGTGCCCCTTAGCGTCGGCTCTTGGAGTTCCGAGAAGGAAAAGCCTGTCACGCTAGGAAAATCAGGGGTCCTCTCGACCCCGCCTCCTGCGGGCCAGTGCTGTGGGCAAGCATCAGTCTCCTTTTATGTGAAGACCGTGCCCGCTCCGCCCCTCACGCCCACCGAAGCTGCGCGGGCAGGAGACGGAGCCGGTGCCAGCGCCTCCCTGGGCGCGCGCCCCGAGCGCAGCAGAGGCCAGCGGCGTGTTCCACTGAGCACTGTGGCAAGCTCCTTCTCCGCTTTCGAATGACTCTGACTATTCTGTAGGGCACATTCGCATGAGCAGCGTTAGTGTGCCATCGCTCTAGTGTGTTGAGAAGCCAAAAGGACGGATCATCCGCATTCATATTCTTTTTAGAGGTGCTGTGAGTGTTGACACTGGGGAGAAGTGGATTTTTTTTTAAGCAAGTTGCAAAAGATAACTGGCAAGATTCGACCCACTGGTCCTTTCTGCGGCATAGCAGGGTATATAATAGTACTAAATTTTACCCATGTAAATTGTAAGCTTCTAAAACCTATGTGCAGTGGTCATCAAAGCTCGGTGCAATTTGACAGCTGGTTGATCTGAAAGTGTCATAATGTTTGCGAAGACAACCTGTGTAAGCATACCATTCTGGTCCTTTGGCTTTTGGCATGTTGAATTTTAACTTCATAAAAGGTCTAGAAACTAAAATATATACTCTCTATGGCAGGGTTATCCTTACCTTATAGCATCTTAAAGCAAATTTCCAGGTTCTGTTGAATATTTAACATGAAAAAAAAATTTTATCTGAGCTTTGTACAGAAAGCAGAAGCTGAGGAAACAGTCTTTTCGATTCTTCTCTTTTCATAAATTATTTTGACATTGAATATTTTTCTCTCAACCAGTGATGTGAATAAAGATATCCTTTAGAAAAATCTCTTTAAATTTTAGAAAGCATTTTGTTTTTCTCCTACCCTCTCATCATGACTACTTTTTTCTTAAATTTAAAACTTCAATCCACTTACACCAAATCATATTTAAATATAAGATAAAGTCTGCTTGTAGAAGTAAGTGAGTATATGGGCATGGCATTTTCTATTGTATAAATAAATATGTATGGAAGATAATATCAGAAGTCTCCATTTCTATTTCTTGATAAATATTCTGCAGAATATGAAAGTGAACACAGCATACTCTAAATCCTGAAATGATTCTCTCTCCTTGTTTTCAACTTGTTGGCCCTTTGTGACAAAATAGAGTGTGATGATTCAAGGCCTTTCTTTCTATAAACACAAAGTTTTTTGTTTGTTTGTTTGTTTTTGCCTAGCTATCTAGCTTTCTCTCTGTCTAGATGTAGTTAATACCCAGGTTATAGGATTTAATTTCATATTTCTTTCTATTACCTACCCCCTTCATTCTTCTTCACCTTGTTTCTTCCTAATCTGAAGATGCTGCTCCATTTATATTTTTTTGATCTCTACTGTGCAAGACCAAAAGCTCAGAAAATCCTTGGCTAAGGAAGTCCACTTAGGGAGGCTCACACAGAAAATTCACAGGCAGACCAGGCTGAGTTTCGGAACACAAAGACGATCTGAGCTCAGGTGACTGGGTTTTTAACCAGAGGGAATTCCACCAGAGCCCTTCTGCCACCCCAAAGGGTTAGAGGAGGGCAAAGTGACTGTTATGGTTCCAAAGCTGAAGTACCTAAACAGTCCACCATTCCCCACCTGTGAACCAACCGGCCACCACCCAGCCCTGCTTCTTCCAAACCCATATGCCCTCAACCTAGGCAAGTTGGACTTTCAGCTTGAATCAGACCTGCTCTTCTTCACAGTGATTAATAACACCTCAGCTGAATATAAAGAAGATCTTAAGTTATGCCTCCAAGAAAAAAGTGGCAGATGTTCTGCTGAAATGAATTATCACATTTGTTCTTTTTTTCTGTCTTGAAATATATATTCTGCCTCTCCTGTCCCAAGTCCAGCATACTACAATTCATACCGGCTCTCTTCCCCAGCCCGTCACTCCATGTTCATTTTCAGCTTCAAATTTATGTCCACTAGCCTGGAGTTGTGGTTTCTGCTGTATGCTCCTGCTATTGACAGACAGACTCATTAACTAGAGGATGGACTTTAAAGCTAAGAGCCAACAGAGCTATTGCCATCAAACTCTTCACAAATACTTTAGACAGAGCCTCTCAGCATCACATTTGCTGAGAGGTGGGGTCAGATCATTCTTTACAGGGTGGGGGGCTCTGCATACTTTGCAGGAGCTTCAGCAGCCTCTCTAGCTTCTACTCACAACACACCAGCGGCACACACATCTCCCCCAGTTATGGCAACTAAAAAAAGGTCTCCAAGCATTGCCAAATGTCCCCAGGAGCAAAATCATCTGAGTTGAGAACCATTGCTCTAGAAACATCTCCAGTTAGCAGTTCAGTTCAGTTCAGTTGCTCAGTCATATCCAACTCGTTGCAACCCCATGGACGGCAGCACGCCAGGCCTCCCTGTCCATCACCAACTCCCAGAGCTTGCTCAAACTCATGTCCATCGAGTCGGTGATGCCATCCAACCATCTCATTCTCTGTCATCCCCTTCTCCTCCTGCCTTCAATCTTTCCCAGCATCAGGGGCTTTTCCCATGAGTCAGTTCTTCGTGTCAGGTGGCCAAAGTATTGGAGTTTCAGCTTCAGCATCAGTCCTTCCAATGAATATTTAGGACTGATTTCCTTTAGGATTGACTGGTTGGTTCTCCTTGCAGTCCAAGGGACTCTCAAGAGTCTTCTCCAACACCACAGTTCAAAAGCATCAATTCTTTGACTCTCAGCTTTCTTGATGGTTCAACTCTCACATCCATACATAACCACTGGAAAAACCATTGCTTTGACTAGATGGAACTTTGTCGGCAAAGTAATGCCTCTGCTTTTTAATACGCTCTCTAGGTTTCTTCCAAGGAGCTTTTCTTCCTAGGTTGGTCTTTTAATTTCATGGCTGCTGTCCCCACCTGCAGTGATTCTGGAGCCCAAAAAAATAAAGTCTGTCATTGTTTTCATTGTTTCCCCCAACTATTTGCCATGAAGTGATGGGACTGGATGCCATGATCTTCGTTTTTTGAATGTTGAGTTCTAAGCCAGTTTTTTCACTCTCTCATTTCACTTTCATCAAGATACTCTTTAAATTAGCAGTTACTTAATTTATATCTGCATGGCAGAAGCTCTGGCATCACAGATGAAGCTGTGACTCTTTCTTTATATATGGGGAACTTAAAATCTTCATCCAGAATCACCACCTCTTGCTATAGAATTGAAATATTGAAATAATAAATAATAAATAATATTGAAATTATTTAAACTCCCTTAATCTCTCACATTCTTCTCTATAAAAATCATGGGGATAAACGATAATTACCTAAATCTGATAATGTCAGAATTTTCTCCATAATTCAGATATAATATTATTTATTACAAATTGTTTACTAATCAGGCAACTGTCTGTTTGTACTTTATACATGGACCCTCAATCACAATATGAAAAAGTGAAAGTGTTAGTTGCTCAGTCCTGTTCAACTCTCTGTAACCCCTTAGACTGTAGCCCACCAGGTTCCTCTGTCTGTGGAATTCTCTACTCCAGAATACTGGAGTGGGTTGCCATTCCCTTCTCCAGGGCATATTCCCAACTCAGGGACTGAACCCAGGTTCGATCTGCAGGCAGATTCTTTACAATCGGAGCCGCCAGGGAAGTCACAGTCAGAACAGATCATAAACTAAATCAAACATATGTGTGCCTTCACATAAATGTAGTTATTGTTATCAAAACCACATGCACAATATAGAAAATTTAAAATAACAATGAATTTTAAAAGTTGTAATCGCAATACCCATATATAGTCACTATTTCCACGATTTGCAATATCTCTCTAACATTCATTTTATATTATACATCCCCTATCTTGTGACATTTAGTAAACCAGATTTGTTTAAGGACTGAAGTAGGAGGTCTGATAGCATACACATTCACATTTACTAGATAATAATGCAATCTTCCCCCAGTATTGCATTGTGAACTGTAATCAGACACACAAATTCTAATGATGTCTCAAAACATTAGGATCTCTCTCTTTCTCTGACCATGTGATTAAATCAGAAAGAGAACGAAAAATGGGAAAATAAAAGAAATGAACAATATATAAAATTAAAGGTTCATTACTCTCAAACAAGGGGAAGAAGCAAAGTCAGACTCTGTTATTTTCATCTTATTATTATTTCCATCTAGTCAAACTATGTCTCACAAAATATTTCAGTGATGCTTAGTAAAAGTCTGAGATACTGCAACAGCATTTTACTAATTTTCTAAATAACTGGGAAAATACTACTTTCTACAATAGATTACAGTTAGTCCTTTATTTTTAGGTAATCTGAACCTTCCCTTCTTCTTCTAGTTCCCATTTAGGCTGTTTTCAAATAAGACAACTTTAGGGGCACACGCCCTCTGAAAGTACAGTCACAGCCAACCCCACTTCTGCTTGCTATGTGTTGGTCCAAGAATGACCCACAAGGAGACTGAGATAAAAGACCATTACTTGGCTCTTGAAGCTTCGTCAAGAAGGAGAGAAAAGGACTAGGCCAGCAACCACAACCTGGTGAGGAATGATAAAGGATTAGCGATGAAAGGCTTCGGGGGAGGAGAGACAAACTCCAATCTGATTTTGAGAGGGCCCAGGATAGAAGGAATCGGGGTATTCAGTGGCGTTAGGAAGTATTCTTCAAGAAGACCTCCAATGTTTAAGGACTCTGGCGCTCAAAGGACCCCAGGACACAGGAGGATCTATGGGTGAGTGGGCTGGGCTGGAGTGTGGAGGCGTAGCTGCAAGGAAGAGACCAGAGAACAGGGCTGAGGCTCCCTCTTGAGTGATGCTGTATCATAAGCCAAGAAACTGTCTCTTCTCCTGAAGGTCCCTGGGATTCGCTGAGGAAATGTAGATAGTGATTTAAAAGTTAGTTTTCATTAACATCACTGTTCACCAAAATCAAAATGAGAAATCTGTGCAGGGAAGGTGTTAGCCAGATTAGTAAATACGCGGATTCTTGTTAGCTGATCGGTTCATATGGAGCACAGTGGAAGAAGAACAGCTAGCTTGGCTGGTATGTAGGTTTCATTTATCAGAAAAAGTAGGCTGTGGAGTCTAGAAACTCCTACACAGGTTTTACCTAAGAGTGTGACTAATGGCACAGAGGAGCCTAATAGAACGGCACATTTTAGAAGGCAGCTGAATAGCACCCAGCTGCAAACACATTATACTGAGGGATCTGGTGATTAAATGTGCTTTTACGAAAGAACATTGCAGAAATAATCTACATATGTGTCACAGCTCTGCGTTTACTGTTCAGGATGTCATTTATACTTATATCTTTCAAAGAAGTCAGGGTTCTTATTTGACTATATTTTTTATGCGAATCTGCACCTTTATTCCTAATGAAATGAATGAATTGTTATGGACTGGAAGGGAGAGATTTCTTTTACTTTGATTTTATATATAAAAATAATTAAAATAGCGTTTTGTTCTCTTTTGAAAAATTTACTCTTATTCCTTAGAGTTATCTGCCAAACAATTTTACGACAGAAAAGTCAAACCGAGAATAAATATTTTATTTTCCAATGAAAACAATTACTTGAATATGTCCACTCTGTGAATCAAATCACTCCTGAGCTATTTTCTTTTTTCACCTTGACTGTCTTCTGGATGCACAAAAACAGGCACATCCTCTTAGTTGTTATTATACACTGTTTATGTGCTACACGTACGTGGAAACAGATCATGTTCCCTTCATCTATTAATCTAGAAGGCAATCTTGTGCTTTCAGGATTCACAGAGAGTGTGCAAATTCTTGACTAATATGTCTACATTTTTAAAAAGAAATTATGGATGAAGAGCTAATGAAGAGTATGCTAGGTTTATTTATAAAGAAAATAAGATTAAACCTTTAGATTTAGGCCCACTTTAATTTGCTAATATAACCTCTCTTTAAAGGAAAGGGCAGATTCCAGCACCATCAGGTACCTACTCTGAGGGCTCAGGTTAATCACCAACAATGGAAATGTGCCAGAGTCACTCTGAACCTCCAGGGACCTTGACTCGTGTGGGCTGGTTGGGCAGAATCGTAACTTGCTCTCCACCTGTATGCTTCCAGCACACTCTAGCTCAGTGGTTTCCAAATACTCTAGCTCANCCAGGGACCTTGACTCGTGTGGGCTGGTTGGGCAGAATCGTAACTTGCTCTCCACCTGTATGCTTCCAGCACACTCTAGCTCAGTGGTTTCCAAATACTCTAGCTCAGTGGTTTCCAAATACTGGTGGGCAAAAATCAAGTGGGGGCTTAGTGAAACTGGCATCACTTCCCAGAAACCCATTTCAGCAGGACCCAGATGAGGGCCACCAAAACTGCATTTTTAACACATCTCTCTGGGTGAAATTGTATGACCAGTGAATCCTGGTATCCATGGTGACGGCCCTGCTGGACAAGAGGCCAGTGTTAGTCAAATTAAAGTAGACACTTTAAATCCTAAACCAGTACCAAGAGTCCTCTGCTAGAAGATGTACTGTTAAATAACAGTATTTGTGATTAAGAATTAGCACATGTAGACTTAGTTCATGAACTCTTCCCATAGAATGCAGGCCCTGCTGGACAAGAGGCCAGTGTTAGTCAAATTAAAGTAGACACTTTAAATCCTAAACCAGTACCAAGAGTCCTCTGCTAGAAGATGTACTGTTAAATAACAGTATTTGTGATTAAGAATTAGCACATGTAGACTTAGTTCATGAACTCTTCCCATAGAATGCAAAGATAGTACACCAACACATAACATTAAAAATTCTGCATCATCATCATCATAGAAATTACGTATTATTTGGCAAATATTGTTTTGAGTATGTGTGTAAACGCACACACCCAAGTTTTTTAGTAAAAAAGTCACAAAGGGAAAACACTTCCTTCAAGATACACCGGGGAAGGCAATGGCACCCCACCCCAGTACTCTTGCCTGGAAAATCCAATGGACGGAGGAGCCTGGTGGGCTGCAGTCCATGGGGTCGCTGACAGTCGGACAGACTGAGCGACTTCACTTTCACTTTTCTCTTTCATGCATTGGAGAAGGAAATGGCAACCCACTCCAGTATTCTTGCCTGGAGAATCCCAGGGATGGGGGAGCCTGGTGGGCTGCCGTCTATGGGGTCACACAGAGTTGGACACGACTGAAGTGACTTAGCAGCAGCAGCAGCAAGATACACAGAGCAAGGTCCATATGGAGAAACGAACAGAAGTTACTGAGAAACAGAGAAAAGATTTGAACAGCAGAAAAAAATCTGCCTATGTCTAAATAGGAAGAAGGTCATTATAAAAATGGAAATTCTCCCCCAATTACTGTACATATGCCTAAAAATAAGGTGAGATTATTCTTCCTGAAAGAAATTATTCCTCATAAAAGAGGAAGCCATTTTATATTTGAATCCTTACTAAACATTTCAAACTGTCCGAGCCTATCTCTATTTTTATTTCAAATTTCTTTTGGGGAAGACGCATTCTCCTCAAACAATATACATCAATGTTAGTTTTACAGACATACATTCCAGCGGGTACCCAATGGAGCTATCAACATAACAAAGGAAAATTTTTTTAAGGAGGTAAATTTAGAAATTTTTTCTGGGGTAATGATTCCACAATACAAGTATCAGATGTCCTTTAAAATAAGGATTTATTAAATAACATTTAATAAATGTTCCTGTGGCAGTGGTTTTTTTTTAAAGAGAAAAGAACATTATTTCCATTAGATAAATGGACTCTCTGGCTTGGCACAGTTTCCCAGTGGCATCCTCATAAACTAAGAGCTGCTCATCAAGCATGCAGAGTAAACTCGGTGGCTACAGCAAGCATCTGCGTGGTGACGCAAGCTCAGATACCGAATATGCAAGTGGAGAGTTAACACTGCTCCTCAGCATGTGAGCGTATAAAAAGGTGTCTCACAATTAATGTATTACTTTAAGTACTGATTCAAATAGGTGTGTATCTAAATCTACACGTAAAATGCAGTGAATGCTAATTTCATTTTCATCCTTAAAATTGGTAAGTACAAGCTTACAGGAAGGGCTTCCCTGATAGCTCGGCTGGTAGAGAATCTGCCTGCAATGCAGGAGACCCCGGTTCAATTCCTGAGTCAGGAAGATCCACTGGAGAAGGGACAGGCTACCCACTCCAGTATTCCTGGGCTTCCCTTGTGGCTCAGTTGGTAAAGAATCCGCCCGCAATGCGGGAGACCTGGGTTCGATCCCTGGATTGGGAAGATCCCCTGGAGAAAGGAAAGGCTGCTGCTGCTGCTGCTAAGTCGCTTCAGTCGTGTCCAACTCTGTGCGATCCTTAGACAGCAGCCCACCAGGCTGCCCCGTCCCTGGGATTCTCCAGGCAAGAACACTGGAGTGGGGTGCCATTTCCTTCAGTCTCCAATGCAGGAAAGTGAAAAGTGAAAGTGAAGTTGCTTAGTCGTGTCCAACTCTTAGTGACCCCATGGACTGCAGCCCACCAGGCTCCTCTGTCCATGGGATTTTCCAGGCAAGAGTACTGGAGTAGGTTGCCATTGCCTTCTCCAAGGGAAAGGTTGCCCATTCTAGTATTCTGGCCTGGTTCATGGATTGTCTAGTTCATGAGGTCACAAAGAGTCAGACACAACTGAGCCACTTTCACTTTCATAAGCTGACAGAAGCCTTTTTGGGGTAAGTTTCTGATTCATCAAAAGATATGGGCCTTAGATGTATTCTATTTGGGTTTCTCTTATATTCAGGCACAAATATGGATTGTTAAATACAAATTCAATTAAAGTAGGTATTTTTCCATAGAAACTGACAGCAAGTTATAAAGGACATCTGGAATCTTAGGAGATATTAGGATGGATCCTTCCTGAATGTGATCCTGCACAGGAACGTCTTCCTCCAGCTTCATCTGCCCTCGAGACACGGTCTCTCTCAAACTCTCCCCCATGACTGGCCTCTCTATCACAAGACCCAGCAGGCAGTTATGGAAAGCACTCTAGGAGGGGGATGCAAATGGTGACTTACTCATTCCATGAACAAATGATGCAGGATCCAGCCTGTGCCCCGAATCTCTCTCCAGTGCTCAGAGAAGCTCCAGCCAGAGCTTGGGTGAGGCCTGTTGCACAGATCTCACGGTGCCATGCCTGGAGAGTTATCCCCAGACACGAGAGTGCTGTTCCCGCAATACTGTACAGAGAATGGAGTTGTGACACTAGCTACAGATTTGATCATAAGCTGAAATCAGATATACCCACCACAGAGCAGACAGTGAAATATTTCTCTCACTGATTCTCAAGCTTTAAAATCCACAGGGATGATAGTGACAGAGGTCAGGCAAAACTTAACTGTAAATAGCGAGGAGGGAGAACACGCCTAGGAGAGCTACATCCAAAGGGAGCGGCCATCTATTTGGGAATGTCTCAATGCAGGTAAATTTTAAAATGAATAAATAAATAAAAGTAAAGAGGATGAGAACCTTACCATGTGCTAAAATGTGTTTTAATTACCTAATAACTAAATCAATGTGTAAGTGGCCTAAAAGTAGGCAAAGAAAGAGGAGGAAATAGAAACCACAGAGACAAGACCTATAAAGAATGAGCATTTGGTGAAGGATTAGGGAAGGCACTACACCACGAAGGGTCCCGGGACAGTGGATTAGATGCTCAAATACGAGTTCATTTATACACTTACTATCCTGACAGTAAACAGTCAGACTCAACTATCCTGACTCAACAGTACGTATGTAAATATTCATTTATATCCTGAATATATATCCTGCCCCACAGAGTCAGACACGGCTGAGCGACTGAACTGAACCTGGCAGTAGGCTGTGGCCCCTTGTCTGGCAGAAACGAGTAACAGGAAGTGCAGAGGGGGCCACGGGAATCAGTCTTCTCTCGGGCTCCAGCACGCATCTAAATGTCGTGCCTCTGTGCCTGTGTTTAGCTTAGGCTAAGCAGCTTAAGACTGGAGATCTGGCTTTCCTAACCATACAAGGTCCCACCGACTGGATGGCGAAGTCTTTTCAATCACAGGCTAAAAGCAGATGTTATTGCTATCAGACAGGCCAGTGTCAGCCTCAGTTTGGGGCTCTCTCTTTCCTGTAGACCATAACATACTGATTTTTCCTACCAGGTTTTTGCTGCTTGCCTTCCCAGTGTATGTCCTAAGTCTCAATATTCACAAGATGTGTTTAACTATCTGTTTTACCTATTTTATGTATATTTCTATTCTGCTGGAATTCTGGGGTTTGTTTTTTTCCTTTGCCTTTGCTTTACCTTGAATTAGAATTAACTTCCCTCATAGCTCACATGATAAAGAATCTGCCTGCAATGCAGGAGACCTGGGTTCGATCCCTGGGTTGGGAAGAGCCCTAGAGAAGGAAATGGCAACCCACTCCAGTATTCTTGCCTGGAGAATCTCATGGACAGAGGAGCCTGGAGGGCTACTATCCATGGGGTCACAAGAGTCGGACATGCTTAGCAACTAAACCACCACCACCAGAATTAGTTACTAGCAGTGAAAAATGTAACAGTTGATCAAGNAAGGAAATGGCAACCCACTCCAGTATTCTTGCCTGGAGAATCTCATGGACAGAGGAGCCTGGAGGGCTACTATCCATGGGGTCACAAGAGTCGGACATGCTTAGCAACTAAACCACCACCACCAGAATTAGTTACTAGCAGTGAAAAATGTAACAGTTGATCAAGATAGGAGTTTAAGAAAAGTTTAGAAGAAATGATATTGTATATCTGATAAAGCATTACTATTCTAATTCAGGTAACATTTTCAGGCTGCATCAAAATACAGTATTATTTGGCATTGTATACCTCTGATCCCTGGTGGCTCACATGGTAAAGAATCTGCATACAGTACAGGAGACCTGGGTTGGGTCCCTGTGTCGCAGTGATCCCCCGGGGAAGGACTGGCAGCTCACTACAGTATTCTTGCCTGGAAAACTCTATGGACAAAGGAGCCTAGCAGGCTATAGCCTAGTCCATGGAGTAGCAAAGAGTCAGACACAACTGAGCAACTAACACTGCCACTTTCTTTCATCTCGGCCTAATCTAACTCAGTATGAGAGGCAATAAAGGAAGCGAAGTCTTCTTAGTAAATTACTTCTTAGTAAATGAGAATGTCAATCAATAACAATTGTTTTGCAAAGTAATTTCACAATATTAATTAAAATTTAAAACTCTCATATTCTTTAGTAATCTCTAAACATCTATATTTTAAAAATAAGATATTGGAGAAAGTACTAGCAAAATAAGATTAGAACATCTAAGACACTCAACCGTGTAGTCAATAATGTAACAACTAGACTAGGGAAATTAGGGGAAGATGAAGAATTAAACTTTTTTTTTTTTTACTAGAATGAACAATCCTAAGTGAATCCTACATAATGTCCACTAATCAAAACATCTTGCATATTCAGTACTTAACAAGTATAAATGAACATCTTCAAGAAAATTCTAGAGGAATGATCAATCATGTGAGGCAGACACCAGAAACAGAACAAAGCAAGCAAACATACTCACTTCTCAGGGTTTTTCACCCAGAAGGCAGGGTGGTGAAAGCCTCAGGCATGAAGGTGCAGCAGGGAAAGAGAGCCAGGGAGATGGTGGGAGGCCCTCCACTGCCCCACTGGTCCCCCACCCACCCCCGCAAACTTTTACTTGAAAGGCACCAATCCACAACCGATAAGCTCTGCGGAATCCGATATAATATCTCGCTCTTCTCCCCAAAGAGAGGACTGAGACTTGCGTTTAGGAGCCTGGGAAGGCTGAGCCACAGGTATAGCTGGAAGCCATCAGAGCCTCCAAGTTTCTGGCAAGCACAAGGGCCAGGACACAACGGGACTTCAAACACTGCCAAGGCAGGCTGAGCCCCTCACAACCACAGAAATACCTGAGGACACTGTTCTCCAGAAGGTGGGAGGCTCTTCCTGAGGGGTCCAAACTGACACAGAAGGAACATCAGGAGTGAGAGAAGGTTCAGGTGACCGGAAGGGGAGACACCCAGGAGAGGTCTAAGAAGTACTAGAAAAAATGAAAATGTCTAAGGCGAGAGCCTGTGGCATGGGGCAGAAGGAAAAAAAAAAAAAAAACATC
Source organism: Oreotragus oreotragus (assembly GCA_006410675.1). Taxonomy (NCBI): domain Eukaryota; kingdom Metazoa; phylum Chordata; class Mammalia; order Artiodactyla; family Bovidae; genus Oreotragus; species Oreotragus oreotragus. The sequence continues at coordinate 546,931 of SJYX01017507.1, read as the reverse complement.
TCAAGAAATCCTCAGAGAGATCATGGAATGGCCACCTGAGGGAGGTGGGACCACATGTTGAATCCCTCGGGAAAACAACAAAGTTGCGGGGCAGGCAGGGCGTCTACAAGCCAGCGAGGAAACACAGAGAGCCTGCCTACCTCCCTACCCTATCATCTCCTGCAGTGGGAGGACACATAAAAAAGGTTAGGAGGAGAATCACAAGGAGAAAGATGAAAATGATCCCATTAACAATTGGACAAATAATGAAAACACACAAGAAACAGGCAGACGAGAATGGGTCTGAGACTTCTTACTGGTCTAGAGGGATTAACAGTCATTAAAGCTTGGAAGCAATCAATCAAAACCAGTAACGTTCAGAAGGGACGGAGCTATGGTAACTCAAAACTATGACGCATCATGGAATTATCTTGTAATTGAGTTCTTGAAAAATTGGTCTGAATTTGCACAAAATTGGTTGGGAATCTTCATCAACATATTCAATGAATAGAAACTTCAGCTTTTGAAGAAATGGGTAAACTGCAATTATTGAAAATATATCTCACAAAGTAGAAGACATGGAAAATTACCCTGACAAAAGCAAAAGAGGAAGTGAACAAATCAAAGGATGAGAGCTCAGATGGTGTACAGAATTTAATTTTTAACTTCTACAAGTGTGATTTGGAATATCTTGGATTGTGAGAAGAATTTTTGATGAAGTTCCTATTTTAATTGGATAAATTTATGCTCTGACTGGGACAGAATGAAACAAGAAGGCCTATGATTTTTCAGCATATAAATCTGGTAAAATATTCAAAAGAGTCACAAATAGAATCAACTGATTTAAAGAGATTTTTTTTCTTGTAAAAAATTTTCTTAAAGATTGATGATCTGAATAGAGGCTTAAAAGACAATATCTGGAAAATATTTTGGGAAAATGATTACACACTTAATAGTTTTAAGTATTAAAAATATAGACCAGAAAGGAATCGTTTCTCAAAAATACCTGGATATACAGAGAAAAGTGAGTAAAGGTTTCAAAAAATATAAAATTATTAACCATGAAGTAAAAATTTTAATATTTCAGTAAACATTGTAACTAATGACACAAGTGAAAGTCACTCGTGTCTGACTCTTTGCAACCCCGTGGACTATACAGTCCACGGAATTCTCCAGGCCAGAAGACTGCAGTGGGGAGCCTTTCCCTTCTCCAGGGCATCTTCCCAACCCAGGGATCGAACCCAGGCCTCCTGCATTGCAGGTGGATTCTTTCTGTATGAGCACCAGCGAAGCCCTGATACTATCACACTGAAGAAAAGTAACTTATGTCTTTAAAATGTCAGTGACAGGCTATTACAAACAAATGTAGATAAGAAAAGATTTTGTGAATGTTACCAAGACTATTACTCTGTGTTACATTTTAGTGCTGATAATAAATAAAAGATTTTAAAGATTTGCTTTAATATATGTAGTGTTGCTACAGATTTAAGGCTTGCATCCTCTCAAAATTGATATGTTGAAATCTAATCCTTAATGGGATGCTATTAGGAGCTGGGGGCCTTTGGGAAGTGCTTAAATCTTGAAGGAGGAGCCCATGTGATGGGACTAGTGATCATACAAAGGAGACCCCAGAGAGCGCTCTCCTGCCTTCCCTCACAGGAGGACAGGGTGAGAAGCGTCATCTACAAGCCAGAAGCTCACCCTCACCAGACTCTTAAGTCAGCCAGCGCCCAATCTCTGACTTCCCAGACTCCAGAACCAAAAAAGAGACCCCAGAACCAAAAAAATAAACTTTGTTGATTATGAACTGCCCAGTTTATGCCATTTTAAAATAACAGCTAGAACAGAGATGATGAATATATTGTATAAACACTACTTTATTTGTTAGAAATAATTTTAATTTTAAAAATCATTTTGAACAGAACATTCCATAAGCTCACCAATATGATAAAATTGAGTTACACATGAATAAACAGCTTTAAAATTCACAGAATTTTACTTTTTGGTGACATCTTTCACTTTCACATTATCTCAATTTGGAAAATAAGTTATACAGCCACCTTGATCTTTAAGCTGTGGTGAGTAAGATGGTTTAGTATTAGATGATAGATAATCACAAAGACCAGTGGAGAGAATGGGAGAAGCAGAAGCAGAAAGAGATCCTTCTTATATGGATGCCTCACTTAAGAGAGACAGAGCATGTAAGACAGAGGAAAATTTCTCAATAAATATTGTGATAATTGATATCAATAAATGGCTATGGGATAACTGCACTAACATACGATAAGAGTGAAGGTTAACTCTAACTTTACAAAAAATAAACTCCAAATTGACTAAAATCAAGAGGGAAAACTATAAAACTAAGAATACAGGGAAATAACTTCCTTACTTAAAGATAGGAAGTAATTGTTAAAGCAAGACACAGGAAACACCACCCATAAATTGCATTATTTACGCACTGAGGAATTATCAGTAGAATCATAAGCTATAAAGACTACTTAAATTAGTAAAGAGAGAGACAATACATAAAACCCAACGAAATAAAGACATAAAACCTGATGAAATAAAGACTTAAAACCCAACAAAAATGTGAAAAACAATGAAGAGGCACTTCAGGAAAAAGGAAATTTACATGCTTAATAGACATGTTAACAGGTGTGTTAACTTTACTAACAAGATACAACAGGAACAATCACAATTTGATACAATTATATGTCAACAGACTCACAGTGGTTTTTTGTTTTGTTTTGTATCTTTTTTAGTTAACCTGACAATACTGAGTAGAAACGGGATGTAATACAATAGGAATTTTCATACATTTCTTGCAGGAATATATAATACAAATACTTTGTGTAATAGTCTGGCCTTATCTTCTAAATGCAAAAATATGTATGCCCTATGACCCACACATTTAGTTCCAGCTCAGTATATGTCTGAGAGAAATGTATGATCTTCATATGGGCCATAGATATGTGATCGCCACATTTTTTTTTTTTTTGGTAGTTGCCTGAGACTGGAAAGCATAAAACATCCTCTCACATCATAATGAAAAAATAAAGTTTTGTCTGTTCATATATATTGTCATTTATAATACATAAATGACAAAGAATAAACCACAACTGTGATCAATGCTTTGCATGAATCTTACAAATATAACACAGATCCAAAGAAGCCAGTTAAAATATTGTCTCCTGTCTGAATCTGTTTATGTAAAACTCAAAATCAGAGATGGATACAGAAGGTAAAACTATAAAGAAAACTAGAAAGTGGTTATCTCCAGAGAAAAAGAGGAGGGGCCACTCACCCCAGTTCTCAGTTCAACATGAACTCCCACCACATCGAGAGGCGGGCTTGGAACCCAAGCCTTCTCAGTCAGCATCACATCTGATTCTAGGGGGTGATTTAAACAAACAAAAGTGAAGTCGCTAAGTCCTGCCGGACTCTTTGCAACCCCATGGACTGTAACCTACCAGGCTCCTCTGTCCATGAGATTTTCCAGGCAAGAATACTGGAGCGGTTGCCATTTCCTTCTCCAGGGGATCTTCCCGACCCAGGGATCGAACCCGGGTTTCTCCCACTGCAGGCAGACACTTTACTGTCTAAGCCACCAGGGAAATAAAAAACAAACAGGCCTGAGCCAAAAGGAGATCCAGCCAGTCCATTCTGAAGNTCCTCCTCCAGGGGATCTTCCCGACCCAGGGATCGAACCCAGGTCTCTTGCATCTCCTGCACTAGCAGGTGGATCCTTTACCACTGGCGCCACCTGGGAAGCCTAGCAGACACTAAATCTAAAATTAGGGCGTTTTAGTACCAGGACTTGCAGCATCCACCTGCCTCTCATTCTGAGACCAAGCCAGATGGATGGATGTGTGCTGAGTGATGGTGGGGATGGGGTAGGGGCTGCATGGAGTTGGGGGAGGGGATCATCAAGGGAGAACCAAGGCAAACCTCACCTCCAGCGCCTTGTCTGTTCAGGAGCTAACCTTTGGAAATCCCGTTCTGGCCCCAGGGCTTTCACCAGCTGACCCAGTGCAGCAGGCAGCCGAAGGGAAGCTAAAGACCTGAATGTTGTTTTTAGAGATGTAAAGGCGGCCTTGGAGTGTTCAGCCTGAATGCCTAGTTTCTGGCAGCTAAGATGGTGTGGGTTTCTCAGCTCTTCCTGACACAGCCACCTCTGAGGGTCCCATCCCCCATCCCCTGGACATGTCAGCATCTTCCTCTGCTGTCCAGGCTGGAGGCTCTATTAGCGCCTTAGACGGGGGTGGTAGGGAGGTGGGAGGTAGGGAGGGAGTTGGTGATGGACAGGGAGGCCTGGCGTGCTGCAATTCATGGGGTCGCAAAGAGTCGGCCACGACGGAGCGACTGAACTGAACTGACCTGAGCCAAAAGCGCTGCCGAGTCTCAGTCGTGGGATTTTTGCCACTTCTGGGAAGAGAGGAGAGCACGTCAGCACAGAGCTGCCGGTGGTCCGACTGCCGCAGCGAGAAGCCAGTCTGTCCCGGAGGCCAAGGAGAGGAAAGCAGAGCGAAGCAGTGGGAGACGGGGGACTGTGCTCAGGAGACCACAGCGACTTTTGAATCTGCACTGGACAAAATAAAACCGGTTCTTACAACTGACTCTGGCTTGAGCCAGGAAGTCGACTCTGCTTAGAACAGTTTGGATGGACTTTTCTGTCCCTTGCAGCTAACAGATCTGACATTCTGTAAGTTATCAAAACATCACTCCCCACAATTTTACCTTTCAGTATATGCATCTGACTGCCTCTCACACTTGTATGTGATACACACTTAATTAAATACAATCCAAATACAGCTGAGCCTTGAATGACACTGTTTTGAACTGTGCGGGTCTATTTACATGTGGATCTTTTTCAATAGTAAATATTACAGTACTACATGAGTTCTTTTTTCCTTCTAGAATTTATTCCACTGTTACTAGAAGTCTGTTAGGAGTCAGACAGTAATTTCAAACAGGTTCAACACTGCCTTCTTGTGACCCGCGCCATACACCTGAACTTCCCAGGCAGTGCTAGCGGTAAAGAATCTATCTGCCAGTGCAGGAGACTTAAGGGATGCAAGTTTGATCCCTAGGTTGGGAAGATCCCCTGGAGGAGGGTATGGCAACCCTCTCCAGTATTCTTGCCTGAAGAATCCCATGGGCAGAGGAGCCTAGTGGGCTATAGTCCAGGGGGCCACAAAGAGTCAGACACCACTGAAGTGACTTAGCCACACGTCAGAAACAAATCTCTCGTCTCTAGCCAGGGTCTGAGCAGGGCAAACAGCGGTGGAGAGCATCCCCTTGACTCCAGGATTTCCACCGGGGCTGAGCCACCTGAATCAATTCCGGCTTCGGGATCCCAGGTTGGTGCCACGGATGAACACTGCTGAATCTTGCCTTCTACCATTCAACGCGGCCTCCCACCCTCATTTCTCCTGAATTAGATTCAATAATCACAAGGATGCAGGGGTATTCTTTACTGTCTCCTGGAAGTCTCTTTTGTTTCGGGGGCAGTTAAAATACTTTATTTAGTTTGCTTCCAACTAACCAGGGCTGATCCTCTCAGCTCTGCACGACAGAAGTATTCGCTGCAGTTTTTGCTGTGGAAGAAAACTGACACCAAAATTCTGGGCACCTGTGCATCACTTCATACTAACTCAAGTGCACTGCGTCAGCTTAGAAACGGAGTGTGAGAGCGCGCAACAGATACCATGCTTAATGCCAGGCCCCACAGACGTTCCATTTATAGCTGTCACTTCTCCTGTCGGAGGCCATTTCAGGGACATACCGTAACGCCAACTCAAAATTCTCCACTCCTGTTTCTGGCACCACATATCTGACAAATGTCTCTAGATTCTGGCAACATCAGGAGTTCAGAACTGTGCTTGAGAGCTGACCCCACGGCGGCTAACCAGCCTTGAAGGTCTCCTAAATCAAGAAAAGGACTTTCATCAAGCGACACACATCTTCCACTGACATTTTTCTCATGGCTAAACATCTAAATCTCATTTCCTGATAAAAATTTACATTTCCAAAGCCAGTTACTCTCCAGTTTTCACATTTTTCCTATCACCACGTGGCTTCTTAGCCTTTCTCAGTCTAGCAGACTCACACAGGCCTCCAGGGCCAGGCCCTCCACCTGAAACATCAGTCTTAAAATGTACAGCTCACAAAAGTTCCAATTAAGATCTCTCAGAGAAGCTTCCACAACATCACCGCCTCCGAGGTGGTGTATAAATCGTAAGTCTTGCCTGATTTGTCTCAAACTGACTGCTTCACATCCAAGGATTTAACGGGCACAGTGAGAATCCATTCTCAATTCAAGTCGGAAGGACAGTTTAATCTAAAACATACTAGGTACTTCATCTCAGTACAAAAATCCCATGTGAAACAGTACATGTCACTAAAGACTGCCATGTACTTCAAGACTGGACAAATTTAGCTCTGAGCACCTCCTCCATAGCTTTGAAGAAACAAGCTGTCTCCAGAGCTTCTCTGAACCCCTTAATCTTTTTTCATTTTTTTAAGAAAATTTAACCTTGTTTTTCTGTCTGCTCTGCTTCTACTCATGTGCCCCGGCTTCATTTCTTACTTTCTTTCTTTAAAAATTAATTAATTATTTTTCGCCATGCTCTGCAGCTTGCAGGATATTAGGCCCCCGACTGGGGATTGAACCCAGGCCCCAGCAGTAAAAGCACCGAGTCCCAACCCTGGGACCACCAGGGAATTTCCCCAGGGGTATTTCTGCTCAGCCTACCGAGGTCTCAATCAGTGTGTGCTTTCACAATCATACTTTGGATACTCTCTGTTCCTGAACAAGTAAAAGTTTACAGGGAGGGGGCCAGCGGGCCCGTGGAGGGCCTCCCACCATCCCCCTGGCTCTCTTCCCCTGCTGCACCTTCATGCCTGCGGCTTTCACCACCCTGCCTTCTGGGTGAAAAACCCTGAGAAGTGAGTGTGTTTGTTTGCCTTGCTCTCTTTCAGGTGTCTGCCTCACACGGTTGGTCATCCTTCTAGAATTTTCTTGAAGATAATGTTCATTCACACCTGTTGAGCAGTGAATACACAAGATGTTTTGATTAGTGGACATTATGTAGGATTCACTTATTTAGGAATTCATTCATTTTAGTAAAAAAAACAAAACAAAACACAGTGCTTAATTCTTCATCTTCCCCTAATTTCCCTCGTCCAACTGCTACATTACTGACTATACTGTTGAGTATCTTAGATGGTCTCGTCTTATTTCACTGGTACTTTCTCCAGTATCCTAGATGCTTAAATACCCGGATCCAGCCCTCTCAGTGAGCTCAGGTCACAACAACTCTACAACCTTACCCTACATGCAATTCACTTTTTCTTTCAGTGTTTTCAATTTACAGCAAAAGCAGCAGGATTGTGTCTATGACAGATTTATGCTTTCTCAATTTAAACTTGCCTGTTCTACCATTTTTAATATTTTATTCATCCTGATTCATTTCCAATCACAATTCTTAACGTGAGAAAGTATTTTAATTCTTCTGTTTAACCTGCTAGTTCTTCCAACTCCAATTTCTTAACAGAGGAACCACACTCCACAGGATCCCCAAACTAAACAATGACTGTCCCAACCACATACCAACCTCTCTTCTTGAGCTGCAACTGCCTTCATACCATCTTTGAATATTACCCTATCTTGCCAGGGGGTTTTTAACAGTGAGTAAAAATGGTTTCTTTCAAGTTATGGGTGGTTGTATAAATTTAAAGAACCTTTCTGAAGACTAGTCTGGCAATATGTGTCACAGTGTAAAATTAGTACAACATGTTATTTGAAAATGGTCTTTTTCCATGAAAGAGTCTGAAGGAAACATTCCTAGAAGAAAAAAAAATATGCCTATGGATGTTACTTGCAATTTTTAGAAAATAGTAAAGATAAAGAGCATGATCTGATCATCTATCAAAAAAGAGATTAGCTATGAAAATTATGATGTGAACATATACACCAGGATCAACTTTGATCAATTTATTGATATGCTGTCAAGTCTTACATTTCTTGTGATCCTGGGTAACAGATATTTTTCATATGTTGGATAACCACTACCGAGTCTCCTGGATATTTCTGGCAGATAACAACTGGCTTCCTTGACAGAAATCAAACCCTCATTTTGCAAACAGCATAATCAAGAGGCATGTAAGACAGTCTTGGAGAGTTGAGCGGAACTCTTCTACGTTTGGTGTACACGTGACACTGCCCTGCACATGCCTCTAGCAATTGCTGCTGATGTTCACAAAGTCCTTGCTTCCCATTCCTGGATTTCTAGCTCCCATTCAATGCATATTTTTCATGAATGCACAGAGTAGGTGATCAAGTGTATCTGTTTAATACAAAGTCAAGTGACATATCTCTGTTCTACTTCTGTCCATTCATTCCTGAAAGCTTTTTCTGAATGAGTCTAGATAAATATATACTTCTTCTTTTGCTTTATTTCAAACTTCTGTCAGCTGCCATGGCCCATTATATTTGCTCTATAAAATAGTTTCCACACATTATTTTCTGCTGCAGGCACAAATGAAGATATTCTCATGCATCACACATTTCCATGACATACCCAGAATTTCTATATTCAATCTCGATAATTTTGTTGGAAAATCAACCTACAATTTTTTTTTTTTGCCAAAAATTCTGAAGAACAGTATTATCCATCCAAAGTATCTGACTACATATTTTAATTATTTAGTTATGCATATATTTCTATATGCTGTGTAAACTACTTTCTCTTCAAAAAGACAATTTCAAATGCAAATTAGTGAGAATATCAGTATTTGACGGAAAATTCTGCATCTGTCTACACACACACACACACGTATGCTGCGCTGAGTCACTTCAGTCGTGTCCAGCTCTGCAAGCCCACGGACTGCAGCCTGCAGGCTCCTCTGTCCGTGGGATTCTTCATGAAAGAACACTGGAGGGGGTCACCATGCCCTCCTCCAATAATATTTAAAAGACGCTTACTCCTTGGAAGGAAAGTTATGACCAACCTAGATAGCATATTCAAAAGCAGAGACATTACTTTGCCAACAAAGCTCCATCTACTCAAGGCTATGGTTTTCCCAGTGGCCATGCATGGATGCGAGAGTTGGACTGTGAAGAAAGCTGGGCACCAAAGAACTGATGCTTTTGAACTGTGGTGTTGGAGAAGACTCTTGAGAGTCCCTTGGACTTCAAGGAGTTCAAACCAGTCCATCCTAAAGGAAATCAGTCCCAGGTGTTCATTGGAAGGACCGATGCTGATGCTGAAACTCCAGTACTTTGGCTACCTCATGCAGAGTTGATTCATTGGAAAAGACTCTGATGCTGGGAGGGATTGGGGGCAGAAGGAGAAGGGGATGACCGAGGATGAGATGGCTGGATGGCATCACCGACTCGATGGACGTGAGTTTGAGTGAACTCCAGGAGTTGGTGATGGACAGGGAGGCCTGGTGTGCTGCAATTCATGGGATAGCAGAGTCGGACACAACTGACTGAACTGAACTGAACTGATATGCAAATAATTTACAATACTCAGTAGTGATTTTCTTGTCCATATATGTGATAGAATGTTTTGATTTTATTTTCTCTCCCTCTGAGGACAGGAGTATGGCAGCACAGGCAGAAGCCTTTAGGGCAGGAATTCACAGCAACATGTGTAGACCAAGGAATAAGACATATAAGAAATATATTCTAACTGCTCTCCATACCCCAACTGGCCCCAATTCTTTGCAACATTTATAACTATATAGCTATGCCCCAACATGAGAGGGGATATTTTAAGGGTACTGTGTCTAAGCAGATTAAGTTTTGAATTAAACATTAAGCTGAATAATAGAAAGAGTTATGTCTTTTTTGTACACCTGAAAATTACATACTGAGATGTTTATCTTCTCCATACATTCAATAATTGATCAAGACATAGGCGTGCCCTGACACATTGCTAGGAAAAGCTGTTCTAGTAGGAAATGAGAGCAGTCAGCATCTGATGCTCTTTCAGTAAAACATCTGCTTCACCTGCTATGTTTTGCCATTCTTAGATTTTTCCAATCAAAATAGCTCATATTTAGCTTTCAATAACACAAATAAAAATGAATTAGGGTCATGCATACACTCATAATACTTGTTTATGAGGCTCTTCTTTCTTAATCAGATTTAATGACTGCAACATATTCTACCATCAGGACTCTGGGTAAGTGCCTTGATCAAACTCAATTTTAAAGGGCTCTTGGATGTGCATTAGCAGACAAATGGATAAAGAAGTTGTGGTATATATACACAATGGAATATTACTCAGCCATTAAAAAAAAGCATGCAGTTGAGTAAGTTCTAATGAGGTGGATGAAACTTGAGCCTATTATTCAGAGTGAAGATAGGAAGAGAAACACCAGTACAGTATATTCACACATATATATGGAATTAAGAAAGACGGAAACAACAATCCTATACACAAAGCAGCAAAAGA
>SJYX01017507.1:508485-534396 GCA_006410675.1 Oreotragus oreotragus | reverse complement strand
CTTCTCTTGTGTGGTTACTGATAATACTTACTTTAAATATAACCTGGTCATATCTGTGACCAGTTACAATTGATGTCCCTTTTGAGTCAACAACTCCAATCCTAGGGATGAACCAACAGGAAACAGTCACATGAGGGTATGAGATAATATATATCTCATAAATGCAATGTTGTTCACCCCATGATTATTTGAAGTAGTAATGGCCATCAGCAGGAGAGATAATTTAGATACCCTTGGTATTGTCATAATACAATATATCATTCAGTCTTTGGATATAATGAAACAGAGTCACATGAACTAATTTACAGAGCTATCCACTTTAGGAAGATAGGGGAAATAAATACTGTTAAAGGAAAAAAGCAAACTGCACAATAAAAACAGTAACTGATAAGCTCATGTAACAGTCCCTCACTCCTACTGAAACAAGAAAACAATGGATAAGATAAAAGCATGCTTGTTTTTACTGCGATCGAAGAACAATGTATGCAAACAAACCTAAATTAAATAAATTCTGCGATGGATAAGTCCTTTATCAGTGAGCAAAGAGAGACATGTAAGTGGACAAATAGGTAATGTAAGTGGAAGGATATGACTATTGAAACTGGAGAGACCTCTGTAGGAAAAGGAGAAAGTAGCCCAATTTTGGAGAAGGCAATGGCAACCCACTCCAGTGTTCTTGCCTGGAGAATCCCAGGGACAGAAGAGCCTGGTGGGCTGCCGTCTATGGGGTCGCACAGAGTCAGACACGACTGAAGTGACTTAGCAGTAGCAGCAGCCCAATTTTTATTAACACTGTTGCTAGGAAAATCTGGTTGATAACTGGAGGAAATCACCAACCAGATTATCTTGACAGTTGCCCTCCACCGGGTTGTTGCTAAGTTACTGAGACAGAGCACAGCTGGAAAACAGAGCACAGCTTGAGTTGAACTCAGCGAACCTGAATACTAGCTAACGCTGCAAGCAGACTCAATCCCAAGAATTAGAGGAAAGACCAAACACGACAGTCCCTCAGGCAATTCAAGAAGTTGGTGGCTGGGGGAAAAGGCAAAGACATTTCCTGCTATCTCATTTAAAATCAGAGATATAGTAAAACTAATTAAATCTGTAGTTGTTCAACCTCAGTTTCAGTTCCACTCATGGTGTTAGCCACTTCATTTAGGCTCCAACAAAAGATAAAGTATGTGTTTCCAGTGCAGCAAAACAAAACAAAATGATCCATCTGAGTCTCTTTTGAATCTGTATATAAAATGCCTAGCATAGTATAAAGAATAGAGACATTCCAATATACAGGGAATTGTCACCCGTAATCACAAAAAGCCACCACTCAACAGGGCTAGAACAAAGGATGTCCTACATGTTGAAATTAGGAAGCAAGAATTAAAGGATAAGATAAAGTTACTAACAAATAACTAAATAAAAAGACTAATGGAGACAGGTATTATTGATTTATAGGATAAGATGGTTAGAATGTGTGAAATGATGAGGATTTCAGCAAAGAAACAAAGGCTCTAAACTAAAACTAAACAGACACTGTAGAGCTAAAGTTTAAAAATATCAAAAAAATTATTTATTGAATAATATTAACAGCACATTTGACTTAGAAGAAAAATAGTGAATTTAAATACAATAGATCATATTCAATTCACAAACCATTAAGATAAAGAAATCAAATACAGTATCAGAGACAGGCTTCCCTAGTGGCTCAGTGGTAAAGAATCCACCTGCAGTGCAGGAGCTGTAGGGGGTACAGGTTTGATCCCTGGGTTTGGGAAGACCCCCTGGGTTGCATGGCAACCCACACCAGTACTCTTGCCTGGAGAATCCCATGGAGAGAGAAGCCTGGTGGGCTACAGTCCACGGGGTTGCAAAAGAGTCTGACACAACTTAGTGATCAAACAACAATGACATTATCATATGACAATACTAAAATTAAATGTTTGTCTGGGGTCTAACAGTTTACAAGCTTTCAGGACACAGTACATTATTTACTACTACTAAAATNGGCAACCACTCCAGTGTTCTTGCCTGGAGAACCCCACGGACAGAGGAGCCTGGTGGGCTACAGTCCACGGGGTTGCAAAAGAGTCTGACACAACTTAGCGATCAAACAACAATGACATTATCATATGACAATACTAAAATTAAATGTTTGTCTGGGGTCTAACAGTTTACAAGCTTTCAGGACACAGTACATTATTTACTACTACTAAAATAATTCTGTAAGAGCAAAAATAATTAGTTTTCCTCTTTTTTTTCATTTTTCCTTTTTGTAGATAAAGAAAATGAGTTCCTACAAACATATAAATTTCTCTGGGTCAATCAGGAGGTAATAATTTCTAGAGGACTGACTGAAACCTAGTTACTCCACCTTCATAAAAAATTATTTTCTAACTGCAATCAAATTTTAAATTCATTCTCAAAATAAAGCATCAATACAATTTAAAACTTTACCTATATTCAAAACTGAATTTGCAAAGAAGAGAAAATGGGCAACCTTTACTCCCTAAACTTCAGGCACAAGTACCTGTTTCTCTGAATGTCTGACAGAAGGTGATGACTCTCACATTTAAACTTCCTTGCTTTAAAGAATGATAGCTGTTGGTTTATTTCATATTATCATTCGTTTTCTAGATTTTCCTCTGACTAGAAATACCGCTTCAACTCCACTCACCATGGCAACAAAACAGCTGAAGATTCTTACAGCTTGCCTAGTGAAGAAAAATACTTGAAAATATCCTTTGATGCTAAAATTGGTTTTGTTTTCACAGTACCACATGAAGCAACTGAGGATGAGGGATATCACCATACATTTCAGATGGATTCACCCAGCAGGATCATCGAGGGTATAGCAGAGAAAGAGAGAGGGAATCGGGGAGGGGGTAGGGAGGAGGGACAATACCATGTTTATATACTTGAAGAGACATTTGTACACGTATGTACTCCCACAAACCAGGCTGCCTTTAAATCACTGCACTCACTTTGTTGTTGGATATTTACTGTTTATCTGGCTTTCTCCTCTCCATGTGTTCAGTCACTCAGTCATCTAACTCTTTGCAACCCCACAGACTGTAGCCCACCAGGCTCCTCTGTCCATGGGATTTTCCAGGCAAGAACACCGGAGTGGGTTGCCATTTCCTTCTCCAGGGGATGTCTCTTACATCTCCTACACTAATTGCTAGGTTAAGGAGATTACAATTGCCTTGAGGGCAGAGACCACTCCTCACTCATCCTTGAGCCTCCATCTTTTTTTAAAGTATATGTTGCATAAGGGATTCCCAGGTGGCACAGTGGTAAAGAATCCACCTGCCAATTCAAGCAATGCAAGAGACATTGGTTAGATCCTCAGGTTGGGAAGATCCCCTAGGATCTACTACTGTATTCTTGGGCTTCCCTGGTGGCTCAGATGGTAAAGAATCCACCTGCGATGCAAGAGACCTGGGTTCAATCCCTGGGTTGGGAAGATCCCCTGGAAGTGGGCATGCGTGACAACCCACTCCAGTATTCTTACCTGGAGAACCCCCATGGACAGAGAAGCCTGGCGGGCTGCAGTCCATGGGATTGCAAAGAGTCAGACATGACTGTGACTGAGCACACACATGTATTGAATAAAAGAATAAATGAGGATTTTTATAAAAGAATCAAAAACATAGAAACTAAAGAATATTTAACTTCAAACAACTTTGGAATCTTGGCATAAAAGAAAACTGCAAAAATAAAATTTTTCTTGAATATATTATTTGTAGCAAAACATGTTAATCAGGCTATTTTCCTCTTTCTCCTAGGATAAGTTGCAGAGTCCTTCTGTCAAAGGGTATTTGCTCATACAGTTAATATCTAATTGAATTAAACTAAACACATTTGGAAAGGTAAATGTCTTGCCAAATATAGGTAACAGATTACAAAGCTACATTGAGATGACTGTATTTTTTTTCTCCTGGTTAATTTTTATTTATGTTTATAACAGAGATTGGATTATATATCTTGAAGAATGGCTCAGTTGCAGTCCCATATTGAAAAAATTTGCAGAGAGACTGAGAGAGGAGACTGACGCTGCAGCAGGAAAAAGTCTGCTGGACTCAGTGATGCAATTTGGTCATCTCCAAGTAGTGCTCCCGGGGAAGGCAATGGCACCCCACCCCAGTACTCTTGCCTGGAAAATCCCATGGACGGAGGAGCCTGGTGGGCTGCAGTCCATGGGGTCGCTAACAGTCGGACAGACTGAGCGACTTCGCTTTCACTTTTCTCTTTCATGCATTGGAGAAGGAAATGGCAACCCACTCCAGTATTCTTGCCTGGAGAATCCCAGGGATGGGGGAGCCTGGTGGGCTGCCGTCTATGGGGTCACACAGAGTCGGACACGACTGAAGTGACTTAGCAGCAGCAGCAGCAGCAGCAAGTAGTGCTCCAGTTTAGCAGAACTCAGCACAGATTAACAGACTTGCTGTGGTGCCTAATATTCCAGCTCAGAAACCAACTGAGATCAAGCTCTGAGCCTTTGGAGTGGGAGCACTGACTCCAAGACCCTAGACTACCTGGCAGCACCCAATCACCAGTAGCACCCTATGTAGGACAGCTCATCTAAACAACAAACAAAACAAAAGTACAAACTCAATCACCAGCAGACAGGATTACCACCTCACTCAGCCTTGCCCATCAGAGGAAAATTAAACAAAAATTCAGCACAAATCTCACCCTATAGGAAGCTTACACAAACCACTGGATCAACCTTAGGAGGGCAGAAACCAAAAGGAAGAAAGAATTCAACCTTGAAACCCGGGAAAAGGAGACCTCAAACACAACAAGTAAAAAACATAATAATAATGAAAATGCAGAGAAATACTACACGAAGGAACCAACTAGAAACACTGAAGTCCAAATAAGTGAAGAGGAAATAGGCAAATTACCCGAAAAAGAATTCAGAATAATGATAGTAGAGATGATAAAAAAAAAAAAACCTTGAAGACAAAATGGAGAAAATGCAAGAATCAACTAACAAAGACCTAGAAGAAGTAAAGAATAAACATACAGAGACAACACAATCACTGAAATCAAAAATACTCTCGAAGGAATCGATAGCAGACTATCTGAAGCAGAAGAATGAATCAGTGAGCTGGAAAATAAAATGGTCGAAATAACCTCTGAAGAGCAGAAAACAATAAAAAGAGTGAAAAGAACTGAGGATAATCTCAGAGATCTCTGGGACAATATCAAACACACCAACATTCAAATTATAGGGGTCCCAGAAGAAGGAGAGAAAAAGAAAGGGTACTAGAAGTTTTTTGAAGATATTATAGTTGAAAATTTCCCCAATATGGAAAAGGAAATAGTCAATCAAGTCCAAGAGGCACAAAGGGTCCCATACAGAATAAACCCAAGGAGAAACACAAGACGACACATACTAATCAAACTAACAAAGACTAAACACAAAGAATATTAAAAGCAGCAAGTGAGAAGCAACAAGTAACATACAAGGGAAACCCCATAAGAAGGAATCGATAGCAGACTATCTGAAGCAGAAGAATGAATCAGTGAGCTGGAAAATAAAATGGTCGAAATAACCTCTGAAGAGCAGAAAACAATAAAAAGAGTGAAAAGAACTGAGGATAATCTCAGAGATCTCTGGGACAATATCAAACACACCAACATTCAAATTATAGGGGTCCCAGAAGAAGGAGAGAAAAAGAAAGGGTACTAGAAGTTTTTTGAAGATATTATAGTTGAAAATTTCCCCAATATGGAAAAGGAAATAGTCAATCAAGTCCAAGAGGCACAAAGGGTCCCATACAGAATAAACCCAAGGAGAAACACAAGACGACACATACTAATCAAACTAACAAAGACTAAACACAAAGAATATTAAAAGCAGCAAGTGAGAAGCAACAAGTAACATACAAGGGAAACCCCATACGCTTAACAGCTGATCTTTCAGCAGAAACTCTGCAGGCTAGAAGGGAATGGCAGGATATATTTAAAATACTGAAAGGGGAAAATCTACAACCAACACTCAGTTCAGGTCAGTCACTCAGTCGTGTCCAACTCTTTGCAATCCCATGGACTGCAGCACACCAGGCCTCCCTGTCCATCACCAATGCCCAGAGTTCACTCAAACTCGTGTCCACTGAGTCAGTGATGCCATCCAACCATCTCATCCTCTGTTGTCCCATTCTCCTCCTGCCTTCAATTTTTCCCAACATCAGGGTCTTTTCCAATGAGTCAGTTCTTTGCATCAGGTAGCCAAAGTATTGGAGTTTCAGCTTCAGCATCAGTCCTTCCAATGAATATTCAGGACTGAATTCCTTTAGGGTGGACTGGTTGAATATCCTTGCAGTCCAAGAGACTCTCAAGAGTGTGTTCTTTTGGCAAAACTCTGTTAGCCTTTGACTGGCTTTATTTTGTACTCCAAGGCCAAATCTGCCTGTTATGTCAGGTATTTCTCGACTACTTTTGCATTCCTGTCCCCTATAATGAAAAGGACATCTTTTGGGGGTGTTAGTTCTAGAAGGTCTTGTAGGTCTTCATACAACCATTCAACTTCCGCTTCTTCAGCATTACTGGTGAGGGCATAGACTTTGATTACTGTGATACTGAATGGTATTAGCCTTGAAAATGAACAGAGAATAGATCATTCTGTCATTTTTGAGACTGCATCCAAGCACTGCATTTCAGATTCTTTTGTTGACTATGATGGCTACTCCATTTCTTCTAAGGGATTCCCGCCCACAGTAGTAGATATAATGGTCATCTGAGTTAAATTTATCCATTCCAGTCCACTTTAGTTCACTGACTCCTAAAATGTTGACATTCACTCTTACCATTTCCTGTTTGACCACTTCCAATTTGCCCTGATTCATGGACCTAACATTCCAGGTTCCTACGCAATATTGCTCTTTACAGCATCAGATTTTACTTCCATTACCAGGCACATCCACAACTGGGTGTTTTGCTTTGGCTCCATCTCTTCATTCTTTCTGGAGCCATTTCTCCATTGATCTCCAGTAGCATATTGTGCACCTACCAACCTGGGGAGTTCATCTTTCAGTGTCCGATCTTTTTGCCCTTTCATACTGTTCATGGGGTTCTCAAGGCAAGAATAATGAAGTGGTTTGCCATTCCCTTCTCCAATGGACCACGTTTTGCCAGAACTCTCCACCATGACCTGTCCATCTTGGGTGGCCCTCAACATGGCTCATTAAAAAAAAAGGAAAAAAAGAAAAAATTTGCTTTGTTTCCTCTGCAGGAGCATTTCCTGGGGGCTTAGTTTTCAAAAATCTGGCAGCCTTGTTGATAGGTCTCTGCTCTTGCATCCTAGTTATCAACAAACAGTAGTCTTCGTTTGGGGAGAGTTATATCAGTGTGGGCTGTTACACGTTTAACAATATCAGTCCAATCCAAGAGAAAAAATAATGCCTATGTTTGCAGTGTTTGCCGATTTCTATGGTATAAATACACCCATCATGACCCAATTTGGAGCTAATAACACAGTGTTGCCTAATGCGGAGCTAGGAAGAGATGTGCAGTAGGAACAGTACCTGGTGATATAGTACCTCCACAATAAAAACTATAATAGACATAAGCAATCTTAACACATAGACAGCAGTAAAACAGCTACTCAGCGATGAGTCTTGAGCATTTATTATTTTTTTCTTAATAAACTTTAATTATAAGCTTATATAATTTAATAAAGGCTGTGTTTATAATAATAAACACCTTTGTAATAAAGGCTGTGTTAACACGCTCATAACCTTCTGTCATGTGTGGGCAGAAGCCTGCTCCACAGCACATCACTGGACACTGGCTTTGTATTTTTGTCTCTGATTACAATGAGCAGGGGTATGTTGTCTGATTCCCTAGAACGGCAGCTCTTGGTCTGAGTGAGGAGGTATGCAATCTTCCGGTCATTGTACAGCTCTGGCTACACACACACACACACACACACACACACATGACAATGGCAGTGCTGTGCACTTTATCTGCGAAACTAGGATTACTGAGAAAAAGCAGAGGCACAGAAGCATTAACAGGATGGCGCAAAGTTCCCAGATTCTCTTGCTGTTCACAGAGGCAGCTTGTGTTGGGCCGAGCTGACCACACCAAGGAAGAGCACCGGCACAGAGTCTAACCCTCCGCTCAGTCTGTGGATTATAGAGAAAGGAGAGCAGGGCACGTGCCGTGGATTAGGTAACAGCCGAGCTTCCTGCTGAGGAAATAACCCTGTTTGAAAACAAGAGCTTCCAGAGCTGTTCTTCCATTGAGTTAACTTGTACATACAGAGTCAGATCCTGAAGAGGAGGAGGAAATGACTCTCTAGAGCATTTTGGATGTGCTTGTCTTCACCCCACAACTTAGGATGGTCCCCCAAATAAAGCAGACTTGGCTATACAATGCAATAATTTCTTTTGTCAGGCTAGACTTCGGCTTCCTCAAGTCAGCCAATTTTCCTGAAGAGTGTAGGCAAATTCCAGGACTTCTCAGATTTCCTTATGAGGTAGGTAGTAGGGTTAAGTTCTGTTTATAGTGTCTGAACTATTGAAGGGAAAGATGACTTCACAGTCAAATCTGTGCCACTGACAACCTGGCCAGCGGATGGAAAGTGGAAGTAGAGGTAACTGAGAGTGGGTGTGCCAGGTCGAAAGTAGCCAGGTGTGCAACATCAGCCTTGGAAACTGATTGGGCTTTCATCACTCTAAAAGGAAGGGCAGGCATCATCTTTGGCAGAAATTTCAGCAGAATCTTCAGAGAGTGACTTTCACCAACTACTCTACAGAGATGATCAGCAAAAAACCACAGAACACAATCATGAAATGGAAAACCCCTACTCTTCAGCTGCCATGTGATAGAACAAGCTCCTCACATACCTGGGTGTCATCTTAGGTGGAGGAATGTGGATGGGGTAACATTAGAGACCAAGCATGCTTTCCTAAGAGCACTGAGTGATTTCTCAACGGAATGCTTGAATTATCCCATGGGACTGAGTTTAATCTATTGGGGTTAAATTATATTTCCCCACTTCTGAGTGAGAGGGGAGGTCTAAGGGAAAGGAGTCTGTTTCCTTCTTTGAAAAGAAGGAAAGAAGTTAAGTTCGCTTCTTGCATTTGAGTATGACATTAATAAATCCAAGATTTTTCTCTTTTCCATAAAATAGTCTTAACAATGCAAAGCAAGATTTCCATATGGGGGTGGTACCAAGCACAGTCCACCCACTTTGGTCTGAAAGGCATTAAATTTTTCTATTCTTTTAATATTTCAACTTATCACTACTTAAGCATCCTTCAAATACTGATGGGAAACCTAATAATATATCAAAGTTCCCCTTATTTAAAAAAAATCTTCCATTTGTACAAACCAAAAAATAAATCAATTCACAAAATTTACATGACTTGCAGAAGGTCAAATGGTCACTAGTTAGTGGAAGTAGTACCTAGCCCAAGTCCCCTGCTGTGAGCTGTAGTACTATTTCCATTTAAATGTGCCAACCTCATTTATCAAAAACATTTACTGGGCTTCTACTCATTTATTCCAAGCCCAGGAATTCTGTTCTTTTAGAGAATTCACAGGAGACTTCCTGCCTCTCACCAGCAACTCTTTCATTTAATTGGTACTTTTCGTAAGGCTTCTAAACATAAAATTTAGAATGGCCAGAGTCAGATGTCAGGGGATGAACAAGAAAATACTAATTAATCACGCATACATCTTACTGCACTGATTTCACAACTCTCTGCTGGTCAAAGAACCTAGGACTAAGATGTCTTTCAGGTCTCGCTGCTAGATAATTTTCCCTAATTCCTCTAAAGTCTGTTTAGAACTTCTACATCTTCAATGATTAGTTTTATTTCTATTTTTCTAGAAAAAAAGTGTATATCATCCATTTTTTTCAAAATTATTTGCTTAGTGTTGAATAAAAGTCTCATGAGCAAATTTCCTGTCTTTGATTAGTTCTCCTTATCACATTTGCTTCTGAATAGTTGGGCTTTGCTTCTTTTTTCCCTTGGAAAGAGCTAATGATGTATATACTTTATTGTGCCTTTTTTCCATCAAAGATCAAAACTGTAATGTTTCATTGCAATTATTTTGAAGATCTTCTGTAATAATTTTTTTCTCTCTGCCACCATCCCGCCTACTCCATAGTCTTCACCAAACGTCTTTAAAGAGAGCAGTCAAATTCTAGAAAGTAGGATATTTTCCCATTTTTCTTCATTTATTGTTGTTGCATTTTGATAAAATACTAATACCTTATATCTTCTTTGTGAAATGGTTTGAGGTTTTCTTTGTCTATTTATATGAATACTTAAAGATGAACGGGCTTCCCTGGTGGCTCAGATGGTAAAGCATCTGCCTGCAGTGCAGGAGACCTGGGCTTGATCCCTGGGCTGGGAAGATCCCCTGGAGAAGGGAATGGCAACCCACTCCAGTATTCTTGCCTGGAGAATCCCATGGACAGAGGAGCCTGGAGGGCCACAGTCCATGGGGTCACAAAGAATCGGACATGACAGTGACTAAGCACAGCACTTAGAGATGAACGGTCACTTTGTTGACAAGAGTCAACAGTAGGTAGGGTATGGGTAAATCAAGCAGTGTTAAACTACCCAAAGGATACGGGTCTATCAGCACACTACTGGCAGGGAGCCAGGAGATCAGCAATATTTTTACAAACATATTTGGCCATAAAATCTTTCACTGGAGATTATAAAGCTGCAAACCACGGATGATATGTGAATGAATAAAGGTCACTTGAGAACGTCTTGAAGCGTAAGAGTTTCTCCTAGGCCCAGCCTAGTATACTAGGCACTCTCCTGGGCCAGATGTGCTTCATCAGCCTTGGAGCTACCCTGTGCAATGCATCACTGCAGGACAACAGGGCCCCCAACCTGAGTCCTCATCACTCACAGTCTCAGGCTGTACAGTCTGGCCTGAGTCAACTCTTGAATTCAGTGTCTGAGAACCAGGATAAAGGATAATTTTCAAGACAGCTACAAGATCATGTTTAAAATGCCTTCCACAACTTGTAGTTTCTTTGGGCTAGTGGATGGGCATATGGTCACTTGACCAAAAGGCATATTCTTTGTTTTCAAAGTACTGAATTCATTAAATCAAGTAGATCTTTTATTCATCAAATTATCTAGGTCACCTTTATCCTCATTTTTTCCACATACTATGCCACAAGAAATGTAGCATTGAATTGCCTACTATATCATTTCTATTTCTCCTTGATTTCAATAAAGGAGAACTGCCTGTTGCTTTTGCTTTATGAATGTTTCTGATATTTTATTATATGAATGATAACTGTTAGATTTTTGTTGTGATTCCATACTTAATACAAAATTGGCCTTTTGTGTTCTATAATGTTCAATAATTTAAAATCTAACACTGACAGATATCATGACTCCTGTTTTCAGTTTGTGCCTGACCTGCTTTAAATGTCTCATTATTCTTAGTGTTTTTGAGTCACTTTTTGTTTTAGTGACTTACATACCATATACATTTGCATTTTATTCTATAATTCCACTGGGGGGTTATAGAATTTTAATAGCTGAGTAGAAACAATTTAAGTTTCTTGATATGATCAGTGTTCTTGGTTTCACATTAATATTTTATGTAATGCTTTCTGTTTTAAGGAGGGGGGTTCATGTTTGGGAGTTCGTGTACACCTGTGGCAGATTCATGTCAATATATGCCAAAACCAGTAGAGTACTGTAAAGTAAAATAAAATAACATTTAAAAAAAAAATCCAACAAAGAGCTCTCTCCCCACTACCAACAACAATGCCCCATCAACGCTTTTTACTGTGTTTGACTAAGTTATTAAGTCCCGGACACTCTTACTAACATATTATATTGATGCTAATCAAAACCTAAATTTAATATCAGGTATATGTACTGCCTGGTTTAGGTTTTAGTACTACAAAGAGAAAAAGAAAAATCAGTAAGTGGAGAGAGAACTAATGATTAATACAAACAGCCACACACACATTAGATAGGTATAAAGGAATATAAGAAATACTCTATAAATAGCCAGCAAAATAAAAGAGAATTTTACTTAATTTTTTTGA
This sequence comes from Oreotragus oreotragus, assembly GCA_006410675.1. Lineage (NCBI taxonomy): Eukaryota > Metazoa > Chordata > Mammalia > Artiodactyla > Bovidae > Oreotragus > Oreotragus oreotragus. Next base: position 522,350 of record SJYX01017507.1, on the reverse strand, counting down.
TTAAATCCTTATATGCAGAACAAAACTCTACTTTATCTGAATGTCTCTATTGTTTCCATGAAATTGTTGTGTTTCTTGATATTCTAAAATTCTCAAAATAAAGATTATCACTATAAGGTAAAAAAAAAAAACAGAAGAAATACTCTATAAATAGCCAGCAAAATAAAAGAGAATTTTACTTAATTTTTTTTATTAAATCCTTATATGCAGAACAAAACTCTACTTTATCTGAATGTCTCTATTGTTTCCATGAAATTGTTGTGTTTCTTGATATTCTAAAATTCTCAAAATAAAGATTATCACTATAAGGTAAAAAAAAAAAACAATTTAAGTTTCTTGATATGATCAGTGTTCTTGGTTTCACATTAATATTTTATGTAATGCTTTCTGTTTTATTGTTTTTTATTCTATGTGTTTTTCTTCTGATTGCTTTGAATTTTGTAATTTTGCTCTGTTGATCAACTTTATGTTAGGTACATCCTCTAGCTTAATTTTCTTCTACTTTTGTCAAATGATTGCATAAATCCAAAACAGGTACAGAACTACTGTGTAAATAATAATGTAGACTTAATAAATGATGATAATTGATAGTAACTATGTAGAAATATTAAGTTATTTTAGTCTTTTTCTTCCTACAAAGTATTACCACTGTATTACAAACATTGCTGGTATCTCAGCACAACTGTATTTTTCTGTCATCAGTTTTGAAGCTTGATAAACTGGACAAGACAAAGGGGGTTGGGGATTAAAAGTTATGAGTGAAGCTTCACTGAATTTTTATACCATGAAACATAAAAGTCTGAATAAAAATAACTTACAACTGTGATTATCATGATTCGGCTTTCCTTGTTTTGCTGACTGCTTTTCTCTCTACATCCATTTTTCCTTCCCTTCATCACTCCTCACTTTCCTTCACATTGTTTATCTAAATGAATCTAGGATTTATACAGCCTATATTCCCCTTTCCTCTTTCCTCCTTTCCCTTGATACTATCCATTAATTAATAAGTCATGGTGTCCATTACACCTGCAAATTCCATTTTACAAAGATAATGCAATAAAAATTGTAGTTAAATGAAGAGAGACTAGAGAATGATAAATAGTCTGTGTTCAGAATCAGACTTTGGTTCTCAAACAATCAATTAAAACTGCTAAAGCCTTCAATCCTAATGAACCACCAGAGGAACACCAGATTTTTCTAAAAATTTGTGCATATAAATAAATGAAAGGAGAAAGCTAAGCACAAACACAATCAATATTTTTTTAAATATCTAAGCAAAGAGCAACAGATGATTACTAAATTTTAAATTATTACTTTTGAATACTTGTTATAATGTTGCTTAATTAGAATACCAAATAATGTATTTATCCTTGAGAAATAATTTTTAGAATAATAAAATTTTTATTCACTAATTCACTTATCCATCAAGAATTCATTGAATATAAATTGAATGCTAACAATATTCCAGAGAATGTGAATGCAATAAACCTGAATATGACAAAGCCTTCAAATACTTAACAGATTCTTTAATTTAAAAATATTCCAGGGATTTCCCCAGTGGTCCAGTGGTTAAGACTCCAAGTTCCACTGAGGTGGATGAGGGTTTGATCCCGGGTTAAGGAAATAAGACCCTGCATGCATGGAGCATGGTCAGTAAATAAATAAATAAATTTTAAGCATTCCATGTACTTGCAGAAAATATAGAAAAGTAATGATGCAGAATAATAATGCAAAAATATAGGAGAGAGATACATACATACACTGATAAAATTAAAATTATGTAACCTTCCATTTTTTGACTTGTGAAAATATAAACATACATTAAACATTTATCTGTATGCTTTCTTTGCTGAAAAAGGTCCGTGTAGTCAAAACTGTGGTTTTTCCAGTAGTCATGTATGGATGTGAGAGTTGGACCATAAAGAAAGCTGAGTGCCGAAGAAATGATGCTTTTGAACTGCAGTGTTGGAGAAGACTTGAGAGTCCCTTGGACTGCAAGGAGATCAAACCAGTCAATCCTAAAGGAAATCAGCCATGAATATTGATTGGAAGGACTGATGCTGAAGCTGAAGCTACAACACTTTGGCCACCTGATGTGAAGAAATGAGTCACTGAAAAATGGAAAAGACCCTGATGCTGGGAAAGATTGAAGGTGGGAGGAGAAGGGGACAACAGAGGAGGAAATGGTTGGATGGCATCACCAACTTGATGGACATGAGTCTGAGCAAGCTCTGGGAGTGGGTGATGCACAGGGAAGCCTGGTGTGCTGTAGTTCACGGGGCCACAAAGAGTCAGACACGACTGAGAGACTGAACTGAACTGATGCTTTCTTTAGTTTTTTTCACTGCTTTGAAATACAATTGCTTTTCTATGTAATTTAGTGGTTAGTTTTTTGGCTTTATAGTAATCTATTAAATAGACACATCAAATTTCATTAAATGGCCCATTACTGTTGTACTTTTAGACTGAATCCTACTCTTCTACACTATTATTGGTCTGTAACTTTTCAGATTGTACAGCCTTTCCAGTAAAATCTGAGCATAAGCCCAATACATAAATATCTATTTATAAATTATGTATCATTGTACATATTTCCTAAATTACAAAGGCAATTTCAATTATTTTTTCAAAAGTGTGGAAAACTGAATGGAAAAATTTTTTAAAGCACATTGACTATGAAAATAAGAACTAAAGAAGAACTAAAGAGCTTCTTGATGAAAGTGAAGGAGGAGAGTGAAAAAGTTGGCTTAAAGCTCAACATTCAGAAAACGAAGATCATGGCATCCGGTCCCATCACTTCATGGCAAACAGATGAGGAAACAGTGGAAACAGTGGCTGACTTTATTTTTCTGGGCTCCAAAATCACTGCAGATGGTGACTGCACCCATGAAATTAAAAGATGCTTACTCCTTGGAAGGAAAGCTATGACTAACCTAGACAGCATATTAAAAAGCAGAGACATTACTTTGCCAACAAAGGTCCACCTAGTCAAGGCTATTGTTTTTCCAGTGGTCATGTATGGATGTGAGAGTTGGACTATAAAGAAAGCTGAGCACCGAAGAATTGATGCTTTTGAACTGTGGTGTTGGAGAAGACTCTTGAGAGTCCCTTTGACTGCAAGGAGATCCAATCAGTCCATCCTAAAGGAGATCAGTCCTGGGTGTTCATTGGAAGGACTGATGTTGAAGCTGAAACTCCAATACTTTGGCCACCTCATGCGAAGAGTTGACTCACTGGAAAAGACCCTGATGCTGGGAAAGATTGAGGGTGGGAGGAGAAGGGGACGACAGAGGATGAGATGGTTGGATGGCATCACCGACTCAATGGACATGGGTTTGGGTCGACTCCAGGAGTTGGTGATGGACAGGGAGGCCTGGCGTGCTGCAGTTCATGGGGTCGCAAAGAGTCGGACATGACTGAGCAGCTGAACTGATCTGAAATGTGAAAAATTTCTGCAAAAACTTCCTGAGTTCCCTTTACAGTCTTTCACACTTTCCTGGACTGGGTAGAGAATAGACTTCATTTCAGAGAAACATCTGCTCTTCTACAGGGCGTTACTGTTCTGAGGTTTCTGCTAAACGCCTCAGTAAACCATTGAGAATTCTCTGATTGGTCTGGTCACAGTTTAAATGTGTTTTAACTTTGTGTGAGCTCTGGCAAGAGCTCAGCTTATCCCTTGGTCACTTTTTACCTAGCCTTTTTAAAGCTCCCCCCTCTTTGAACCAGGGCTCCCTGGTGGCTCAAACGGTAAAAAGTCTGCCTGCAACGTGGGAGATATGGGTTCAGTTCCTGGATCGGGACGATGCCCTGGAGAAGGAAATAACAATCCACTGCAGTATTCTTGCTGGAAATTTTCATGGACAGAGGAACCTAGTGGGCTACAGTCTGTGGGGCCTCAAAGAGTCAGACATGACTAAGCAACTGACACCTTCAACACTTTGCACGCATGGCTAGGACTCAGCAAAGCCCCCACAATATCGCTGTATTGATCTCAGGTGCTCTTTCACCACAAGACTCCCTCCTCTGCAGCTCTGTCCCACAACTTCCAGCCGTCTCAGCCTCTCTCCCATCCTGTCTCCTTCTCCCAAGTCCAAGGAGAATGCTGGCCTCAGCCTTCATGCCCTTACTTCATGCTCCTGGTCCAAAAATTGCCTCCAGGCAACAAGGTGGATAACAATCCTAGGACTCACCCCCCTATTTACTTTCTCTCAAAGATCACATCAGAGGCTATTTGATATCCACTGTCTGAAAACACTTGTTTCGTATACTTTTCTCACTTCTCTAATTAGTTATGACAGTAGGTTAAGTCCAGTCCTTGTCACTTCAACACAGCTAGGAGCAAATGTCTAGCCACTTAAATTTGGCTAAAAACGTAAAATTCATCGGACACATTTTTTTATTGCACATGTTGTCACAGAAATAGAAAGGTAGAACGAAACTACGGTGAAAGAGAACAAATCTATTAAATGAGCTAGTCAAGGAAGTCTTACTATGGGACCTACCATGTGGATGGTTCTGGGACGATATAGTCTATTATAAGAAGAAGACGAAAGTCTGTACCAATTATAGAACCTAAACGTTTACTAGAATTTACCTTCAAGACATGGACTTATTAGACATAATATTGTTCCACTGCCTTCCAGCTTCCAGGATTGCAAGTAAGAATTCTCATGATGTGATCCATGATCAGTTTGTTGAAACACAGCCAATATTACTAGCTAAACACTACTGCAGGATAGGGAGCTGGCACAAAGAGAGCCTCAGGCAAACTGGTCGAGATCCTGATACTTCTGTTTAGGAACTGAGTGATCTCGGGGAAGTTACTTATTTTATACATACACACACACACACACACACACACACACACACACACACACACACAAATAAGAATAAATAGTAGTACCTGCCAGACGGTTAGTTTGAGAATCAAAAAATGTTTAAATATAAAGAGCTTAGAATATTGCCTGGCACACATTAACTACTGAGCTAATATTAAGTATTAATATCATGTGAAACGTCACTGCAAAGTCTCTTTGCAATAACCCAGACTAGTTCATTTTTCCTTATGAATAGATCTCCTCTACCCACTAACTTCTCTAAGCAAAGGAGCAACCACTCTGCTTCAATCTTTTGTGTTTACTGTTATTTTAAAAAGTGCTTTTGGTAGCCTGCCGCTGCTGCTAAGTCACTTCAGTCATCTCCAGCTCTGTGAGACCCCATAGACAGCAGCCCACCTGGCTCCCCTGTCCCTGGGATTCTCCAGACAAGAACACTGGAGTGGGTTGCCATTTCCTTCTCCAATGCAGGAAAGTGAAACGTGAAAGTGAAGTAGCTCAGTCGTGTCCAACTCTTAGCAACCCCATGGACTGCAGCCCACCAGGCTCCTCCGTCCATGGGATTTTCCAGGCAAGAGTACTGGAGTGGGGTGCCATTGCCTTCTCCGGTAGCCTAGCATATCCAATTAAAAGTTTGATTGTGTTTAGGACAAATATGATTATATGAGATACTGTTTATAATAGTTAAAATTTAGAAGCAATCATAAGGTCAAAGTACCAAGAAACAGCTGAAAAAGTCTCTCAACAGAATATCATGAAGCCAATACAAAAATTATTTTCTAAAACAATATTACCAAATGGTTTTGTTGGTGATATAATGTTAAATTATAACAGTAGAATTATACATAATTTATATGCTATTATCTTATGAATCTATAATGTATTCAAAGAAAATAGACACATCACAATACTGCACAGTGACTATCTTTTGAGTAATAATTTGCTTTTTTATCAATGTTAGCAATGTTTCTTTAAATTTTAAAAATATATTACTTTTAACTTCAGATAAAAAGTTGTTTGGGCCAAGTGATTCTAGAAAGTTATTACTTATTATCCTTCTGTCCTTTGGTACTACTAGTCTTATTTATCCTTTGTCCTAAGTATGGACTCAATGTTTTTGCAGTATTTCTGCAGAACCATGTACATCCACACATACATATACATACCTATATGTGTGTTGTACATGGCTGTCCTGGAGTACTACAAAAACATTGATTGATATACACATACACATATACTGCTGTTTGATATATATATATATATGAGAACATACTTTGTCTTATGAACCTGTATCTATATATTTACATTATTTTTCACTCTTTCACAAAATTCTACCATCTGGTTTCAAAGTTACTTTGCTCTTTTTACTATTCTCTCTCTCTTTGTGTAAGCCTTTGGGACCATCCAAGGAAGAAGTGGAGGAGATAATTTGATTTTTATTGTGTGAAAAATACTGAAAAATAAAATATGACAGCTTAAAAACAACCTTTCTTTCAATAGTTTAAATTTGGTACATTTTATAACTAAAGACCAATCTTATCTGCAAAAAAAGGACCAAACTGCCCTGGTAATGACTCCTTGAATTCTGATTACCCATTTGATGTGTGGCCAAAATGTCTTCAGAATGTCTCCTATCAGCATCATCGAATGTCCCCAGGATTGTCAGTTCATTTCAAGCATCAATACAGATCCTCAAACCCTATATATGGAATATGTTTGGCTTCAAACTTTTGATGATGAACTGATAGGTAAAATTTGCAGGATATTGAGCTTTTTAATTGATCATTTATGAAATTATCATGGCTTCTCTATTCTACAAACAATTTTCAGTGAAAAGTTCTAAGATCACTTGCTACAATGTGATGACTGCCATTTTGGGGGGTACAGTCACAGATACAGGCTATTTAAGTGTTCTTTTCTTCCCCTGTTTATTCTCACCACTAACATTCTATGGTACTTCATTTTTAATTCCAGGATACTTTGATATCAGTACCCTAGATGACCAATTGATATGGACAGATAGAACCAGAAACAGTTAGGAATATACACTCAGATATTTTACAAGCTTTGTCTTATTGTTTGCTTAGATGAACTCTTGTGAAGTAAATATTCTGTTTGCCTTTACAGACATTAAACAGTTAAGAATGAGAGCAAGAAATGTGGGCATGGTCATATAGCTTACAAGTCAGGGAGCTACCACATCGTAGCTCCATGAGCATTCTACCTTTCTTCACAGTTCAGTCAGCCTCTCACCTCTAACCACTTAAATTCACTCCAAATCTTGACCCTCAATTAATGTTTCTAGAGCTTAGTGTTGAGGACTATTCTCTGGCTCAAAGTCATCATGCATCCCATATTGCCCTCAGAGCTTCCTAAAACATATCCTCTAAACTAGCTTTGCAAACTCACCAGCCATTCTCTTAGAATATATGCCATATTTTCCAATCAATTTAAATGATTACCCCAGGACATAGTTCAGTGTGTCTTGCCACATATTCTTCTAATGCACTGGATACAGACAGTATTGCTCTCCTACTCTCCAAAATTCTGAGGTCATACTATTAATTAGGGACTTCATATTTAGTCCTTCAGTCGTGCCCAACTCTTTACAATCCTTTGGATTGTAGCCCACCAAGCTCCTCTGTCCAGGGGATTTCCCAGGCAAGAATACTGGAGTGGATTGGCATGCCCTTCTCCAGGGATTGAATCCAATTCTCCTGTGTCTCCTGCATTGCAGATGTACTCTTTAACTGCTGAGCCATCAGGGAAGTCCCATACTGTTTATAGTAAGCATGTCTGTAAATTATTTTGTGACAGGGTCAGGCTGGGTACTCTGCTGCTGCTGCTGCTAAGTCACTTCAGTCGTGTCCAACTCTGTGGGACCTCATAGACGGCAGCCCACCAGGCTTCTCCATCCCTGGGATTCTCCAGGCAAGAACACTGGAGTGGGTTGCCGTTTCCTTCTCCAATACAGGAAAGTGAATGAAAGTGAAGTCACTCAGTCATGTCCGACTCTTAGCGATCCCATGGACTGTAGCCTACCAGGCTCCTCCATCCACGGGGTTTTACAGGCAAGAGTACTGCAGTGGGTTGCCATTGCCTTCTCCAGGGCACTCTAAGGCTTGGCTATTATTCCTGACTATTCCTCTACTTCCTTCTTTTCCTCCATGTACATAACCCAGAGCATCTCACAATTCCAGAGACATTCACCAGTGTTCTCTCATCAAACTTTTGGATCCATCTCATACCACCTCACTCCCTCCCACAGCAACCTCACATATAGTGTCCCAATCCTATGCCTCCTCTTTCCCTGGAATGAGGAAGATTGCTGAGGAAGAGTCACTTGTCAAGTGCTGGGGTCCAGCCCCAGTGGATCCAGGGTAATTCGAAGGGGAGAGGGAATTGACGTCCTAGGAAAAAAACTTATTTAATTACAGATAGAAAGAGAGATTAGAAAGGAATAGTGTAGTAGGAAGATTAGTGGAGAAAAAGAGGCTGAATAAATTGGTTTACGTGGAATACCAGTAAACTCCAAGACAAGGAATTTGCACCACCTACGTAGGCCACAGGCATCTTTCGTTCTCCCAAAGGAAAGGGGGCACTGAGGCCTCCTCGATCTGATCTTAGAAGCCCAGGCAAAATTAGCAGGCTTGGTGAGTACCCACGTTCCAGATGGGACTTCAGCCAGAAGGGGAAAGAAAGAATGACACAGGGGAATCAGTCTTTCCAGAAACTGATCCGATTTCTTTATTTTTCAGGTTTGCTTATACACTTTTTGTTATACATAGGGATGAATACAGAGTCACGCAGGGGTCAGCAGACCTGACCCTTGTCAAAATCAGGTGCTTCATATAAATGTATACAAAGGTCTTAGGGGTTTTACATCATCTTCTGGCCATGAGGCCTGCTGACATTTTATGGCCCTTTCTGATAACAGTCAGTCAACCAGAAAACTTATTTTTTCCAGGGGTGATTTTTTCTTAAACCAAGTGCCACCCTCCAAATAAAGTTGCACTCCTATAGGGTGAGGGTGTCATGGGTTACAATCAAGAAAGAAATTTACTTAGCCTAAGGTTTAACATGATTAATCTTAAAGATTAATACTTATTTCTCCTATATGCTAGTTATATTCATTATAAGGGCAGGGAATATGGAGATTCAGCAGCAAATATTGGCTCAACAAATGAAAAACCCTTCACCAATATAATTTCTAATCAACCCACTAATACTATACTAATAATTTTCTAACTTCTCAAAAGAGTCTGTATTTAGAAAGTTTTAAAGCATCTCGTGCCTCTCACGGTTGGGAGGCTATAAACATTCACATGTGGCCGGATGAACCTGCTCAGGCAGGCTAGAGAACCTTCAGAAGAGTTTGTAAGTTGAAACACTCTTGTCATGCCCAGGAATTTTTATTAACTGAAGCTGCAAGATAACTCCTTCTCTGAGAGAAATGTTGATGGGGGAGAGCCCCCCAAAAGTCAGAGGTATTGGTGAGAGAATAAAACAGTAAAGTAGGCACTCTGGTTTTGGGGGTAGATGCTCGGGGAACAGGGGGTCTCCTGAGGCTCGATCTCGCCTTTGCGTAATGCCGAGTCTCCTTCCTCATAACCTTTGCCAAGGGCGGAGTTCCTCACGTTGTCTCCCGGCAGTCAAGGATGCTTGAGATAGTAGGCTGCAGCCAGAAGGGACCAGCCCACTGGCTAGAGCTGTTATCTACCCTGCCCGAGGTCAAGCCCCTTCTTCTGAGGCCTATATCCAAAGACTAGCAGATGCCAGGCATGGCCCTCTTCAGCTCAGTTTAGTTCAGTTGCTCAGTTGTGTCCAACTCTTTGTGACCCCATGGACTGCAGCACGCCAGGGCTCCCTGTCCATCACCAACTCCCGGAGTTTACTCAAACTCATGTCCACTGAGTCAGTGATGCCATCCAACCCTCTCATCTTCTGTCATCCCCTTCTCCTCCCGCCTTCAATCTTTCCCAGCATCAGGGTCTTTTCAAAAGAATCAGCATCAGGTGGCCAAAGTATTGGAGTTTCAGCTTCAACATCAGTCCTTCCAATGAATATTCAGGCCTGATCTCCTTTAGGATGGACTGGTTAGATCTCCTTGAAATCCAAAGGACTCTCAAGAGTCTTCTCCAATACCACAGTTTAAAAGCATCAATTCTTTACTGTTCAGCTTTCTTTATAGTCCAACTCTCACATCCACACATGACTGGAAAAACCATAGCCTTGACTAGATGGACATCTGAAAACAATTATGAAGGGCTAGTCTGTTTCCAAAACTTAATTTTCTATGTGTTGCAGTTTGGGTTTCTTGAGAAGCATAGTTTGTGAGAGTTTTTCAGGGAAAATGTTTATTAAAACATGCCCTTGGGACCAAAACCAGTGGAAGGTGAGGACAGAATGAAAAGATACTCAATACCTTGAGCATTTGTTCCTGTACAGACTGTGTGCAGAGGCCTGAAGATTAAAAAGTTTCTGCTCAAACCTTTAACAGTAAAAAAGGTTTTAAAAAAGAGACTTGATTATGTCAAAGTGATAATATTTCCATTTTTACATAACATTGTGAAGTTGCTGAATGTGGGGCTTATCTTGTGGTCCTCAGGACATGTTCAGGGGACAGAGGTCACATCCTAAGGATGTTATTCACATATAGATAGTCCCAACTTACAATGGTTCAACTACAATTTTTTGACTTTACAATGTCATAAAAGTGACAGTATTCAGCAGAAACTGTACTTCAGATTTTGAGTTTTGGTCTTTTCTAGGGCTAATAATTGGAGAAGGAAATGGCAGCCCACTCTGGTGTTCTTGCCTAGAAAACTCCACGTACAGAGGAGCCTGGCTGGCAACAGTCCATGGGGTCACAAAGAGTCAGACACAACTGAGCAACTAACTAACCAATGAGGACCACTAATATGTTGCACTCTCCTCTCTTGTGGAGCTGGGCAGAGGCAACAAGATATAGCTCCTAGTCAGCCACACAATCACGAGTCAACAATCTAGATACTTACAAATACTCTGCACCCGGGCAACCATTCTGGTTTTCACTTTCAGTACAGTATTCATTAAATTACATAGGATATGTGACACTTTATTATAAAATAGGCTTTGTGTTAGAAGATTTTACCTAACTATAGGTTAACAGAAGGATTCAGAGCATGTTCAAGGTAGGCTATGTTAAGCTACGAAGTTGTGCAAATTAGGTATATGAAATGCGTTTTCAACTTAGATATTTTTAACTTATGATTTTATTGGAGGTAAGTCCATTGTAAGTCACAAAATATCTGCAGTTATGATTGAGGATGTCTATTTGTACATTTGCTTGCTACCTGCCTCTGCCCCTAGGATGTTTAGTCTGTGAGGCCAGGGACATTTTATGATGGTCCAGCATCCGAGGGTTTGTGCCACATAAAAGTATTAACAGTTATTTGTTAACAATTGTTGAATGAGTTACCAAACTGCTTTTTCATGTGATGATGTGAATAAGAGCTATATATATATGTATATCCAACCTACTGTTTAGTGTTCATTTTTCATGGCTGTATGCTCACAGTTTAAACAAATAAGGTAGAACACTGCCTTGAGATATTTTTGTTACATGATTATTTCCAGAATGGTGAAGGCTTAAAATTTAGGGTCAAGTCTGCAGGAAAAGCTGCTAAACTGAACGCCAAGAATGCCAAAATCCAGTCTCTTTGGCACTGGAACACTGGCAAAAGAACAGATTAAAGTTTGGGCTATGTTGACCATGTACCATAAATGGCCTGATATCGTGTTCTACTAATCTACTAACCGCATGGCCCTTTCACAGCAGTACATCCCTCATCTGTCTTTCCTTCCACTATTGTAAATTAACACCCATATCATCAATATGGCTCGTTTTGACCATTGGCCTCAATGAGAGAAAGAATATTAAATGCAGCAGAAGTCATGTCAGGCTTTTTCCAGCAGCTTTGCCGGAAAACAGAAAGAATGATTGTAGACTAGCTTATATTCTTCCTATTATATTAAAATAATACTTTACAATAACAAATGTAATAATTGCTCATGGCAGAAAAAAGTATGAAAAAATTCATACTCATAAAAGTATGAAGAAAGAAACTGTTCTCCTTATTCCCACTAATAAGAGAGAAGTATTTTTGAATATTGGTATTCTTAGATTTTTGTTAAGGTGTTTTACACACACGCGCATGCGTGTGTGCATGTGTGTATGTGCACACATGCGGGTCAGGTCTGTATTTCTCTAAAGCCTTTAAAGAATAAGAAATGGCACTTTTTAATTTAGTTAACCAAACCAACTCTGGTTTGAGAGCCTTTACCTCAACATTGGAGAGAACTGTACTTTTCAGGACTCCTCAGCAAATCCTTTTATCAGAGATACTTCAGCGTGTTTGTCCAGAAAGCCTGGAAGCTGTCTGGCCTCTGGTCACTGTACTGATCTCTTTATCACTGGGCCTCTGATCTAAAGGTCTGAAATCTGCTTCAGGGTGGACAGCTTCTCTAGAAGGGCAGCATTCTCTGACCAAAGCTGAGTCATCTGGGAACTTGAGATCAGCTCCAAGATGTCTTCAAGGGTTTCCACACTCGCTCTTAATCATATTATATATTTGTATCTGTTGCTTCCCGGGCCAGGAAGGTCCCTGGAGAGGGGAATGGCTACCCACTCCAGTATTCTTGCCTGGAGAACTCCAAGGACAGAGTATTGCGGGTTATAGTCCATGGGGTTATAAAAAGTCAAGACACCAAGAGCAACTAACACTTTCACTTTCAGGCAAATTTATCATTCCTAAAAGAACAAATATTGAGCTATTCGTCTGGGCTTTCAGGACAATATTACCTTTCTCTTCTTCAAAGATGCACTTTTATGAATCTCTTATTGGAGTTATTTATTAATTTTCCTTGTAAATAAAAAGTCTCCCTTTATCAAATGCAAGCTGATGGTTGCCTATCCACCTGATTTCTGATGCAATACTTTTAGGTGTCTCTCTGAATGTCACCGTGTGCAGACTTCCTACATGCTCTCCCTGTGTTGGGAGGGCTTCATCTGGAAGCCATGTTGCCACTGGAGATGGGCTTATCTCCAGCCTCAACTGTCTAACAGCAAAGGAACAGTGTACAGATATCGTGTCACACCTGTCACAAGATAAGAGGAGCTTCTGAGGAAGAGAACACCAGGGCATCACAACCCAACTCCACTCTGTGTCCATCAGTCCCCGAAACATAAATGTCAAAGTCACAAAGTCACTCATCTCAAGGTCATCAAGCAGCAGGCTTACTGTTTCCCCAGAGAAGGAACTCCAGGGCCCCCTATATCCACCCAAGAACAACTGAAGGGAGGTGATGGATCTGCCCACCAACAGAGAGCATCACAGAAACTGCAGAAGGAAGGCGAGAAGGTGGGGAAGGAGTGGGGGACTCAGGGTGGAGGAGCAGCTGGTGTGTGGAGTGCTTTTCTCTCAGCAGCATCAACAGGGATGAAGAAACTGCACACAGGGCAGAGCCGACTCAATCCTCAACCTCCCTACCCTGACGGCAAGATGGCAGTGGGGAAGGGGGGATGGGGAGGCTCACCCCTGACAAACTCCAGTGCTGGGAGGTGCAAGAAGCACCAACGTGAGTCCCAACATGCGCAACAGCCCGCGGCCCAGCACTGACAAGGGAGCCCAAGCTGAGGCCAAACACAGGGAGTGTGGGGAGGGGTCCCCACCCGGGAGGGGAGTGCTTTTCTCTCAGCAGCATCAACAGGGATGAAGAAACTGCACACAGGGCAGAGCCGACTCAATCCTCAACCTCCCTACCCTGACGGCAAGATGGCAGTGGGGAAGGGGGGATGGGGAGGCTCACCCCTGACAAACTCCAGTGCTGGGAGGTGCAAGAAGCACCAACGTGAGTCCCAACATGCGCAACAGCCCGCGGCCCAGCACTGACAAGGGAGCCCAAGCTGAGGCCAAACACAGGGAGTGTGGGGAGGGGTCCCCACCCGGGAGGGGTCCCCACCCCACCCGGGGCCCCCACCCCACCGCA
>SJYX01017507.1:495842-506088 GCA_006410675.1 Oreotragus oreotragus | reverse complement strand
GGGGGGCGTTGAGTTCCGGAGAGAGGCAGGGTCCGGCCTCAGGGTCGGCCCCAAACCTCTCAGGAGGCGACCCTGAGCCAAGGCCTCAGGCAGAGTGGAAAGTGAGATTTAGCCACAGTGAGCCCCTGAGAGACTCCTAACGCCAGGACCTGCGGGGCGTCCCTGTCAGACATTGTAGGTTTTGTGTCCAGGGAGCCTGCGCTTCGCTCCAGGACGTGGGTTCCGTACTGTAGCTGCTTCCCTTCCATTGCAATCACCTGGGGTTGCAACGGAGGACAGTTCCAGGGCAGGACAGGTGTTGTATTTTCAACCTGATTCTTTGAAAGCAGGCCCAGAGGGGCTTGAGAGGGGACGTGTAGAGCTGGAGACCAGCTCTGGGAATATGTGATGTTGATACTCAAGGGTTAGGGTACACCTGGGAGGACCCCGCATGGAGCGACCTTTCAGACACACCCCCATGATTCAGACCACAGTGTTCCCAGGATCTGATCAAAGCCAGACCCTGGAAGCCGGTCACTGTGGCTTTCTCACCAGCTGTGGGACTGAGAGGAGGGCAGGCATCCCCCCTGGAGGGTATTCTCTGACTTCTGTTAATAACTGGGCTCCAAGAAAGGCCTGTTGTGGCCACTGTCCTTCTTCCCCTCTGTGTCCAGTTCTTCCCAAGAAGGATCCCAAGGTGGTGTAAGGAAGTGTTACACATGTGAAAACTAAGGTTCAGGAAAGTTTAGCTTTGGAGGAGCCTGGTAGGCTGCAGTCCATAGGGCCACAAAGAGTCGGACACAACTGAGCGACTTCACTTTCACTTTTCACTTTCATGCATTGGAGAAGGAAATGGCAACCCACTCCAGTGTTCTTGCCTGGAGAATCCCAGCGACGGAGAAGCCTGGTGGGCTGCCATCTATAGGGTCACACAAAGTCAGACACGACTGAAGTGACTTAGCAGCAGCAGCAGCAGCAGCAGCAGGTGAAAGCATTGTCTTCCATTAATTGTTTACAGTACATACACATACTACTTTAGGTATAGTTGGGAATTTTTCACAAATGTTTGGTTATACCACCATCAAGATAGAGAACAATCCATCTTGGGGAAAGAATTGGTTTTATATTACCCATTTGTGTTGTACTTCAAATAGGAAAGGGGAACTACAGAGCTTCTTGATGAAGGTGAAAGAGGAAAGTGAAAAAGCTGGCTTAAAACTCAACATTCAAAAAGCTAAGATCATGGCATTCTGTCCCATCATGTCATGGCAAATAGATGGGGGGAAAGTGAAAACGGTGACAGATTTTATTTTCTTGGGCTCCAAAATCACTGTGCATGGTGACTGTAGCCATAAAATTAAAAGATGTTTGCTTCTTGGAAGGAAAGCTATGAGAAACATAGACAACATATAAAAAAGCAGAGACATAACTTTGCTTACAAAGGCCCAAATAGTCAAAGCTATGACTTTTCCAGTAATCATGTATGAATATGAGAGTTGAACCATAAAGATGGCTGAGCACTGAAGACCTGCTGTTACTGCTAAGTCACTTCAGTCGTATCTGACTCTGTGTGACCCCATAGATGGCAGCCCACCAGGCTCCCTCATCCCTGGGATTCTCCAGGCAAGAACACTGGAGTGGGTTGCCATTTCCTTCTCCTAATGCCTTCTAATTGCAGTGCTGAAGAAGACTTTTGAGAGTCCCTTGGATTACAAAATGATCAACCCAGTCAATTCTAAAGGAAATCAACCCTGAATATTCATTGGAAGGACTGGTGCTGAAGCTGAAGCTCCAATACTTTGGCCACCTGATGCAAAGAGTTGACTCATTGGAAAAGACCCTGATGCTGGGAAAGATAGAAGCCAAAAGGAAAAGGAAGTGACAGAGGATGAGCTGGTTGGATGGCATCACTGACTCAATGATCATGAATTGAGCAAACTCCAGGAGATAGTGAAGGACAGGGAAGCCTGACATGCTGCAGTCTATGGGGTTGCAAAGAGTCACACAACTTAGCAACTGTACAGCAACAACAACCCTGAATCACTGGTCTATTTTAGTTCTCTATTACTTTGCACTTTCTAAAATATCATTCAAGTGGAGCACTGTGTATGACTCCAGTTTGTAAACTTTGATGCCACATTTGTAAAATTGCATTAATTATACAAACTTTGTAGTGTTAATCTAAGTTCAGAATTTTTGACTTGGAGTGGAGCACATTATGTCCTCAAAACTGAGAGATCCCACTGTTATAAATCATGTCATTTTAGGTAAGATCCTGTACTCAATCTTCTTCATTTGCATGTTGGGAGGAATGATGGGGGTGTGTTTCAAGTGAGAAACTAATAGCTATGAAAATCACATAATCTCTGTACCACTAAGAAAACATAAATTGGTACTAAATATAAGAGAGGAAAAAAGCACAACTATACAAAAGAAAAATAAACAGAATCACTTATGCCAGGTAAAGTAAAATTAATGGAACATATAACTGAAGAATTTAGTCCCATTAAGTATTCTCAAGGAAATAAGGAATTATAAGCCATTACAAAGAGAACCAAGGATCATATTTTATTAATTTATTTTTATTTTTAATTAATATGATGAATAAATAAATTGGGAAGAGTAGAACAAATTTCGGAGAAGGCAATGGCACCCCACTCCAGTACTCTTGCCTGGAAAATCCCATGGACGGAGGAGCTTGGTAGGCTGCAGTCCATGGGGTCGCTGAGTCGGATACGACTCAGCGACTTCACTTTCACTTTTCACTTTCATGCATTGGAGAAGGAAATGGCAACACTCCAGTGTTCTTGCCTGGAGAATCCCAGGGACGGGGGAGCCTGGTGGGCTGCCATCTATGGGGTCGCACAGAGTCGGATATGACTGAAGCGACTTAGCAGTAGCAGCAGCAGCAGCAGAATAAATTTAAAGACAAATTAATAACTCAGAGTTTCAAATCTTGATATTTTTCTAGATGGTGTCAAAAAGAGATAAAGCAGATAATGCAAAATAAAAGTTCAGGAATATTAAGAACAGAAAAAATGCATCAACATCAACGTGAAGGGAGTACTCCAAGACAGGAAAAAAAGAATTTTAAAGGAATGCTATCTTAGAATTTCCAAGGATAAGAGAAAAATTGCCAGCTGATTTAAAAGCTTCAGAGTACTCAAAGCATCACAGTTAGAAACAGCTTTGTGAAATTGAAGCAAATTAAGACAAGTGTGTTTCAAAATCTCCAGAGGTGAAAGAACTCTTTCCTTGACAGAAAACAAATTCCAACAGATCAACCTCAACTTTAATCGCAACTTTGATGGAGGAAGAAAGTGAGTATTTTCAAGTGTTTAAGTAAATAAATTTAAAGCCATATTTTTATATTCAATTTGATTATCACTGGATTAATAGCTAAAGAAAATGTCAGCCTTTCAAGGCATCAGATGGTCTACCATACCAAGATCTATTTATAAATACTCTTGGGGGAAGTACTCAAATAAGAAAGAAAGCAGTGTTGTGAAGGATGGTAGGTGCCCATGGAAGTCATGGGTTCACATATTTTAATAAAATGAACTGTTTTCTCACAAGGTAAGGAACCAAATAAAATAATAAAGCAAGCAACAGATGTATATTCTTGACAATGTAGACCTAAAATTCTAGGTGTTTTATTATGCTTTGGCTGCAGAGGGACGGAGCGTTCAAGAGCAGACAAAGAGACCATGAGTCTGAGTACTAGCAAACATGTTCATTTTGGTGAGGATGATGTGGACAATGGCAAACTGAAGTTGGCAGAGAAGTAATGTTACTGTCAATATTAAGGAGGGAAGAAAGAGTCCCAGGACCAAAAGTTTCAAAATTTCTACTTTTGAGCAATGACAATAATTGAAATTGGGCTACCTACATCATCCTGGGTGACTCTAAAAACAATGCTGAAAGATAAAAGGCATGATTAGAGATAAATTAACACCATATCAGTCCTTTTTTATAAATCTGATAAGCAAAATTTTAAAATGTACATATTATTCAAGGATATCTATTATTGTGATAATTCGACAAAGGAACAGGAGGAGATGACTGTCAGCAAATTAATAGAAGGAAATGGCATCCCACTCCAGGACTCTTTCCTGGGAAATCCCATGGACAGAGGAGCCTGGCGGGCTACAGTATATGTGGTCAAGAGCTGGATATGATTTAGTGACCGAATAACAAGACTGATACCATCTCCAAGGAGCAACGGGAACAGGATTAGAGAGTAGCCCACAAGACCCTCACTCTACTAACATATTTAGCAAAGCTTTGATTCATGGGGTTCATTTATTTTCCCAGCATACTTTTTAAAACCAAATATTTTTTGCAGTTGCTGGATTTTCTCTGCTTTATGAACATCAACAGGTTTGAACTGTGCCAGTCCACTTATGTATGTGTTTCCTTTTTTTTTTTCCAATAAATATGGTACTACATGATCTGTAGTTGGTTGAACCTGCAGAGTGGAACAGCAGGCACAGGAAGCTGACCATGGGACATAAGCATCATGGATTCTGGTATTGAAGTTGGCCTCTGGGACCAGTGCCTCTTGGACACTGAGACAAGACTATACAGATTTTCAACTGCGGGCCATTGACACTCTTAACTCATGCATTGATCAAGGGTCAACAGTACATGCTAGAGAAAAATTTGCATTGTTGGTAATAGCCAAGAGTTTCTAAGAGTTGAGGTGCATTGTTATGTCATTCTAAGACATTGTGTAGTTCTTTATGATGGCTTTGAAGAGTTTGTGCCTTTTTTTTTTTTTTTTTGCTGTTTTAAATACGCTAACAGAAAGTTGCCAAAGTGATGATAATGTGATAATGCTAGTGAGCCAAGGCACACAGTCATTTTAGAAAGCAAAGTATACACAATAAAAATGTTGTGAGTGATGGGAAAATAACAAACATTACTTGTTTGATTTCTCTTTGAATTTCTAAATAGTTTTGTGCAAATTAATGTGTTCTTAGCTTAAAAGATTGTTTCATATACTAAGCTGTTCTTTTACTTTTGAATAATTTTCATATTTAGTATTTTTGCTGTTTTAAATACGCTAACAGAAAGTTGCCAAAGTGATGATAATGTGATAATGCTAGTGAGCCAAGGCACACAGTCATTTTAGAAAGCAAAGTATACACAATAAAAATGTTGTGAGTGATGGGAAAATAACAAACATTACTTGTTTGATTTCTCTTTGAATTTCTAAATAGTTTTGTGCAAATTAATGTGTTCTTAGCTTAAAAGATTGTTTCATATACTAAGCTGTTCTTTTACTTTTGAATAATTTTCATATTTAGTTCATTCTATTCAGGTTATTTATTTAACAAATACATATTGAATTCCCCCACAATGTCCCATGCATACAATACAGATAGTAAATTTCTGGTTCACTATAAGTTGTTTCAAGCAGTTGTTGAATAAGTGATTTATGGATAAAAATGAATAAATACATTATAAATTTACCAAAATTCATTCAATGAATAAGCATCAAAACTGGAATTTGAGCCCACTGTTCTGTACCTGAAGCCTTAATGTCTATGCTGTCTTCATTTAATAGCTGTGTGAATTGTACCCTCATCTCAGGTTCAGAACATACCATTATTATTTGTTTCTCCCATTTACAGTCAGACTGCCCTATGCCTTGAAAGATTAGTTTAAATGAATCAGCATATTTACTGACCCAAGTGACATCATTCCTCATGGTTAGAAACATACATTAGAGTCAAGTAAAAGTTTATATCAACAAACACATGGATTGGTTGGAGGTGACAGATGGGGTGTCTGGGAAAGGAGTATGTGACTAAATCTCATCACAACATTTTAAAAATTACCTTTGAGATGTAGGGTGAACCAAGAGTCTAAAACTTTAACTGATATGTGAAGATTGCCTCAGTAGTATTCTGGTTTCTTCTACAAACAACATTAGTAAATCACTGGAGAGATATTTTCATGTCAAGAAATGTACTGAGGGAATGTGAGGGCAAACTGCCTACCTTCATTTATGCCAAAGATACCGAATGTTCAAAATGCAAATAGATACAGTCCTTTCTCTGCATGCCTAACACTATGCAAATATAAACTTAAGAAAAGGCCCAATGTAATATGCAGCAGAAAAGTAAATAAGCAAGCACAGTCTCTTGACATATTTTGTGGTTCAGTAATACAAGTCTTTCTGTTTACAAGGAATTTTAAAGTGTTGGTCTTCATATTTATACTCTGCTGCAAGATTCCATGTTGGAGGATGTTTTTGTTTTTGTTTTGATCTGGTGTGTTTTTACACAAAAGTCACATGGGATTACTGATCTAAAATAAATGTAAATATGTGTGAGAGCCTGAATGTATGGGTAATCTTTCATTATGTAGAGAGCAGCACTACTGGCTAATGTTTAATACACACTAAAGGAAATCAAAATAATCAAGAAATTCAATTTAGGAAATGATGTTGTTACTAGAGCATGCTGAGTTATAATGAATATTCACCATTATTCTGGTTAATTTTACTATTTTCTAAATCATATTATTTCAGAACGTTATTGCTTTGATTATTCAAAATATCTTCTTTAGAACATACAATGCTTACATAAAAAGTGTGTATACCAAAATAGTACAGTTTTCATTACATATGCACAAACACAAGGAAGTATACAGGAAATTAAAATGCCCTGGAGAAAGATATATTCAATTCAGAAACAAAGCATGAGAATTTTTCTAAAGTGCAGTATCTCAAAAGCACAAAGCCTGTCTCATATAATATTATATATGTAATATATGGGCTTCCCAGTTGGCGCTAGGGGTAAGTGTTAGTCGCTCAGTCATGTCTCACTCTCTGTAGCCCCCTCCCAGGCTCCTTTGTCCTTGGAACTCTCCAGGCAAGAATACTGGAGTGGGTTTCCATTCCTTTCTCCAGGGGATCTTCCTGACTCAGGGATCGAACCCAGGTCTCCCACATTGCAGGCAGATTCTTTACCATCTGAGCTACAGGGAAGAACCTGAGAACCTGCCTTCCAATGCAGGAGACTTAAGTAAGAGACATCAGTTCAGTCCCTGGGTTGGGAAGGCAGGAGACTTAAGTAAGAGACATCAGTTCAGTCCCTGGGTTGGGAAGATTCCCTGGATGCGGGCAGGGCAACCCACTCCAGTGTTCTTGCCTGGAGAATCCCATGGGCAGAGAAGCCTGGCGGGCTATGGTGCATAGGGTCACAATGAGTCGGACACAACTGAAGCAACTTAGCACATACGTACATAATATATATTCTATATATTATTTACATTTCACAACTGAATCAGAATAGCTGGCCAACATTTTTATGGCATGTCTCAAGGTCTCTGAAGAATATGAAAAATGTTAGGGAAAATGCACTCAGGCAAGAAAGAAACTGCATTTAGAACAGATATTTAGCAGGGTCCCGAGTGCCTCAGTCTCACCCCTCTCCAACATGTCTTCCACACAGTTCTCAGAATTCTTTTTCTAACATGAAATGCAATTTATGCAACCTTCCTTTCCATTTTTTGAAAATGTATATTTCTTTAGACAGATTTCCTTTTTTTTATAATATTGTGATCTAGTTCTACCTACCCTGGTGGTACAGATGGTAAAAGAATCTGCCTGCAAGGCAGGAGACCTGGGTTCGATGCCTGGGTGGGGAAAATTCCCTGGAAAAAGAAACGGCTATCCACTCCAATATTCTTGCCTAGAGAATCCCATGGACAGAGGAGCCTGGTGGGTTACAGTCCATGGGATCACAGAGATTTGGACAAAACTGACTAACACACACAAGATAACAATAAGATACAAATGAAAAACATTAATAACTTCCATTTCTACTACTTGGGTAAATTTTAGAGTACTGTCAGATCACTTTTGATAGTGTATGAGCAGATTAAACACGAGAGAAAATGTGACCAGTTATATTCTTTACAGCACACGATTATCTATGAAAAACATTCACATATACACCTTGAGCTGGAGGATCTCTTCCCCTATATTCAGACTTTCATCTCTTTCAAAAACAAGACAAATAGAACAGAGGTTTTCTAAAATAATGTCCTACTGTGAATGCAGAGTATTCTCCTATTAGCTCCTTTAAATCTATTAATTCTATTTTGAAACATTCAGCTAAAAATGGGAGAGATAATGTAGTGTAAAACCAGCTAGTAGTGTAGCTTTATAATATTCAGAGGAGTAATACCAACCAAAATTCTATTTTAGAATATGTGAGACTAAGCTTTACACTTGGCCATCAGTTCTACAGCACTCCATTGGAAGAAAAAAGATGCACCAGTACCTAAAATTGTCAGTAAAATTCAGAAATATTAATTATTAGAAATATTCTTCACTGCTTAAGACCATAAATATAACATGCAATACCACTAATCCTGGTGCGTCTAATGCTGCTTGTGTAAAAGAAGCAAAAAGTTCAGCTTTTGGCTAGTATTAAAGCAGTTGACATTAGAATAAGTCTACAAGACAATTTAAATTAGGTGTGTAAGATTTGATTAGTGAATTAAAGTAAATCATCCTTATTCATGCATGTGAATAGCTAAGTTATATATTATAAGATATTCCTCTTATAAGAGATAGTTCTGTCTTTTTCTAAAGGTTGGCTATTTACTGGCAAGTGAACTCAGAGGGCCAGATGGCCAAAGCCATACGAGATCATTAGACAGTTCCTGTTAAGATTTTGGACAACAATTAACAGAAGCCCAGCAGGACTTCCCCACTGTTGACCCCTAAAGGGTGGCTAATCAGCAGCATATGTGTTTATTTATACCAGCAGGCCCTTTTAATTAACAGCTCTGAGGTGTGTACTTTGGGGAATTTAGTACAGTATACTAGGAAAAAGTTTTGACAAGGCCCAGTTAAAAAGTATAATTCGTATTAAAAGTGAAGGGAGATGGTAACAGAATGTCAAGAGGTCTAGTCACAGTATGGATGGAGCAATTAGGCAGACGAGCCCAACTAAATAGCCTTTTTGTTGATTCCAAGAGTTGCTCCCATTTTCACTCTCTCGCTCCAGTCTTGCCAAGTTTACATCATCTGTGGTAATGCCCTGACACCTGGAAGGTTACTACAGCTCCCGAATGATTATCCCCCTCCTTGCTGTTATTGTTCAGATGCTCAGTCATGTCTGACTCTGTGACCCCATGGACTGCAGCACACCAGGCTTCCCTGTCCTTCACTATCCTCCAGAGTTTGCTCAAACTCATGTCCACTGACTCAGTGATGCCACCCAACCATCTCATCCTCTGTCATCCCCTTCTCCTCCTGCCCTCAGTCTTTCCCAGAATGAGGGTCTTTTCCAAAGAGTCAGCTCTTCACATCAGGTGGCCAAAGTATTGGAGCTTCAGCATCAGTCCTCCGAACTCCTTGTGATTAGATCCCTTATCAGCCTTGATCCAGGGATCATTGTAGCTATCAAGTGGAGCGCAGGGTATATGCATAGCATCCTTGAGGTAGTGGAGTGCTGAAGACATAACAGGAATATTACCTCTTTATCCGAAAGATGTACTTCGTGTAGTTAATTTCCTTTCTACAACTGGCGTCACCATCACAATGGACATGAGTTTGAGCAAGCTCCTGGAGATGGTGAAAGACAGGGAAACCTGGCGTGCTGCAGCCCCTGGGGCCAGACACAACTGAGCGACGGAACAAAAACAACAACCGGAGAAAGTGTTTGCTCAAACGCTTCAGTTGTGTCCGACTCTTTGTGACCCTGTGGACTGTAACCCACCAGGCTCCTTTGTCTATCCGACTCTCCAGGCAAGAATGCTGGAGTGGCTTGTTGTGCTCTCCTCCAGGTGACTTTTCTGAGCAGGGATCAAACTTGAGTCTCCTGCATCTTCTGCATTGCAGGCAGGTTCTTTACCCATTGAGCCACCTGGGAAAGTATACTGAAAGATTATTTAACTTTCTTTCATGGTCTTAGCCTAATGTTCAAATGCTTCCCTGGTGGCTCAGATGGTAAAGAATCTGCCTGCAATGTGAGACCTAGGTTTGACCAGGATGCTGAGTCTATGAGTGGGTTTGATTCCTGTGTCTGGATGAGGCCATGGCAACCCACTCCAATACTCTTGCCTGGGAAATCCCATGGACAGAGGAGCCTGGCAAGCTACAGTCCACAGGCTTGCAAAGAGTTGGACGCGACTAAAGAGAGGAATACCAGACCACCTGACCTGCCTCTTGAGAAATCTGTATGCAGGTCAGGAAGCAACAGTTAGAACTGGACATGGAACAACAGACTGGTTCCAAATAGGA